>CANIUD010000242.1:560000-565000 GCA_947470075.1 Closterium sp. Yama58-4
AACACACAAAATCCAGGTGTTAAGTCCCACGAAGAAAGCCGTTGAGCGAAGAATGCCGGGTGAAGTTGCGTCGGTGTGGAAATTCTGATGACGAAACCAGATATTACGTGCCCATAAAATCTTCGAGGGCGAACTCGCAGAAGTAGACCAGAAACCGAAACCAAAGTTGCCAAGTACTCGAACTGAAGCTTTTTGTCTTCACGTCGCCAGAATCGTGCAGTATCTGCAGCAGTTGCAACTGGCAGCACCTGACGTGGTTGAAATCAATGCAGTTGTCGTGGGCGGGTCGAGTGGATGGGTTTGTCGCTAGTAGAGTCGGAATGGAACCGTCCTGAAAACCTCTGGCCGTGAAATCAGGAGTGTTACGAGTGTCGTCGAAGTCGGCGATTGAAGGCGATTAAAGGCGAAGTTGTTTATCGAGAGTCGGCGATGGTCGTCGAAGCAGTAACCGTAGCGAATGTCACTCCGAAAAATATTGTCGAACACGAATCAGTGTCAGATGATGTCAGCACCTCCGGCGGGTTTGTCCATACTCGCCGAGCATGTTGTCGCAATCCGCCGATGACTCCCGGGCAGAGATGTAAAAATTACAGCTGTCTCTCCCCCCTTCCACTGTTGCTGCCGCCTCCTCCAGTTCGTCGTAAGTCGTTCATACCCCTTGAAAAGTCCGTGTAGTTCCCGCGCCGTTGCCCTGCGTAAATGTCGCGTGCGTTTAACCAAAACTCCGAAAAGTCTTCCGAAATTGTCGGCGCTTCCCGCCGTAAACCTGTAAGTCCCCACGTAAAACTCCGAAAATTTCGCTCAAAAACAACCCCGTAAAATTCGCCGTTGCAGTTGCAGTTCGCCTCCGAAATCTTCGGTCGTGCTATAGCCGCCCACTCGGTCACCATCAGTTTCCTTCGGTTTACCCGACCCCAGCATGTGGGTTAAATCGAGAACCGGGGACTGCCCTGGGTCTTCCGAGACCGAATTTCACGGAACCTAGAGGCATCAACGCCGTTGACCTCCGTAGTCGAAGCTGCTCCCGCCGATGTCGTTTAACAAAAACTCCCTGTTTCTCCCACCAGCGCTTTGCAGATGTTTCACCCATCGCTCGTCGCCGGCCGATAAGTTCCCGAAGCTACGACTGCTCCCACGCTTCCCTTTTTTGAAGAATTTCCCGAGGTGTGCGTTTAAACACCAAGGGTCCTAGGAATCCTTGCCGCTGTGTTTCTTGCCAGGCAACTTCGAAAAGCGCCCTTCAGGCGAAGTCCCCCAGCGACTCAACCGCACTCCAAGAAACGAAGAAACACCCTCAGCTTCATTTTTTTTTTTTTTGTCGTTTCACCCCCCGAACATTCCGCTTCCCGCCGTTCACCCAGCGTCCGCTTTTGTCGGATGGGGTATTGTCGGTGTTGCCCTGCGCGAACCCCAGCCACGGTGGAGAAGAAAAGACTATCGGAGTCGGGGTTGCCTTAGTTAAAAGGAAATCAGTCCCAACCGCTTCGCAGCCCACCGTGCCCGTCGCGCCACTAAAATTCCACAGCTTCCGGTCCCAGCTTCGCCGCTGCGCCGTCACCTCGTGTAGACGCCCGGGTCAGAGGAAACCTGTAAACTGCACCAGTGTTGTCCTGCGGCGCCCCGATTTTTTCGCGTGCTGTTTCACCCAGCCCGCTTTTGTCGGAGTAGAACAGTGCCGCAACTCCCCTTTTTTGTCTTTTCTGTACAGCTGTCGAACGGGCACCAAACCAGGTGCTTTTAACCAGCGCAGGGTAGGCTCGTGTTCACCCCCGTTATTCATCCGAATAAGGTCGACTGCATGAGTCGGAACCAGTAATCGGTGGGGATGGTGAGGTTCGGGCGAAGTAGGGCCGCAGATCGGTTCCACCGGCTTTTATCTGCTCCCCACGACGTTCTTCAACCCCCGCTTAGCCGTTGGGCAGTTTCTTCACGCGTGTCCCGGCGGCCTGCACCACACTCCGAAATTGTCGGGGTGGCACGTTGAACACCGTTTAATCGTGGGCTGTTGCGGCTGTCCCCGAAAACGGCTTCCTTGAACGGGGAAACCGATCTCGAAACTGTCGAACAGCTGGCAAGCAGCTCTAGGCATGCAGCAACAAACGAGTATTTCTCGGGTGTTCAGTCCCGATATGCCCTCGCGCCTGCGCCCCACTCCTGCTAAGTGCGATTTAGCCACGTCGTTGTCTGTTGCAGCCCGTAAGTGTCGGCGGGTCCAAAGTTCCCGTCTGTCCACAAGCACTTCTGCCGAAAATCGTCGACGACTCGCCCGCCAGTACGGTAAGCGCCGCACTATCCGGTCGGACGGGATAAAACTCAACCCCCGCATAATTCGGGCGGCTTGAGCGTCTATCTCTCCAGCCGTCGGGATCCTCTGACGCAAAACTCCATTTGCGCCTGGCGAGTCCTTCGAGCTGCCCTTTTCTTCACAGTAGAAACCTCCGAAATTGTCGCCCATGCTGACGCAGGCCCGTTGTCGCCAGCTGCCGAAGATTCTCCCGAGAATCTCGCGCACAAGATGACGGCTTGCCATCGACGTCACTTGCCGCGTAGGGACGACTCCGAAATCTTCGCGCAACTGTTGACGCAGATCCGCCAACGCCAGCTGCCACTCGTGATGACGACGTCGATGCTGTTCGTGCAGGTGCCGACGCAGGTCCGCTGACGCAGGCTGCCACACGAATCAAGCTCCGAAATCGTCGGAAATCGCAGCGGAAATTACTCACTTTAATGTCGCGACAGCTACTGCTGCCCGTCGCCCGGGGGGAGGGAGGTCATGGTCGATCGCGACCGTCGAGCTAAGGATCTGGCGGTGCCGAAGGAGTGCCCCGTAAAACCATGGCCGCGAAGAGCAACTAACTAGTTCTCTTGGCCGGCCTACGCAACTCCTGGACCCCAAGGCATCCTTACTCGTCCCCCCCCCCGAGGGGTATTACACTCTAAAAAGCGGGGTAGGCTAGGAAAGTAGCTCTGATACCAGGTGTTATGAATGAACTTGTCAGAGTGCGCGGATATCGAATAACGAGAATGAGAAATTACAGAATGATTGAACAATGAAGTAGCGAGGCCTAAATAGGGGAAAACCTAGCTAGGCGGGGGGTTCGGGATGGGATGGCTCGGTGATGGCCACGATTGGAGCGGAGGCCGACTCGGGGGTGGTTCGGTGCGACGAAATAGGCATCGCAGGTTCGTCGCGACACCCTCGGGATGTCCTCGCTAACAACTTACTACAGTAAGGAATTCTAATTCCTTACAAATGTGCTCCAACCCAATTTGCTACACGATGCTTGACATTGTTAAAAAAAAAAAAGACAAAACAAAAATAAAAACAAGAGGCGACAATGTCGTCCTAGGGTTGCGAAGCTCTTTGCATTATCAACATATGTTATAGAACTTCTATTACTATGGATCTCGTTTTCCATGACTACCTAACTACTTATACCGAGTATGTAACTCAGGCTGGGATTTGCAAAAACCATCTTGGTAGGTTTCGAAGATTCGATCGCATCAAGGATCGATCTTCAGACCTTTCGATTCGACACTGATAAGGGAATCATAGTAGCTCGTGTCCCTGTAGGCGAGCCCGATTTTGTCACTTCAGAGCTCCGCAAGCGTCTGGCTTCGCTGAGAGTTGCTGCGCCATGGCTCGCACGTTTAGAAAACCCACAGATTGCAGCCCACCTCCTTGCTGTCTGCCTGTCCGCTAAGCCTGTCTATCTCCTCCGCTCGGTCCCTCCCACAGACGACGTTCTTGAGGCATACAATGACTGGGACGATCACCTTCTTGACACCCTCATATCTCTCTTTCCTCCTGACACGTGGGATCTCGACACAGCAGAGGGTCAACTAGCACGTTCACAGGCTTTCCTTCTGATACGCTTAGGGGGTCTCGGGATTCAAAGTGCACGCCGGCACGCCACGCTTAGCTATGTCTGCAGCTGGGCTTAACATCCCTTCAGGACCCTTCTGCAGGTGCTTGGCTGACTGATGTCCCCTCTGCTCCCCGCGCTCGGCTTGAACCAACAGATTGGTTGACTGCTGCTGAAATCCGCTTAGGCCTGCATATCCCTCACCTCCGCCTCCTGGAGTCAGCCCCACCATGCTCCTGCGGCTACGTTTACTCAGATCCCACCATTCCTAGCCACGCTCTGCACTGTCCAGACCTTAACGTGCCCACCCATGTCCACGATGCAGTCAAATTCGAGATAGCGAGGATTGCCAGGGAGTTAGGTTACACAGTGCGAGTAGAGGACCACATGATGCTGCCGGACGCAATTCCTGATTTCACCTGCATAGCCCCTTGTGCGGGAATCAAATGGGCGCTAGATGTTTCGATAACCGACCCGCAGCTGCTCTCCGCTCCTCTAACAGTAACAGGCTTAGCGGCAAAACAGCGTGAAGCAGAAAAACGGACCCACTACGCAGCTGCGTTGTGTGCTCGGCCTGCAGTCAAGCTAATCCCGCTTGTACTTGAGACTTTTGGATGTATGGGCAGCAGCTTCAAGTATTTCCTTCGGGACTGCAGTCGCAGGGCAGCAGCACGGCATGTGGACCATGGGGCAGCTGACAGTGTTCTCACATCTGCATTTGAGAGTTCGTACATGCTCCGGATCTCCATGGCATTGCAGCGGGCGCAGGCCAGGGCAATATGTCACAGGGTGGAGGTTGCTTACCCATCGGTTTCAGGGGAGATGTCAATCGAAGACCCATCTTTCTCGGATCTCCTTGCTTTCAGTGATGGTGTTCCTGATCTTGCCTATTTGTACAACCCCCGCATTTGACGGGGTTTAGCCTTTGTAGATGTTCATCAGTAGGGATACTTTGCTGGTTTGTGAGTCTTTCCTCTCTGGTCTAGTGGGTCAGTTTCAGTTTGTTGGGTGGCTTGTTTGTGATGTGTTTCTCTGTGTTCTGTTTTGTGCTCTCAAGTTCTGTTTTGTGTCTTGTTGTCTTCCTTCTGTTGATGTTTCCATCCCATCAGTCCTCTCGGTTTTGTAACCTCATCT
>CANIUD010000242.1:570000-707614 GCA_947470075.1 Closterium sp. Yama58-4
TATATGTTCGTCTTCGGCAGAGCCGCTGTTTCGAGGTCGAGCCAGAGCATCAAGTGCACGACGCTCTCATTGACCGAATCAAAGTACGTCGCGGCCACCGAAGCTGGCAAGAAGGCTCGCCGTCTACACTTCCTCCTTGCATAATTCTGCCTTCTCGACGCAAGTAAACCGACTGCTTTGCACGTGGACAACCAGTCGGCAATCGCAGTTGCAGAGGGCTTGAGGCTCAAGGGTAACATCAAGCACATGGAGCGACGCTATGCCTGGCTGCAGCAGATGGTGAAGCGCGGGAAGATGGTGAAGCAGCCGGCTGATTTTCAGATGAAGGCGCAGCACTTTCCGGCTTTCAACCGGTGCTCCGTCGCAATCAGCCAAGTGCATCTAGCCGACGTCGGTGACGATGATGATGAGGTGCAGTAGTAGGTGCTATGCCTGTCAACAGCCCCGTCCTCGCTTGGGCGAAGCCGACTTCGTGGTCGGGTGTAGGGGTGCAGCCGACCTGCAGCAGTGGGCGAGCTGGTCGACGAGGAAGTCGACCTGCGTGGGTGCCACTGCATGGGCGCCGACTTCAGGATGGCGCCGACTTCAGGGAGGTCGACCTAGGAAGTTGACCTGCAGAGGGCGTCGACTTGGTGACGCCAACTTGGGGCAGCCGACTTGGGTGGTCGGCTGACAGGACTGCTGGTCGACCTGGTGGTTGGTCGACCAGGCCTGCTGGTCGACTTGGTGGTTGGTCGACCAGGCGTGAGGTCGACCTGGTGGTCGACCGAACATGGTGGTCGACGAAGGAGGGGCCGACGTCGACCTCGACAGAGGGATTCAGGACGCCGAGCTGAAGGGCATCGAGTGGCAGGGCGTCAACTGTCCAGTTCGCTAACCGACTGGGCTAAAAGGGCATAAAGTAGTGGGCCAGCGCACCCATACCCTCCCAGGATGACACTTGTAGCCCTTGGGAAGACCATTTTGGGCCATTCCAGTGTCCATTTCCAACACTCCCCTCACTGGGAGGGCCCACCACTAGGGCACAAGAAATCTGCCGATAGCAGGAATTGAACCCGGCTCTCTACCCCACTTCTCCACCATGTCCAGTTCGCTAACAAGCTGGGCTAAATGGGCATGCTTTAGTAGTGGGTCAACGCACCCATACCCTCCCAGGACGACACCTGTAGCCCTTGAGACGACCATTTTGGGCCATTCCAGTGTCCATTTCCAACATCAACTTGGTGACGCCGACTTCGGGTAGCCGACTCTGGGGGTCGGCTGACAACTGTGCCGGTCGACGAGGAGCTGGTCGGTCGACCTGGAGCTGGTCGACCGAGGGTGTGGTCGACCTGGTGAGGTCGACTAGGAGTGGTCGTTGATCTGGGAGGTGGACGGGCTCGCACAGGAGCAGCTGGTCGACGTGGTTGCCCGGTCGACCAGGTTACCTGGGTGACGAGGATCTGCGAAGGCACGTGACGGTTTCCCAGGCGATATTGGCGAAGACGACCTCGGTGGTGGTATCTCGAGGTCGACGTGGCTGATCAGAAGCAGTCGTCAGCACGAAGTTGACTTGGTGTGTGCGCTGTGCAGGTGACGAGGCACTGCACGCCAATCATCTGCGAGCACATGCGAAGCAGGTGCGCTGCTGTCCTGCGGGAGCAACGTTGGCACGCCGTCAGCCTGCAACGTTGGCGCGCCGTAGACTTGCAGCGTTGGCAAGCCGCGACTCTGCACTGCAGGAGCATGGTCGACCAAGTCGTGCTGGCACGTGGTCGACCGTGCTGCGCTGGCAGTCGACTTGCTTGCATCCTAGCTCTGATGTAGTCTTGCCTTGCCAACTTCATTGTACCATTGTTGTGAACTTTTGCTAGTGAAACTCTTGCCAACTTTCCCTGTGAACCAGCAAGTAGTGTAAGCACGAGTAAACGACTAAGTGGATGAACGCAGAGATCACACGAGCACCCGTGTCTAGCCCGTAGTCTAGCTCCCATTGTAGTAGTTATCTCCGCATGGTGCGGTGAGCGTGGACGGTACACCACTTACCTTTCAGTCAGGTCGACGTAGACATCACTTACCTAATTCGTGGTTGTAGGCCAGCAGCTCTGCGGCAGTCACTATGGCAGGAACCGTAGGTGACGGGGTGGTGGACACCCTGGAGGCACGGCTGGAGGACGCGAGGAGACGTCATAACGCCCGGGAGTACGGAGCAATACCTTGGGCAGTCGTCGAGGCTGGACTCTGCACCATGTGGGTGACGGAGCACCCTTCTCGACCGGTGAACGACGAAGGCGGCGTCGACGTGGGCGTCAACGCCGGTGGTGGTCAAGTCGGCAGTAGTGCGGGAGGCACGTCGAGGCAGCGTGGTGTGATTCACAGCGATGAAGTCGGCGGCATTCAGGCGCGAGGGATGCAGTCGTCGGCGGCTGCAGGCTCCTCGCAGGGTGACGTCGGAGGTCGACGAAGTGGATCTTTGCCGATGTCGGCGACCCAGGTGACAGCAGGCGGGATTGCACCGAGCTACGGCTACTTCAAGTTTACACCGGATAGGATCTTGGTCACTCCCCTGCTGGTCGGTCGACCCGACATTCTCACCTGGAAGGAAGCCATCGAGCCCCAGCTGGAGATGGCTGGGCTGATCAACTTTGCTCGCGGTACCGTGGCGACGCCGGATGACCCCGACTTGCGTGCGGAGTTTCGCGCCGTGCAGCTGCTGACCTTCACGGTCATCTCGCGGTGCTGCTCGCCGGGCGTGCAAATCGCCCTGAAGTCGTGCAGGGAGCACCTTGACGCTGGCCACCGACGTGGCACTTCATTAAGTCGACTTACCAAGTCACTGACGACTTGTTCATCGCCCAGCTTGAAGGGCAGCTGACGCACCTGCGTATGGGCGACCAGGAGACGGCGACGGACTACTGCAACCGAGCTCGGCGAATTCTCGCCACCATCAGGATGGCCGGCGCAGAGTACTCGATGGCGTCGTACGTCACCCACATCATGCAGAACTCCTGTATAGCTACAACCTGCTGAAGCGTTTGTCGATGGCGCCGAGCATGCTGGCAACACTCAGCGAAGACACGTTGACCTCGTACATCCTTAGGACGAGGCGATGCAGGAGGCCGAGCGGTCCCAGGAGCTCCTGGCGCAGGTGAACTACGTCGCCCTGGCGAAGCATGGTGGTCGACCGGGGCAGCGCGGGCAGTCTGGTGGCGGTGGTAGTAGTGGCTGGAAGCCGGCCAAGGAAGTCGACAAGAAGAAGTCGACCAAGGACAGTGGTCGAGGAGGAGGAAGTCGACGTCGAGAGTGCTGGCTGTGCGGCGACCCCGACCACCTCTCCTTTGAGTGCCCCGACCGTAGTGATGCAGACGACGACGACAAGGGAGGCCGCGGGAGGTCTGGCAGCCGCCGTCTGCGTTGAGGGGGAAACAAGCCGCACAAGGAGAAGCAGTCGACCACGGCGACCTCGGCGAAGAACGCCGACTCCTCTGCTGGCGGCAAGGGGCGGGACGACAAGTCGGCGTCGTGCTCTCTGGTCGGCGTCGTGGAGCCGACCGTCTTGCCGGCGCCGGAGGCTGGAGAGGACTTCCAGGCGGTAGCGGCAGCTGTGCAGGCTAATCCGGCGGTGGTCCTGCTCGACAGCGGCTGCTCCCACCACCTGATGGGGACGAAGGATGCCTTCGTCGACTTGGGGCCGAGCGGCGACGTGAAGCACGTGTATGGCTTCAATGGGGCGCTGCAAGACGTCAAGGGCCGGGGCACGGTTGCGCTGCAAGGGGAGGCCGGGAAGCAGGTGCTCATTCCCGAGGTGCTGTACGTCCCGGGCGTGCACGCGAACCTGTTGTCGGTCGATCAGCTGAAGGAGAACGGCGTGAAGCTGCAGGACGACGGCGACGGGATGCTGCTCATCTCGGCGACGGGCGGCGTGCTTGGTCAAGCAACGTATTCCGGCCGGGTCCTCTGCACCGACTTACGTCCCTGCTCGGCAACGAACGAAGACGACGTGGTGGCTCTGCGGGCGATTGTCTCAGCGACGAAGTCGACGCCGGACAGGCTGCATGCGAGGCTTGCACACGTCGGCATAAACACCATCCTGCGCTCGGCGAAGCACGAGGTCGCCACTGGGCTGGACCTCAAGTCGGCGTCCGGCGCCGACTCACCGTGTGTCTCGTGCGTCGGTGGGAAGCTGGCGCGGCACACCTTCCCCGACCAGGGCTCTAAAGCCACTGACGTGCTTGTTATGTGATGCTATCATTCGCATTCACGTCTGTCTGCCTCCCATCATATGTTCGTGCGTTGCATGCGTGGTGTGAGCGTGTGCAAGAATTTGTGTTTTGTGTGGTTTGGATTCCCTAAGTGTGTGTGAATGATATTTCGCTTGAGCAGATATTTGAAATGACTTCTCTGTTCAAGAGCTTTCCGACGAACCAAGAATCGTCGCAATCGGAGCACAACCAAGAAAGTTACGAACATTGGAGTTCGTATGCTTTTTATTTTTGGCTGCAGCGACCTTGGGGAGTTGTGGGAGTGACTCAATATGGGGTACAGACTTTTGGGGTTGGGAAATTCGGTCCCATCACTGTAGATGCTGCCAAGTGGTTGGGTGAAACCAAACCAGGTTGGCAAGTGTGGCCAAGTGGGGTGAGGTGGATTGTGGAGGTTGGGAAAATGACAAGGGTGAAAGTTGGGTTGCCTATGGGGAAGGGAATTGTGTGGTATGGGGTTTCCTTGGTTGGGGACTCCTTGGGACCTTCCCTCTCGTCCTCCTCTTTCCTCCCACCTGGTTTAGGGCTACTCTAATTCTCTTGTGTAACTTGTGAACTTGTGAGGATAATTGTGAGTGAGTTAAGTTTCCATGTGGCAGCATACCCCCTAGTGCGCCGAAAAACATAACTCGAGATTTACTCAATCTTTTGAGACGATTCAAATTGGGAATGATAGCCACGGTCCAGGGCCATAACATACTCGAGTTTGAGACAATTCTAATGGTGAAATTTTTGTCGACGACGTTTCTTGTGAAGTCGCGGTTTCTGTCCAGAAATTGAGACCAACGATTTTGTGATATTTCGGCACCTAATCTTCATAGACTCAGTCCTTAGTCTCTAACAATTCTGGCCGTTGTGCACATCGACTTGTGTGAGCCGTTCCGCGGTAGCCTATACTTCTTGCCGCTGAAGGACAGTAAGTCCCGCTACGTGTGGGTGAGGTCGGTCGCCAAGAAGTCGGACGTGCTGCTGGAGTTCCAGAAGTGGCTGGTGCTGGTGGAGCGGCAGACGAAGAAGTCTGTCTTGCAGCTGCGCTCTGGCCGAGGAGGGGAGTTCCTCGGCAAGGAGTTCACCGCCTTCGTGGACAGCAAGGGGATCGTCCACGACCTGACCTGCCCCTACACCCCGCAGCAGAACGGCATGGCGGAGCAGGAGATGAGGACGGTGGTGGAGTCGGTGCGGACGATGCTGCTGCACATGGGCGTGCAGCACCATTGGTGGCACCTCGCTCTGCGGCAGGCTGTCTGGGTCCGCAACTGCCTTGAGAGGTTGGCAACGCCGGGGACGATGTCGTACCAGCTCCTCACCGGGACGAAGCCCGACTGCAGTTCCTCGTCCCCGAGCAGCAGCGTGGTGGGAAGCTGAAGCCGAAGGCCCGATGGGGCCTTCATCTCGGCGTGTCGGAGGAGAGCAAAGGCTGGGAGCTCCTCGACATCGCCGACAACCGGGTGGTCACCACGTCGGACGTGGTGTTCTACGAGGACATGTCGCTGGAGGTGTGGAAGTCGGAGCATGGGCCGGTGTTCGGAAGGACGCCGACCACCCCGCCGACCGACACCTCGACGGCGACGCTCCCTCTGCTCGCCGAGGTCGGTGAGCTTGCTGCTGAGGACGCCGAGGTCGTCCGTCCTCCTTCCCCTCCCCCTACGACCCCTGCCCCTCCCCTCGTGGCCGACCTGCGCGGGCTGACTCCGGTGTCGGCCTCCGGCGATGAGGGGAGTAGTGGGACGTCGAATTCGGCGCCAGCCAAGAGCATTGCCGGTGGCCGACGTGACGAGCAACAAGTCGACGAGCAGCAAGTCGACGTGGGAGTGAAGTCCACGTTGATAGGGGAGGAGCAGGTCGAGGAGGTGCAGCCGACTTGGGTGAAGCCGGCGAAGAAGACACCAGCAAAACAACCACCGACAGGTGAGCAGGCAGCAGCGCATCCGACCAAAGAGAAGTCAGCGACCGGGCAGTCGGGCAGGGGACCCGACCGAAGGGGAGAAGTCGGCTAGGACGCCGACTGAGGTGCAGCAGGACGACGGGGGCAACGGAGCCGGTGAGGATGAAGGGGAACAGTCGGACGACGAGGAGTACACCGACAGTGACGTAGTGGAGGTTCAAGTAGGACCATGGCGTACTAGCCGACTTCGGAGGCCTCCCGACTTCTTCATCCCGGCTGCCTTCACCACGGTGTATGACGTGGTCGACGAGGACCTGCTATACGACGACTCTGAGGAGGACGAAGAATTACCAGAGCTCGACCCCGACATGCACGCCGACCCCGAGCACCGTTGGGATATCTCCACGATGACGGTGAAGGAGGCATTGGCGAGCTGGAAGGGCAAGGCGGTGAATGCCGCCGTGGCGGAGGAGATCCGCAGCCTCATCAGCATGGGAACCTGGGAGCTGGTCGAGCGCCCACCCGGGGTGAACATGATGAAGAATCGGTGGGTGCTGACGACGAAGTACCGCATCGACGACACCGTCGAGCGCGAGAAGGCGAGGTTGGTGCTGAAGGGCTTCACTCAGGTGTATGGCGCCGACTACGACGAGGTGTACGCGCCGGTGAGCAGCTACGTCACGCTGAGGATCTTCCTCAGCATCGTCGCCGTCCTCGACCTCAACCTGATGCAGCTCGACATGAAGAACGCCTTCCTGCAAAGCAAGCTCGACAAGTTGCTTTACATGTACCAGCCGGACTACTCTAACGACTGGTACGGCCGGGTGTGCAAGCTGCTGAAGAGCCTCTACGGGCTAAAGCAGTCGCCGCTACTGTGTTACAAGGCTCTCAACGACGTGCTGGTCGGCGCTGGCTGGAAGAAGAGCCAGGTTGACGAGGCTCTCTACTTCAAGGTCGGTGTCGACAAGGTGACTTGCTGGGTGCTGGTCTACGTCGACGACCTGCTCGCCGCCAGCAGTAGCACTGCGACGCTGAAGGAGCTACAGGAGCTGCTGGAGGCCGCCTTCGAGCTGCGTGAGATCTCGCCGGTGCAAAAGTACCTCGGGCTGGAGATCGTGCGCGACAGGTCGGCGAGGAAGCTGTGGCTGCACTTGCAGGGCTACGCCTACAAGCTGCGTATGCACTTCCTCGACCAGGAGCAGACCAGGCGCACCCCGAAGACGCCAGTTTCGGTCAACGCCTACGCCGAGCTCACCTTCGACGACGAGGAGGCGCAGGAGCGCCAGGAGGAGGAGTACCGACAGAAGGTCGGCTCGCTGCAGTTCGCGGCGATGACGACGAGGCTGGACATCGCCTTCGCCTGCAGCAAGCTGAGGAGCGGCCTCACGGTGAGGAGCGACCAGCACTAGCGCGAGGCCAACCGCTGCCTCACCTACCTCGCCAACACGCGCGACACCGCCCTGGAGTTCGGCGGTGGACCTGAGTCGCTGAAGCTGGTCGGCTACGTGGACGCCGACGACGCCGGCGACAAGCAGAGCCGGACGAGCACGGGCGGCTACGTGTTCACCTACGTAGGGGCCGCGGTCTCCTGGTCAAGCCAGCGCATCAAGTGCGCGACGCTGTCGTCGACCGAGTCGGAGTACGTGGCGGCCGTCGAAGCCGGCAAGGAGGGACGCCGTCTTCGCTTCCTCCTCGCAGAGTTTCGGCAGCTAGACGCCGGTAAGCCGACTATCCTCAGGGTGGACAACAAGTCGGCCATCACAGTCGCCGAGGGCATGGGGTTGACGGGCAACCTCAAGCACATGGAGCGGCGATAGGCCTGGCTGCAGCACATGGTAAAGCGGGGGAAGTTTTCGCTGCAGTACATCCCGACCGCTGAGCAGCCGGCCGACTTCCTGACAAAGGCGCTGCACTATCCGGCCTTCAACCGGTGCTCCGTTGCAATCGGCCAAGTGCGTCTGGCCGACGTGGGCGACGGGGATGACGACGACGTGCAGCAGTAGGTGCCATGCCCTCTTGCATGGCTGGTGCGGTGGACGACGTGCTGTGTGTTGGGTGCACGTCGACGAGCTTTCCTCCAAGAACTACTGCCGTGTGGGCTGGGGGCCCAAGCGTGAACGCGGCAGGGGAGTGTCAACGGGAGTTGTGTATAGGCCCCATCCTCACTTGGCCGGAGCCAACTTCGTGGTCGGGTGTAGGGGTGCAGCCGACCTGCAGCAGTGGGCGAGCTGGTCGACGAGGAAGTCGACCTAAACGGGTGCCACTGCGTGGACGCCGACTTCAGGATGGCGCCGACTTCAGGGAGGTCGACCTGGGAAGTTGACTTGCGGAGGGGGTCGACTTGGTGACGCCAACTTGGGGCAGCCGACTTGGGTGGTCGGCTGACAGGCCTGCTGGTCTACTTGGTGGTTGGTCGACCAAGCGTGATGTCGACCTGGTGGTCGACCGAACATGGTGGTCGACGAAGGAGGGGCCGACGTCGACCTCGACAGAGGGATTCAGGACGCCGAGCAGCTGGGCGTCGAGTAGCAGGGCGTCAACTTGGTGACGCCGACTTCGGGTAGCCGACTCTGGGGGTTGGTTGATAACTGTGCTGGTCGACGAGGAGCTGGTCGACCAGGAGTGACGTCGACCTGGAGCTGGTCGACCGAGGGTGTGGTCGACCTGGTGAGGTCCACCAGGAGTGGTCGTCGACCTGGGAGGTCCATGGGCTCGCACAGGAGCAGCTGGTCGACTTGGTTGCCCGGTCGACCAGGTTACCTGGGTGAAGAGGATATGCGAAGGCACGCGACAGTCGCCGAGGCGATGTTGGCAAAGACGACCTCGGTGGTGGTATCCCGAGGTCGACGTGGCTGATCAGAAGCAGTCATCAGCACGAAGTTGACTTGGTGTGTGCGCTGTGCAGGTGACGGGGCACTGCACGCCAATCATCTACGAGCACCTGCGAAGCAGGTGCGCTGCTGTCCTGCGGGAGCAACGTTGGCACGCCGTCAACCTGCGACGTTGGCACGCCGTCGACTTGCAGCGTTGGCAAGCCGCGACTCTGCACTACTGGAGCGCGGTCGACCAAGTCGTGCTGGCACGCGGTGGACCGGGCTGCGCCGGCAGTCGACTTGCGTGCATCCTAGCTCTGATGTAGTCTAGCCTTGCCAACTTCATTGTACCATTGTTGTGAACTTTTGCTAGTGAAACTTTTGCCAACTGTCCCCGTGAACCAGCAAGTATTGTTAGCACGAATAAACGACTAAGTGGATGAATGCAGAGATCATATGAGCACCCGTGCCTAGCCCGTAGTCTAGCTCCCATTGTAGTAGTTATCTCCGCAGTGCCCTTTCTGCATGGCTGGTGCAGTGACATGCGTGCTATGTGTTGGGTGCACGCAGCCAAAATTTCTCCTTGTATTCTATCCCTTGGATTCTGGGCATACCTAGTGTGTGGGGTGCCCAAGCACGAGCGCGGCAAGGGAGTGTTGACGGGAAATGGCCTCGCCGTCGCTTGGGCGAAGCAGACTTCGCAGTCGGGGGCGCGCAAAACGCGACCTCGACTTGTCCGTAGTGTTCGTCCTCGACCTGTCTTTAGATTCGTCGGCAGAGGACGGGCTCATATAGGATGCTGGTCAGCGGGCTCGCAGAGGACGCGGTAAACGAGTTCGCAGAGGACGAGTCCGTCGAGGAGTTCGGTTCGACGGGACCTGGTCGGTAGAGGAGCTCCTCGACAAAGTCGGTGTAGGAGCTCCTCTATAAGGCCGGTATAGGAGCTGCTCGACGGTGCATTCGTCGAGCTACTCTACGGAAGTCGCGCGACTGTAAAATTCGTCATGTGGGCGAATGTCGCCCAGGAGGTTTTCACGAAGTCAACCTGCGGAATGGCATCACGTGCTCGATGGTGCACCACTGGCAAAACTGTCGGCACGTGCTCTCCCTGGCACCTCCGCAATGTGCTTGGTGGCGCGTCCGTCTATCTGCACCTACTTGGTAGGTGCGCATATGCATAGAAGTTCACCTGCCTCTGTGGCGCTGGCAGACCGCTGCTATACCAGGCTAGCAGACTACTCTTCTGCAGCGTTGGCGAGCCGCGCTTCTGCTGCACTGGCATAGTGCGTTAGGTGTTGCAATGCCATTCTAGCTATATCGACTTGCATGCCTCATTGTAATACAATGTTTTCTCAATTTCTTAGTGAAACTTATGCCATATTTCTTTGTGAACACAGCAAGTAGTGAGAACGCCTAGCGCAATGCTTCGATCACCCGCACAACCCTGTACCTTCCTCTGTAGTCTACTCCCGTTGTTGACTCTCCGCAAACACGATACATAGTCTTAACCTAAACAAAGTGTTGTACCCTTTAAAGGGCAACTCACTACAGCCTAAAATAACTTACTATATCTAGACGTTATAAACATTTGACACACCCCCATAGGCTAAGTGAGGGGCATCAAAGCAAGCAAGGCAAACAAATGGTCAAAAGACCAGTCAAGAGAAGGAACAAGACAAGCTCGAGGTGGATCTCATGATCACCATGCATTCCGAGCACAAGCAAAATGGCCACAAGGCCAGTTCAAGAGTTCACAAATATATATAGATGCAACGAAAAGCAGAGCAAAGCTAGCACAAGTGAGCACCACTGTCAATAAGTCCTAATTGCACACTGAATCTGTACTTGTTACCAGGCGCCAAGGCCTTCGCGAAGATGTCCGTAGTATTGCCCTCTGAGGGCACGAAGTCCAGGCGCGCCTGGCTGCGACGCTGCAGCTCTTGCATGAGGAAGTACCTCACGTCAGTGTGCTTCACCCTGATCTCCAGTCGAGGCTCGCGGCACAAGAGAATCGTGGCCTTCACAGAACGAGGCCGCTCACCAAGGTTAGTGAGTAAGAAGGTCAACCAGCGAAGCTCCTGCGCAGCCATAGGACTGGCGTAGATCTCTACCTCAGCACTAGACGTACCACAGATGACAACCATGTAGACCTCCACGACAGAGCTCTAGCTCCCAAGTTGAAGCAGTAACCTTGGGTCGAACGCTGAGTCTCCACATCGTCAGCGTACGAAGAGTCGTAGTGACCAGTCAGCACAACTGGGTCTCTCCCACCAAGCACAAGCCCCATGCCTGATGTAGTCGCTAGGTACTTCGCCACCCTCACACAAGCCGTCCAGTGAACAGGGCGGTGTCTCCCAGTTGCAACAAAACAATAGAGAATGCTGAGGGCAAAGGCGAGGTCGTGATACGTACAAGTCATTAGGTACATGAGGCAGCCCACAAGCTCTGAGCAGGGACCAGTAGGCTTGAAGGGCTCATCTGGAAATGGGCCGGTGAGTCTGTGGTCTACGTTAGAGGAGTGGGTTGTGTGGTGGAGTGCTGAAGCCCGAACCGCTGAAGGACCTGCTGCACCATGTGTGACTATGAGAGTGTAATGGTGCGAGCGGCTCTGTCCTTGGTATCTGCAGGCCAAGGTAGCGCTGCAGTTCACCGAGGTCAGTGCACGTGTGTCTCTTCTGCAGCTCAGACTTCACATTAGACAGAGCTATCCTGTCAGCTATAGCGAAGACCAAGTCGTTGAGGTCTCCCTCAGGGGAGAGCAGCATGGCACTAAGAGAAGGCGAAGTGGCTGCCAAGAATACCAGCTCAAACTGCATGTCATCTAGGATGTCACAGCCAAGGCCAAACTTACCCCCTGCGGACAGAGGATAGGGAGGAGCAGGCACCACGTGGGTGGTGTAGTCAAGGCGGCGGGTGGCGGCAAAGTCAGTGACCGCAGCAGTAAGAGCCGAGACAGACAACGAAGAGGCACGAGGGGGCACGAGGGTCCGTGACAAGAGAGGCGAGAACACGTGTGACAACAGGACGAGCAGCAAAGTAGTAGTCAGAGAATGGGTAGAGGTGGAGGCAGTAAGAGACGACTCAAGAGACGGTGGGAGAAGTGACACAGTGGGAGAACGTCGAGGACCATAACGAAACAAGACAGTGCGGAAGTCGTAAGAGGGAGACAATGGACGAGCATGCGGAGGACAACAAATGGACCAGTCGTGCGAGACAAAAGGAGGAGGCGACAGTGACCGAGGGGGAGAGAAAACAACCGGAGTCGTCCAGAGGAGGAAACGTAGGACCGTATGTGATAGGAGACTGTGAGAGGACAGGAGGAGAGGAAGGAAGGCCAACAGCCCGAAGGCCACTTACAAGTGGGAACAGCTGCTGCAAAAGTGGCGGCTGCTGCAACCGCCGCCGCTGCCGCTGTCGCTGCTGCTGCTGCTGCTGCTGCTGCTGCTGCTGCTGCTGCTGCTGCTGCTGCTGCTCTCTCACGCTCACGGCGGCGAGCCGCCTGTAGACGTGTGTCGTGGTGGTGGGGAAGCGGAGTAGTAGTGCCTCCAGTGCCAGTCTCCTCAGAACTAGCACTGCTAGCTCCAGCACCCCCGAAATTAGCACCTCCAAGGCCAGCACCTCCTGCTCCAGCACCCCCAGAGTTAGGACCTCCTGTGCCAGCACCTCCAGCTCTAACACCCCCTGAATTAGCACCTCTAGTGCCAGCACCTCCAGCTCAATCACCCCTAGAACTAGCACCTGTGGTGCAAGCACCTCCAGCTCCAGCACCCTCGAACTCGCACCTCCAGTGCAAGCACCTCCAGCTCCAGCACCCCTCAAAGAAGCACCCCCAGACCGAGCACCTCCAGTGGCAGCACCTCCAGCTCCCCCTTAGTCGACAGTAACCTGTCGCGGATGTGCCAACGAGCTGCTGAGGAGACTGTGAGGAGGACTGTGGAGAGGGAGACGTTACTTGACGCGCGACCGAGGGTAGAGGGGTAGCGTGAGACACACCTAATGGGGCAGGATCAAGGGGGGGCGGAGGTATCGGAGGAGTGGGGGCAGGAGGAGGAGAGGGTCCTACGAAAAGAGGAGGAGCGGGGACCTGGACACCTCGACAGGGGTACCGTAGGACACGAACTCGTCAAAACCGGACGTCACGGGAGTCTAGGAACTGGTGGAGGGGCGGGTGGTAGAAGGACGTGTAGTCGGACGAGTCCATCGGAAAACCAAGGAAGACACAGGGGATGGCGCGAGCCGAGAGCTTGTCTGCAGAGGTGTCGCGGACAAGCGCAAGGCAGCCCCAGACACGAAAGGCCGACCCAACACCAGGGGACCCAATGCAACGACTGCTTGGTGAAGCCCTCGGCTGCGAGACATGCGGCCAGAGGTTCAGCTGGTGGGCTGCGTAGAGAACAACGTAGGGCCACAGAAATGGGGCGCACGAGCATGGATCATGGACGTACGGGCAATATCCATGACCAAGTCAATGCGGCGCTCAGGAACCCCATTTTGCTGTGGGGACTCTGGCAGTGTCCAGGACTGCGCGATGCTTTGTTCGCCGCAGAATCCAGCAAGCACGTCGGAGCGAAACTCACCCCCACGGCCGGATTGGCGACAACAAAGGCGTTGGTGCCACAAGATTGTCGGATGAGAGAGTGAACGGCAAGAGCAAGACGCAGTAACCAGACCGGGCACAGTAACCTGTGGGGACACAAGAACCTAACCGGACTTGGCTACCTGGAGGGACGCTTTAACCTGACCAACTTTGCTACCTGGTGGGACGCAGTAACCTGACCGGACTCTGCTACCTGGTGGAACGCAGTGTGTAGAACGAAGAGACATGATTGGGGCTCCTTGGTGAACGTGGCAAGAACTGCCCCAGTGGAAGCGTCCGTACAGATCACCGTCCTCTCGCGCGCCGGAAAAGTAACTATGATTCCACGGTCTTGAAGGTATGCAGCACCTACCAAGTTTCAAGAGAACGAGGGGATATAGAGACGAGTGAGGAAACCAGAAGAGACAGCCGGGCACGGGAGAGTGGTCGAGTTGCGGGCAACTGCTAGTCCTAAAGTAGGATTAGCCAGGGCAACTAGGAGTGGTGCAGAAAGAGGTGTGACAGTGGTGTGGTCGCCGAAAAAATGCTGAGACGCGCCAGAGTCCAGCATGAACAAGAGCGATGCAACAGCAGTTGTCACGGCTAGAGTAGTGACTACATAAGCACTACCACTAAAAGAACAAGTACCTACACTAGCAACAGGCAAAGGTCCTAATCTAAGTTCACGCAAGCCAAAGGATCCATACGTGACAGAATAAACAACATCCATAGCATATCAAACGCAGAATAACCATTACGAGGCAGACCGAGCCAGATCGGTGGCCTCGACTCAGACCCAAAACAATCACGGTAGAGGTCGTCAAGGGGGCTGTAGCAGTGCTGTGCAGAGTCTTCAGGATGCCAGCAGGTAGTGCCAGCACCAGGGCCAGTCAGGATCCGGTACTGCAGGGGCCGACGTCGCGGCCGCCGCGAGAGTGCCACTATTGTTGAGGGCGCTACTGCTGCTGAGGGTGCCACCGCTGTAGAGGGCGCCACTTATGCTGAGGGTGCCACCGCTGTGGAGGGTGCCACTAATGCTGAGGTTCCCACTGCTGACACTACCGCTGCTGCTGACCCTGCTGCTGGAGAACTCTAGTGGACGCCAAGATAAAGGCTAGCTGGTTGTAGAAGCGGCAGGCTATGAGTAGCTAGAGCTAGAAACGGCCTGAGTCAGGAGTGACTGAAGCTTGGAGCGAATGGAGCTAGGAGCGTTAGGAGCTAGGAGCGACTAGAACCAGGAGCGGCTGGAGCTAGGAGCGTCTGGAGCCAGGAGCGACTAGAGCTAGGAGCGACAGGAGCTAGGAACGGCTGGAGCAGGACTAGGCCGGAGCTAGAAGCGCCAGGCTAGGAACGAGTGGCGCTAAGAGCGGCTGGAGCAAGGAGTGACTAGAGAGAGACAAGTAACTATCTACGTAGAAACATCAGCCTGGGAATGGTCCGGTAGGCAAGGAGGGCCAAGAACGCCAGTCGGGGTCACAAAACCGAAGCTACGTCCGGAAAAATGACCGTTGCTGCCAGCCGCTGCTAGAGGTGCCAGTGGCTAGGGGCGTGACTGGCGGCCTGCCGCTGGTGGAAGTAGGAGTGACAGGCTGGCATAGGCAGTGGTGGGCGGCTAGGAGTGGCTGTGGGCAGCTGGGAGTGGCTGTGGGCGGCTGGGAGTGGCTGTGGGTCGCTGCAGTAGTGCATGCTGCTGCCTAGCCATGCTGCTGCAGTAACACTCGCTACTGCCTAGCCGTGCTGCTGCAGTATCATGCGCTGCTGCCTGGGCGTACTACTGTAGCAATGCACGCACTGCTGCAGCAATGCACGTGCTAAAGTGGTGTGTGCGACTGCAGCTGGCTAACGCACGTGTTGTGTGATGCTATCATTCGCATTCACGTCTGTCTGCCTCCCATCATGTGTTCGTGCGTTGCATGCGTTGTGTGAGCGTGTGCAAGAGTTTGGATTTCCTGAGTGTGTGTGAATGTTATTTGGCTTGAGCAGATATCTGAAGTGACTCCTCTGCTCAAGAGCTTTCCGACAAACCAAGAATCGTCGCGATCGGAGCACGAACGAGAAAGTTACGAACGTTGGAGTTCGTATGCTTTTCATATTTGGTTGCGACGACAATGGGAAGTTGTGGGTTGACTATGTATGGGGTACAGACCTTTTGGGGTTGGGAAATTCGTCCCCATCACTGTAGATGCTGCCAACCGATTGGGTGAATCCAAACCAGGTTGGCAAGTGTGACCAAGTTGGGTGAGGTGGATGGCATGGGTTGGAAAGTGACAAAAGTAAAAGTGGGGTTGCCATAGGGAGGGGATTTGATGTGCTTATGGGGTTTCCTTGGTTGGGGACTCCTTGGGACCTTCCCTCTCGTCCTCTATTCTCTCCTACCTGGTTAATTGCAACTCTAGCTTTCTTGTTTGGAACTTGTGAGACTCTTGTGATTGAGTTAATTTTCTATGGCAACATACCTCCTACTGCCCCTAGTGCAACTCAAGATTTCCTTCACCTTTCGATGTGATTCAACTTGGGAATTGTAGCCACGGTCTAGAGCTACAACATAATTGGTTTCTGTGAGATTTTAACGGTTAACCTTTTGGCGACGACTTTTCTTGTGGAGTCGACATTTCTGTCCAAAATTCTAAGCCAACGATTTTGAGATATTTGGCCCCTAAACGTTCTAGACTCCGTCCTTAGTCTCTAACAGCACGCGCTGCTGCTGTTGGTGTGTGTGCGCCTAGTGCGTGCACATGCAGCTGTTGCGGCACGTATACGCGGGCCCACGGGGGGGGCGGCCTTCTGGAGCGCGACGAAGACGAGGGGCCAGCGGGGGCCTTTAAACACGCTGAAATACGAGGCCCGTGGGGGCCTTTGAGCGTGACGAAAACGAGGCTCGCGGGGGGGGCGTCCTACCCGCACGAAACGGAGTCTAAGGGACGGGCGCCTCGGGAACGGCTAAGGGAGGGAGGGGAAGCGTGGGAGGGAGAAAATATTACATACTCTAATATCATCTCAAAATAGGCTTGGAACTAGTGCCGAGAGAATCGGGTTGAGTGAATGAGGGCAAGAGGATACAAAGTGTTAACCTAAACAATGTGTTGTACCCTTTAAAGGGCAACTCACTGTAACCTAGAATGACTAACTATATTAAAACGAAATATTTGACAACATCTCAATTATATGAGGGCACCTACACCGGGTACGAGAAAACCCTAGTACGCTGCGGTCCACGCAAGGCCGTTGCCGATGGTGGACTTGCTGCAGGTTCAAGAACCATATCGGCAAGTTACCACGTAGCACTTGCTTGGTTCACCCTATGTCTGAGCCAATCTGCGGGTCTGCAATGAAAATTTGCATGAATTTATTTGGTCCGAACCAGGCCGCGAGTTTGTGTGGGACCTAATACTCTACGGACCCTGTATAGTACGGCCTAAAGCATATGCGATTGTCACATTTCAAATTAATCCATATTCATAAGTATGTTTATGAATTTTTCGCTAGTTTCATGGTGTTGACGCGTGATCCATGCCCTACTCTATCAGTGTCAAAGATACTAGAATTCTTGAAAAACTCATTCATTTTTATGTCACACCGGAAATTCAGTATGAGCCACTTTCTAACTCTATGAAATCAGGTCCATATCCATTCTAAGGAAACAGTGTACTACGAACCCTGACTCATCTTTATAGCCCTCTTGTTCATCCCGAAAGAAGATTTTCCCTGCGGGGCCTTCAGTATAGAGAGGTGGGGGGCGGGGGGGGAGGCACCCGTAAATTTCGCGATTATAGTCCCAACTTGTAATTTGTTTTCTGTGCCGTACAGATAAGTGTTGCGCGCCATTGTGACTTCACCACGATGCTACAACACACATTTTCGCAAGGATGTGCCAATAGGGGAGGACACTCCACATGATGCTGCCAATTTATGCATCACCACGGCATCGCTGTATGCTGCTAGGCGGGGCTGTCCATCCCACGCTTGGCCATCAAATACGACAATTTTGCAATGGCAATCGTTGGGCGACGCAATGTCATGTGGTCATGCATCAAGCTGTTTCATCTTAGGAATGAACCCTTTCTGCTTCACCCCGTCCATCATCCCAAGGAAACACACCTCCTCTCCACGTTTTCCTGCTGTGCCTGCTGTTAGCTCGACAGGGCCTCCCCATGTCTCCGATGTTTTGATTTAACTGTGGCGAGCAGTCTGTTTTTAACCCGATTATCAGGTTGAACAGCCTAGACTTTCTACGGAAAGGCAATTCCGTTCCTAGAGCATCTACACTGAGCCTAGTAGCTAGAGAAATAGACATTGATGGGCCGTTATTTTCTCAAATCGCAGTAAAATTACCTAAGTCAGGCCACCGCTGAAGAAGGCGATGAAAGGTCGTTACCATCAAACTAAGGTCACATACGGCTCTAGCTCTGCTAGTCCGCGGCCACTCACGTCCAAGCATGGCACTACTGCTGCCACCAAGCCATCTTTTTACGCGGTGGTTCCTAACGTGTCTGCTATTTCATTATATACAGAACTCCCTGACATTGCTAAGAATAATTATCATGAAGCGATGCATGCCTTCAAAAAACGTTGGTCTGAATATTCCTCGTGGCTTGTGATTTGTCAACAAACATGTTTCCCTTCCACGAAGTGCACCTTTTGCATGGAGCACGGTAAGTCGGGAACCAACTCAGGCGCAGTGATGAAGGCACAACGGATGTTCAGACGCAAGCGATAAGGAATCATCAACTTATGACAGAACATCGCCAAGTGGTGAGGAAGGCGAGACAATAAGAGGCGGCAATGAATGGATAGCACCAACTAGAGGATAACCTAAGGACGAGGGATGTCGAATGGGAGCGAGTGGTGGCTCTATTGGAGACGCTCCTGTTTATTGCTAAGTCTGACACATCCGTCGAGATATAAGTGCAGCTTGCCCGTCACCTCGTCGAGCGCCAAACACTCGGTTTCCCAAAAAATGGTTGTGGTGCTTACTACAAAACGTGAGTTGTCTTCCCTTCACGCACCATGTAACTAAAGTGCGGATGGCTAACATTGTTTGCTGTAGTATACTCTATGCGGGTACCATTTTCAGGAGCTAAACATGGCAATTGCAACATACCTATGCACATGTCAGCGAGAGTACATTGACTTGAGCCCCTTCATCGGCTTGAGCTGCAACGAGAGCATGGATCGTGTAAGAATCAAGCACATGATCATGTCTGTTACCTTCCTAACTCTCTTACCTGTGTATAAGTGTGATGTAGCTTCATTACACCAGATGTTGTGTGGCTACCTTGATGGTATCAACCTCAAGTTGGAGAAAGTGGCGGGGATGAGCACCTATGGTGCATCGGTGATGATTGGCTCCTCCATCGTGCTCGTGGCGTGTATTTGACTGCAGATCTTTGATCTTGTTTTCACTCACTGCATCGCGCTGAGGATGTGGCAAACAGTAGCACATACTTGTATAGTACTTGCATAATACTTACTATTCTATTGTATGCTCTTGACAGAGAAGCATGGGCTACAAGAGATGCGGCAATGGCGCTACCAAAAGTGAACATCATCGACCATGTGGTGAGCTCTACTGCAGAGGCACTCGGCCGTAAAGTCAACCTACACTCCCTTTTCAAAGATCTCCAAGAGATCTTCACGCATACCAACTTGGAGCTCCAGAGCATCGACTAGATCTGATGGCTAACTCGCGGTGACGCAATCCAATAATTGGTGAAGGCTCTCCGAGCGGTGGTTGAGCTTCTGAAGAGCCTAGATGGTGCGATGTTTGCATCATTCTTGTACTTTCTCGCAGATGTACACGCCGAGCTAAACACCTTCAATAATTTTCTCCAATTACATGAGGTAGGCCATTGTTCAAACTACACTCGTGCCTACCGTTGAGCCACCGTTAACTCTTCTATTTATGTTCTTCCTTTGCCTCACCCCCACAACAGGTAGACCTCACCGGTGCCCATTTCCAAATTTGGCACACGAAAGTCTACATTCAACAGCGCTACATCAATTGCGGACAACAGTTTGGCAGTAGTGCCAGCCCACTGCTGTCCGCATTCTTGGGGCGATACAACTCACCCTGCCGATGGTAGAAGGAGTCGACTAGTAAGGGGCAACCTCGCATATACAAGTTTCATCTGCATGAGGAGACACTGCCAGGCTTCTTGACGAGCAAGTGTGATCTGCAGGTGTGCACCCTAACTTGCAAGTCCTTTGCCGTAAAGCTCGTCTACAACCTGGAGCTGCGGCTAGGGAATCTAGCAAGCCTGAATAGCGTCAAGCTAATCATGCAGCACTCGTGGCTATAGAGCACTTAGGCACGAAATAAAGAGTGCTGTGAGCATTTAGATGGGCCCGTCCACATGTTTCATGGGCGTGATAAAGACAAATTCCTTCCCGGTCAGTATTCGTGCTTCGTATGCCTACCTATGCTGGTTGAAAGACTGTTTACTAATCATGCCTTCTTTTTTTTTTCTGTGCTTGGATGTGTGCATGGCAGGCGTTGATGAGCACGCTGCGTGCAAGGAGATGCGTACATCCCTATCGGTGCTGTCTGGCACACCGAAAGGGGTGCAGGGCTTTCATGGTAATTGTTCTGCAGATCGACGTCAAGAACGCATTTTTGTACGCGCTGGTGGATGCAACCATCTTCGTGGAGCAGCCACACACCTACGGGGAAGGAGACCCCAGGGTCTGTCAGCTGAAGAAATCCCTTTATGGGATAAAGCAGGAGCCGCGACTCTGGCAGCAGCATCTGCACAAAAAATCTCTTGGATGTCAGATTATGTTATTTGTCTAGCCTGCAGTGGGGTGCTCAATAGTGAGTACAACCCCTTAGGGTTTCCTATATGTATCCTGCTGCTTGCTAGTTCAATCCATCATTCCCATTCTCACTTCTCCAATTCTCCTTCGCATACCCAAAACCCTAGTCCTAGGGCACATCCTACTACCTCCTAGTGTGGGCCTAGGCTACTAAGCCTAGGCCCCACTCCTATTGTTTCTAACATGGTATCTAGAGCGGGCAAGATCCTGCTGCCTAGCTCAACGGGCCCACCAACTGCTTCCGCTGCCCTACTGTTCGCCGCGCGCTCCGTGGTGCGCGGCACTGGATTTTTCTTCCCGCCACGCGCTTCGAGCGTGTGGCGGCTTATTCTACCCGCCGCGCGCTCGGGGCGCGCGGCGGTTATCCCGTCCGTCGAGGCGCCCTCCGGGGGGCCTGCGTGCTGCTCCCTGCGGCGTCTTCAGGGGGCCCGCCTCTGCTCGTCGCGGCGCCCCCCCCTGGGTGCCGCTCCTACTCGTCGCGACGCCCCTGCGGGACCCGCGCGGCGTCGCCCCTACACGACACGACGCCCCCTGGGCGCCGTCACTGGTCGTCGCGGCGCCTTCCGGGGGCCCGCCTGCTGCTCTCCCCCCGTCGCCCGTCGCTCGCGACACCGCCCCTGCAGCAGCTCGCGACGCCGCCCCTGCAACAGCGCGGCGTCGCCCCTACACGACACGACGCCCCCTGGGCGCCGTCACTGGTCGTCGCGGCGCCTTCCGGGGGCCCGCCTGCTGCTCTCCCCCCGTCGCCCGTCGCTCGCGACACCGCCCCTGCAGCAGCTCGCGACGCCGCCCCTGCAACAGCGCGCGAGCCGCCCCTGCGCCAGCGCCATCGCTCCTGGAGCGGCCACCCCTGGTGCAGCCGCCCCTGGACTCGCCACCCCGCCCCTGGTGCAGCCGCCCCTGGACTCGCCACCCCGCACCTGGAGCCGCCGCCCCTGGTGCAGCCGCCCCTGGACCCGCGACGCCGCCCCTGGAGCAGCCGCCCATGGTGCCGCCGCCCCTGGACCTGCGCCGTCGCCCAGGGAGCAGCCGCCCCTGGTGCAGCCGCCCCTGGACCTGCGCCGCCGCCCCTGGAGCAGCCGCCCCTGGAGCAACCGCACCAGCAGCAGCCGACCATGCAGCTGCCCGCGACGCCGCTCCTGGACCCTGTGCAGTCGCGCTCAGTCTCACCCGCGCCCTTGTGCGCCCTACCCTACCTGCTCCGCGCTGTTGCTCTGCACGCGCGGTTGCCCGCGCCCTCGTGCGCTCTACCCTACCTGCTCCGCGCTGTTGCTCTGCACGCGCGGTTGCCCGCGCCCTCGTGCGCTCTACCCTACCTGCTCCGCGCTGTTGCTCTGCACGCGCGGTTGCCCGCGCCCTCGTGCGCTCTACCCTACCTGCTCCGCGCTGTTGCTCTGCACGCGCGGTTGCCCGCGCCCTCGTGCGCTCTACCCTACCTGCTCCGCGCTGTTGCTCTGCACGCGCGGTTGCCTGCGCCCTCGTGCGCTCTCCCGCCCCGGCCCTCCCCCCCCCCCCCTGGGTCCCCTGGACAGGAGGGTGTGGGGGTGGCGGGTGTGGGGGTGCTCCGTGTGCGTCGCCCCTTCCTTCTCCTCCGTCTCCCACTGCTGCAGCTGCCGCTGCGGGGGTGGATGTGTGGGAGACGAGGGAGTGGCGCTAGGGGGGTGATGTGGGCGTGGAGCGAGTGGTGACCCTGGGGGTGTGTGTAGGGGGGAGTGAGACAGTTGGAGGAGGTTGCAGCCTGGTGCTCCTGGTGCCCGTGTGTCTGCAACTTCAGTAGTCGCCTCCTCTCTTCTCTCCCTCCACAGTTCCTCCTCCTCCTCACTGGCCTCCTGTGACTGCCACTAGCTTTGCTGATAATTGTGAACTATTGCTGTGACTTCTCACGTGTGCTGATTACACCCCACTTTGGCTATGGGGGTGTGTCAGATTATGTTATTTGTCTAGCCTGCAGTGGGGTGCTCAATAGTGAGTACAACCCATTGGGGTTTCCTATATGTATCCTGCTGCTTGCTAGTTCAATCCATCATTCCCATTCTCACTTCTCCAATTCTCCTTCGCATACCCAAAACCCTAGTCCTAGGGCACATCCTACTACCTCCTAGTGTGGGCCTAGGCTACTAAGCCTAGGCCCCACTCCTATTGTTTCTAACATTGGAAATCGGCTTCAGGCAGCTGCCGCACGACCTAGGAATGTACTGCCTCCACTTCAACGGCGACTACATTCTTCTGACCAACTATGTCGATTACCTGCTGTACACCGGCACCTGCAACAAACTACTGAATCAGTTCAAGGAAAACCTGGCGCAGCGCGTCGACATCACCATCAACCACAACGTCACACAGTTTCTGGGGCTGAACATTACCTACGCGCCAAAAGCAATTCATCTGTCAGCCTCCAATTGTACCAGCAGAACTGGGGTGCCTGCTGCTTGACAAGATAGTCCTTGAGAGCACAGCGTGCGTTGCCCATATCAGCTTCTGCAACCCAACTGTCCTCAGTGGGGTCGTATCCCTTCCAGCGTATTAGGAACTCGAGGGTCTTGCCGCCGCGGCGTCGATGAGTGAGAACGCGCTCGATCTCGTACTCTGGTTCATCCTGTACGAGTACAGGTGGAGGTGGCGGTAGCTGCCATCCCTGGAACTGTTGGTTGGGGTCCTTGTAGGGTTTCAGTAGTTGAACATGGAAAGCGTTGTGAAGCTTCCACGTAGTAGGTAAGCGCAAGCGGAATGTAACTGGTGTCACCTGTGCCTCCATGAGAAATGGACCACAGAAGCGAGGCCGGAGTTTGGATGGGAGGTGAGACAGGTTCAAGTTGCGCGTGTCAAGAAGCACCTGATCTCCGACTGCTACTGAGTGATCTCGTTGTTGGCGATCGGCATACTCCTTCTGGGAGTTCTGCATCGTGGTGCGATGTTGCTGGGTCTTCTCCCATAGCTGCTGCATGGTGGTGTCCAAGTCGTGTGCGGCTTGGACATGTGCCGGTGTGGTCAGCTGCACTGGTGTGAGTGATTCCCGTCCGTAACACAGGAAGAAAGGAGTTTTCCCTGTGGCCGCATGTGAAGCGTTGTTGTAAGCAAACTCTAGGGTCGGTAACTATTGATCCCAGTGGCTGACATCGTCTTTGCAAGCTGTACGTAGTAACTGTTCAACCACCTGATTGAGTCGCTCTATCTGTTTGTCAGTCTGGGGATGGTATGCTGAAGACATCGCAAGCTTAGTCCCCAACAGTCCCAGGAGCTCATTCCAGAACTTACTCATGAGTTTGGGGTTTCTGTCTAAGGTGAGTGTAGCGGGGACGCTGTGGATGGTAATGATGCGATCGAAGAAGAGGCTAGCAGTTGCTTCAGCAGTAGCTGTGGCGTTGGTCGGTATGAAGTGACCCATTTTGGAGAACTTATCGATCACTACGAGGATGGAATCGTGCCCTCGTGAGGTCGAAGAAAGTCCAGTAATGAAGTCAAGGCTAACGACCGCCATGGTTGCTCCGGTACGGGTAGAGGCTGAAGTAACCCTGCTTTTTTCTACTTGCTACTCTTCATCCGCTGGCACGTGTCGCATGAGGTGACAAACTGCTGCACGTCTGCTGCCATCCGGAGGCAGTAGTAATACTTTGTTATTCCTGCTAACGTCTTGTTGCTCCCGAAATGTCCTGCGTATGGTACGTCGTCAAACTCCTACAGAAGGATCAGCCGTAGCGGGGCGTACTTCGGTACCCAAATCTTTTATGTGCCCTTCCTTACCGCTAAGTTTTTCTCCCATTGTAACAGCTTTTGTTTCTCTGCCATTGCTATCTCTGCGTCCATGGAGTACCCATGTTGGAATAGACCCTTGAGCAGAGGGTTCATCCCATCGAGCTGGATGCCTGCTACATGACCAGGGCGGCTCAACGTGTCAGCCTTATTGTATAGCCCGGGTTTGTAGACAACGTCGTAGTGGGAGTGGGTCTCTAAGAAGTCCACCCACTGCACCTGTCATCGTGAGAGCATCGGTTGCGACTTCAGGTATTTGAGGTACTGCATCCGTACTGCTCTGACTGCCTAGTCACTAGCGTTGGCTCCCTCTAAGTAACAACTCCACGCCTTGAAGGCTACGACTATGGCTAAGGCTTCCTTGTCGTGAATGGGGTAGTTCAGTTTTGCTCCGTGTAGCTTTTTACTGAGGTAAGCAATAGGTTGTGAACCATGTCCGTGATCCTGCATCAGTACTGCTCCGACTGCCTGGTCACTAGCGTCTGCTTCAACTACGTAGTCCTTGTCTGGGTCCGGTAGGATGAGTACTGGCGCTGTGGTCAGTGCTGTCTGTAGCTGTTCCATGGCTTGCTGATGAGGAGTATCCCATTTGAAGGGCGTATCCTTTTTTAGTAGGTCGGTCAGTGGCGCTGCTATCTTAGCATACTGCGACACAAACATGTTGTAGTAGTTGGCGAAGCCGAGGAACTGCTGCAACTCCTTCACGTTCTCCGGGACCTCCCGCTTTTAGCGGCTTCAATTTTCTGCGGGTCTACGTGTACACTCTCTGCACTCATCATGTGCCCTAGGAACTACACCTTCTTCAGAGCGAAGTCGCTCTTTGATAGTTTCATGTAGAACTTGGTTTTTGCAGGATCCCGAACACCTTCCGTAGATGCTCTACGTGCTCCTTCATGTTCTTGGAGTAGATGAGTATGTCGTATAGGCACACCACTACGCACTCGTCCAGCAGGGGCCGTAGGATGTGGTTCATCTCCGCCTGGAATGTTGCTGGTGCGTTGGAGAATCTGAACGGCCTCACCAAGTATTTGTAGGAGCCGTATCTTGTACGGAACGCCGTCTTGTGGATCGAGTTGTCCGCCATCTTGATCTGCCAGTAACCCGACCGTAGGTCCAGCTTCGAAAAGACTGTTGCACCACGCAGTTGGTCTAGTAGGTCGTTTATGCGCGGTATGGGATATTTATTTTTTACTGTCTATTTGTTCAGTGCGCGGTAGTCGATGCACATCCGTAGACTGCCGTCTGGTTTTATGGTGAAGAGAAATGGTGCACCGTAGGGAGAGGTGGATGGGCGGATCAGTTGTCTGTCCAGTAAATACTCTATGTGCTTCTTCATGTATGTCAGTTCTGTCGGACTTTGTCGGTATGGTGTACGTGAGACGGGTTTCACACCTAGTTCCTCCACGATCTCGTGCTCGTGGGTGCGTGCTGGAGGTACGCCTGCGGGTAGGTCGTCGGGCATTATATCCTTGTACTATTCCAAGACCTCCTTCACTGCTGCAGGAAGCTCCGAACTCGGCTTCTCCTCCTCTGCTGCTGCCATGACCAGTGCTAAGTAACCCGTGTTACTCTCGTTCACCGTCCGTTTGAACCGCGCCAGTGTCGTTTCAGGAACATCCCCTGTATCCGTCCAGCTTCGCAGCTCCACTCGTTTCCCGTTGTTGTAGATGCACACCTTCCTGTTAACCCAATCAATCTCGGGGTTGAACTGCTTCAAGAAATATCTCCCCAGAATGAAATCTAACCCCTTGATGTTGGTGACTGGTAACTTCGGCTTCCATCTCAACGCACCTTCATCCAACTGCAGGGATGTTTCGCCGTGGATGGGAAGCTTCGTACCATCCACCATCGTTGCAGAGAATTGTGTCTCCTCCGCCTTCTCTCCAATCTTCTCCAACGTCTTTTGCCTGGAACCAACTGAACAATCTCCTGGAACTCACAGAAGCAGGAGCTGGTTGCCTTGTTGTCGACCGAAGCTGAGTACATCGCCGCGAGAGCAGCAGTTCACAAAGGCCTGTACCTGCAGAAGTTGCTGCAAGAAGCAAATTTTCCAACTTCGCCTACTTTTCGCCTTCACTGCGACAACCAGAGCGCCATCAAGATTGCGAGCAAGCAAGGGTTCGTGAACCGCACGAAGCACATTGTGTCAGAAGAACTAGGCAAGAATGATGCATTGAATGAAACAGTTGGGTACAAGTAGCAAACCCTAGTTGGGGTTGTACCCCATATTGGCTACCCCACTACAGCCTACAAGCATAATGCAGTTTAACACACCCCCATAGGCAAAGTGGGGGAGAACAAAGGGTCACAAGACCAGTCCAGCAAAGCAAAGCAAAGCCCAGGGTGGATCACAACGTCACCACACTCCGAGCACAAGTAAAGGCCACAAGGCCAGTTCACATGCAGTGCTAGATATAGTACAAGACAAGCAACACAGTGATCAAAACCTAGCAAGCAAGCAACAAGATATATATAAAGTACAGTACAAAGAATGTCAAGCAGTGAGCAAGTGAGGAAACGTGGACACAAGGCCTAAAGAAGTACAGTGCCGCTGATGATCACTAGGCGGGAGCGCCTTGGTGAAGATATCAGCAGTGTTGGCCTTCGAGTCCACGTACACAAGCCGAAGCTGACCGCGCTGCTGAAGCTCTCGAGCAAGAAAGTAGCGAAGAGCAATGTGCTTCGTCCTGTGCTCCAGTCTGTGCTCCTGACACAAGGCAAGAGCCGCCTTGTTGTCACCGTACAGAACTGGAGGAGAACTAGGCCGCTCTCCCAAGTCAGTCAGCAGGTAGGTGAGCCAGCGTAACTCCTGTGCAGCCATGGCTGTGGCGTAGATCTCAGCCTCACAACTAGAGCCGAGAACAGAGGAAGAGCGGGTGGACCGCCACGAGACAGAACCTGAGCCAAGGCTGAAGGTGTAACCCTGTGACGACCGCTGCGTAGCCAGGTCGTCCACCCAAGAGGCGTCCGAGTGACCAGTGAGGACAACTCTGTCGCGTCCTCCAAGCACCAGCCCCATGCCTGATGTACTGCACAGGTAACGCAGCACCCTCTTAGCAGCCTCCCAGTGCTCTCGCCTGTGTCTCCCAGGCGCAACGTAACGAGCAAGGATGCTAAGAGGGTACGCGAGGTCAGGTCGCGTGCAAGTCATCAGGTACATGAGGCAGCCTACAAGCTCTGGGTACGGGCCACTCGGCTCTACGGACTCGTCCGAAGGTGGAGCTGAGAGCGAGTGGCTGGTAGCCAGAGGTGTGGCCTGTGGTGAGGAGAACTGGAAGCCGAAGCGCTGAAGGACCTGCTGCACCATGTGTGACTGAGTCAGGGTGATGGTGCGGCGAGCTCTGTCCCGGGTGATCTGCAAGCCAAGGTAGCTACGCAGTTCACCCAGGTCAGTGCAGGTGTGTCTCTTCTGCAGCTCCGACTTCACACGAGCGAGTGCCTCAGTGTCAGCAGTAGCAAAGACCAAGTCGTCGACGTACACGAGGATGTAGAACGGCGGCAGCGACGTGTCTGTGCGCAGAAACAGCGACGGGTCAGCAGTAGACGGCGCGAACCCAAGAGCCGCAAGAGTAGTCCTCAGTGTGTCGTGCCACTCACGTGGCGCCTGGCGGAGACCGTAGACTGGCCGGCGGAGACTCCACTGGGTACCAGGGGGAAACGACCCAGTAAAGCCAGGTGGGCGGCGCAGCCAGATCTCCTCGTGCAGGCTGCCCTGCAGGAACGCTGTGCTGAAGTCAAGAGAGTGAAGCTCGTAGTCACGCTGAGCAGCAACGTGCAGCAGAACCCGAAGAGTGGTCATCTTCGGGGTGGGGGAGAAGGTCTGGAAGAAGTCGACCCCCTGACGCTGACTGAAGCCTCTAGCAACGTAACGAGCCTTGAAGACAGGCGGAGAACCTGGCGGCCGCTTCACCCTGAAAATCCACATACCATCGACGATGTTCGCCCCAGGAGGGGGAACCTCGTCGACGTAGGTGCCTGTGGACTTCCAGGATGCCATCTCTGCGTCCATGGCTGTCTGCCACTGAGAGGAGTAGGGACTCGCGATCGCCTCAGCGTAAGTGCGCGGAGTGGGGATGTCTACTGCATCCGGGTCTCCCTCAGGGGCAAGCAACCAGGCCACGAGATGAGGTACAGCAGCCGCAAGTGAGTCAAAGTCCTCCTGCCTGTCCTCAAGGACGTCCGTGCCAAGAGCACACTCACCCCCGACGGACGGAGGAGAGACAGACTCAGACTCAGACTCAGCGACAAGACTAGCAGCGTAGTCTAGACGACAGGCAGCAGCAAAGTCAACCAACTCAGCGACCAGAGCAGACGCAGCCGAGGACTCAAAGGTGGGGTCAGTGACAACAGTAGCAAGGAGACGCGTGACTGTAGGGTGCTCAGCGCGATACCGGTCAGACTCAGGGTCCGGAACGGCAGGCAAAGAGGACGCAGGAGGAGACGGTAGAGGGACACGCCGAGGAGCAGTAGAGGGACGCAGAGTCATGTAGTGAGTGCCTGGGACAGGAGGAGGACGCTCACGACGGACACGACTACCAGTGCGAGCAGGACGAACAGGCGACGCAGGACGAGACTCAGGCTCACGACGCTCTGTAAGACCTCCTGTGGGACCAGTGTAAGGAGAGGGAGCAGGGAGAGGCGAGGTAGGCGGTAACTGTGACTGCGGCTGGACAGGCGGAGGACACTCTACGGAGGGAGGAGGACAAGGAGGAGGAGCCTGCCCAAGAACCTGCTGAAGGAGCGGTACGAAGTACGGTCGCGGCCGCGCAGCGTCTCCAGAAGCAGAAGGGACTCCAGCGGCCGGGTCCTCAGCACCAGTAGGAGCTCCAGCGTCCGGGTCCACAGCACCAGCAGCAGCTCCACCGGCCGGGTCCCCAGCTCCAGCAGCAGCTCCACCAGGTGGGTCCGCAGCACCAGCAGCAGCGCCACCCCCAGAGTCGGGAGCTCCAACTCCGCTAGCACCGCCAGCGCCAGAGTCCCCAGCTCCAGCAGCTCCAGTCGCAGTGCTCCCAGAACAGCCAGTCCCGGCAGCTCCAGTACCCCCAGTACGAGCACCCCCAGGACGAGCAACTCCAGCACCCCCAACTCCAGCCGAGCCACTAGGACGGCGAAAGCGTCGGACGTACCAGTCACGAAGCTGCTGCGGTGTGAGAGACTGCTCAGCACCCCGAACCGGAGCACCCCCAGACACAGTAACCCGAGGCTCCGTAGGCTCAGTAGCAGCACCCCCAGGCTCAGTACCCGCAGGCTCAGTACCCGCAGGCTCAGCACCCCCAGTCGCAGCACCCCCAGGCTCAGCACCCCCAGGCGGCAAACTCTCAGGCACAGTACCCTCAGCTCCAGCACCCGCAGTCCCAGCACTCCCAGGCCTCGCACCCGCAGGCTCAGTACCCCCAGGCGCAGCACCCCCAGGCTCCGTACTCTCAGGCACCGTACCCTCAGCTCCAGCACCCTCAGTCCCAGCACCTGCAGCCCCAGCTCCCCCAGGCCCAGCACCCCCAGGCTCAGCACCCCCAGGCTCAGCACTCCCAGCAGCACCACCCGCAGCAGCACCTGAGTCACCTGTGACCTCGACAGGCTCAGCGACGGGAGGAGGGTCTACCTGAGAGACACCTGAGGGAGCAGGACCCTGAGGGGGAAGGGGGTCTACCGGAGGGGGACCAGGAGCAAGGAAAAGCGGCGGGGGAGGGAGGGGGGCAGTGCGGTAGGGGAAGAGACGGTAAAAAGGGACCGACTCGTCAAAGGTGACATCCTGAGAGGCGAAGACCCGGCGCGAGGTGGGGTGGTAAAACTGCCAGCCAGGCGCGTCAGGGACAAAGCCAAGGAAGACACAGGGAAGCGTGCGGGAGGAGAGCTTGTCCGCAGACGTATCGCGGACAAGGGCACGAGCACCCCACACCCGGAAGCGCGACGCATCGCCAACCTCCCCCGTCCAACGCAGTGTGGGCGAGGTCTCCGGCAAGGAGACACAGGGCCAGAGGTTGAGCTGATGCGCGGCGTACCGGACAGCAAACGGCCACAGAAAATGGGGAGCCGCCGCGTGGACCAAGGAGGTACGAGCGACCTCCATGACCAGGCCAATGCGACGCTCAGCAACCCCATTCTGCTGTGGGGAGTCCGGAAGCGTGAAGGTCTGCTCGATGCCCTCCGCCTGACAGAAGGTCCTCAAGAGATCGGAGGAAAACTCACCACCTCTGTCAGAGTGCAGACGCAGGACAGGAAGATCCGTCCGGAAACGGCGGCGGAGCTGGAGACGAACCGTGCGGATCCAAGGGATCAGAACAGCAGGGACCTCACCCTTGGTGCGCAAGGGGAAGACCGTGGTGTAACGCGAGTAGTCATCGACAACCAGCAAAAAGTACCGCTCACCGCCCTGACCACGAACGCGGGCTGGGCCCCACACGTCCAGGTGGAGGGTCTCCAGAGGAGCCTCTGTCGGGGGGAACGAGGAGGAGTGAGGAGCGGCGCGCTGCCGCCCCTCGACGCAAGGAAGGCAAGGCGGCGCAGGCGAGGCAGGGAGGGGAGGGAGGGACCTGGGAAGACCGGACACAAGGAGGCGACGGTGCATGCCACGAAGGCGTGGCAAGGAGGGGTGACCCAGGCGGTGGTGCCAGAGAAGAGTCTGGTGCGACAGGGAGCGACACTCACAGGCGTGGGCCACCAGACCTGACGCAGACACCTGACCGACAGCAGCTACCTGGGGAGACGCAGTGGTCAGTGTGTAGAGACTCGACCCCGGCCGACGGGTGAACGTAGCCAGGTGACGGCCGGTCCTGGAGCACGTGCAGATCGCCACACGCTGTCCGCCAGGGGTAAAGGTGTCAACCCACTGATCCTGGAGGACAGCGTTGCTCACCAGGTTCGTCGAGAACGAGGGGAGGTGGAAACCCGACAACGAGCCAGACGGAACCGCCGGACAAGGGAGGACAGTGGTGGACTGGGCAAGGACTGGGCCCCCAGAGGGGTCAGCCAAGGAGACTGGGACCGGTGCAGGAAGCGGTGTGAGCTCAGTACTGTCACGAAAGAAGCAACGGGAAGCACCTGAGTCAAGGGTGAAGGTGTGACAGGCCTCAGCCGGTGCGGTACCTGAGAGAGGAGTCTGTGTGGGTGCTGTACCTGAGAGAGCAGACTCGAAACCAGCCGGGACAGCACTGGGGGGAGCAGGTACAGGGGGCACCATACCAGAGAGAGCAGACTCACTAGTACCCAGGGCAGCAGGCTCTATACCTGGGTCAGGCGGCACACACAAGTAACAGTCTCCCTCGGCACTAACAGTCAATGCATACATGGCAGCAATAATAGCATCATAGTCAAGAGCAAAGATATCAACACCAGCCCTCATGAGCTCAGCCCAGCGGGGGCGCTCAACATCCGCACCCATCTCCTCACGCCAAGCGTCGTCAAGGCGGGAGAAGCAGCGGTACGGGGTGTGGAACCTCCCACACGTCTGTCCCTTGCGGTCACCTGTGCGAATGACATAAGAACAGCGGGCACTGGCCCCCGACGTCCCACGCTGAGCAAGCCACTCACGAAGCTGCTGGGTCGTCTGGGGACGCTGCTGCTGCTGGGAGCTCTGGCCCGAGCCAGTGCCTCCACTCCGACCTCCGCCGCCACCACTACCACCGCTCCGACCGCCACCGCCACCACCGCCACCACCGCCACCGCCGCCACCGCCGCCGCCGCCACTACTGCCACTGCTTCCTCCGCCGCCCCCGTCTCCACCGCCTCCCCCCCCACCTCCCCCACCTCCTCCCCCACCAGCGCCACCACCACCACTTTTGCCCCCCTTGCCCTTGCCGGTGCGGCGCCTCCCACCAGGAGTAGAAGCAGCGCCAACAGACTCAGCACCAAGGAAGTCAACAGCAGCAGCAGCAGCGTAGGAGGGAGCGAGGGGAGAGGGAGAACACCCCTCAAAGATGGGGGTGCGAGGAGCGCCACGAGCAGCACCGACAGCTACAATGCTCTTTTCGGCCGCGAGCAGGTGCTCCTCTAGGAGGGCGACTGTGAGCTCAGTGGGACAGCGAGCAAGGAAGTGGTCTCGAACTGAGCGGAGGGTGTCAGGGAGACGGGTGACTATGAAGTGGAGTGTCCAGTACAGTGGAGGGGGGTTCTTAGCGCAGAACTCGGTGGGAAGAGCGGCACGCAGGCGAGCATCACTAGTGCGAAGGTGGGTGATAAGATCGGCGACTGTAGTAAAGGTGGACAGATCGGGGAACAGGTACGGCAGCATGAGGCGGCTAAGCTCGGCTGTGGCAGGCGAGGAGTAGCGAGCGACGACAGCGTCGTACAGGGCCTTAGCGGATTTGCAGTCGCCAAAATGCTCTAGCTCAGCTAACGGCAGGTGACTGCGAATGGCTAGGCGAGCAGCTGCGTCACGAGTCTGCCAGTGGGAACGAACACTAAGCTCAGCTGTGGCAGGAGGGGCAGGCGCAGCACCAGACGCGTAATCATAGAGCGACACATGCTCCTTGCTATCGCTCAGGAGGAACAGCTGCAGGTCATCTAGCCAAGCGGTGAACCGCACAGGGCGGCCCTCAGCATCGAACGACAGTACGCGGATGGAAGCCATAGCGACAGTGTGACAGAGTAACGCAAGCTGCCGCAGCAGGGGAAGGCGACTGTGCACGGATAGAGAGCAGCGGGCGAGGCTGGCGCTACGGGCAGGCGGCGCTGCAAGCGGTCAGCGCGACGGGAGGGCGACGCTGCGAGCGGGCAGCTCGGCGGACGGGCCGGGAAGCGGGCAGCGCGGCGGGCAGGCGGCGCTGCAAGTGGGCAGCACGGCGGGCGGGCGACGCTGCGAGGCGGGCGGGCCGCGAAGCGGGCAGCGGGCGGGCGGGCGGGCTGCGAAGCGGGCAGCGGGGCGAGCGGGCTGCGATGCGGGCGGGCCGCGAAGTGGGCAGCCAACGGGCGGGCGGGCTGCGAAGTGGGCGGGCCGCGAAGCGGGCAGCGGGGCGAGCGGGCTGCGAGGCGGGCGGGCCGCGAAGCGGGCAGCGAGCGGGCGGGCGGGCTGCGAAGTGGGCGGGCCGCGAAGCGGGCAGCGAGCGAGCGGGCTGCGAAGCGGGCGGGCCGCGAAGCGGGCAGCGAGCGGGCGGGCGGGCTGCGTAGCGAGCGGGCCGCGAAGCGGGCAGCGAGCGGGCGGGCGGGCTGCGTAGCGAGCGGGCCGCGAAGCGGGCAGCGAGCGGGCGGGCTGGCTGCGAGCGGGCGGCTCGGCGAGGGGCGCGCGAGGGCGCTAGTGAGGGGCGCGCGAGGGCGCTAGCAAGGGGCGCGCGAGGGCGCTAACGAAGGGGCGCGCGAGGGCGCTAACGAAGGGGCGCGCGAGGGCGCTAACGAGGGTGCGCGCGAGGGCGCTAACGAGGGGCGCGCGAGGGCGCTAACGAAGGGGGCTACGAGGCTAGGGCACGGGGTAGCGTGGTAACCGCATGCGAGCGGTGGTGGGCCCTTAAAAAAAAAAACGGTCGGTAGGTCCTAGGGACCTCCTGCTCTGAATACCATGTCAGAAGAACTAGGCAAGAATGATGCATTGAATGAAACAGTTGGGTACAAGTAGCAAACCCTAGTTGGGGTTGTACCCCATATTGGCTACCCCACTACAGCCTACAAGCATAATGCAGTTTAACACATTGCGCTTCGGTACTTTTTCGTCAAAGACCAGGGCAATGTTGACCTCGCGTACTGCCCTACTACCGAAATGACAGACGACTTTCTCACCAAGTGACTGTCACATCAGCAGTACAAGCACTAATCCGACCTCACGCGAGTAGTCAAGAGAGCCAGCTCTCTGGGTCCCAGGAATGAAGGGGAGTGTTACGATATGAAATTCAATGAGAAGGCATTCATGTATGTTGCAGTAGCTGACCCTACCGAGTACGAAGTCGATGCGTCAGAAGAGTCGAAGTGACATTTGAAATGGTCTGATCAAACCGGTGCAGGCACTTAACATTTGAAATGAAAAGAGCGGGAACAGGTTTGAAACTGATTCCCGCGCCGCACAATTTGAACTTCGCTGCAATATGGGAATGTACCCTATAGTGTACATGGCTAGTCTAGGTCGTTTTGCATTCCTTTGTATTTCCTATATAAACTCAATATATAGATGTTATTATCATCTCAATCATTTACATTCACTCTGACCTGAGTTCAATACATTCGCTGCAAGATTACCTGCAATCAACCCTGAGCGATCCTTCGCTAAGTCCCACTTGGGGTTGTAACAATCTTTGTATGTTGTATTATGCTTGATGTTGTTTAAAGATATATTTCTATTAACTATTTGAAGCATTTGTTTAATTATAGTTTCAAGAAGGGTGCTCCAAAGGGTGTTCTCAAAATCAATCTTGAAATGATATCTCCAAAATGACAAACCAAATACATAGGCCTGCTATGCAACCTAGAAATGGAGGCTCCTAGCTTAGCTTATAAGCTAATGAAAACGGATTGAAGTATGAAACGTTGGATGTTTATCGCATCTGTTTTTGGTCGACACAACTTTCAAAGCATTCCATCTCTTGTCAACCTCAAACCCAAACCCCGCAGTCTTTCACCCCAAGCTCCTTCTGACGCCAAATCTGCGGCCAACATAACCTCACCCCAGCGCCAGCACCCACGTGCAGCAGCTAAACTTGTTGGCTTAGTAACTACTGAAAGGAAGGCGCCATGGCTAGAGGCGGCAAGCCGAAGAGAGGCAAGGCGAAGTCCAAGGCAAGTCGCGCAGAGCCAAAAGAGACTGCGTTGGGCGCGAAGCGCTTTGCGCTTGGCGGTGGCGTTGAGAGATCACGGAGGAACTCATTACTTATACCTGACATACGAGTCTTTCTGTATCCGTGTGATGTTTGTATCGGGCCGGCGTTTATCGCAGTGTAGGTTCTGCTATTGAAACCCCCCTCCCCTTCTTTCCCTTTCCCCCCTCAACCCGCCCACACCCGTCTCCGGCTTTTTCCTTCCCGCGGTGTCGTTTTTTGTTGCTCATTGATCATCCCGCCCGTCTGCTCCCCGCCATCCGCCTCCCCGTCTTCCCCGCGCTCCCCCCACCCCCCATCCGCGCGCCGCAGGGCACTCGCACGGCGCCGAGGCCCGAGCGCATGGAGACCGCTGCGCCCGCAGCGGAGGGCACGTCGAGACCCGCGGTGAGGGGGAGGGGGAACGCGGCGTTGCGCGGGAGGGGGGGAGGAGGAATTCCGAGGAGGATAGGGGGAGAGGGGGAAGGGGGAAGGGGAGGGGGTAAAAGATAACGGTAGTTACGGCGGCCGGGGAAGATAAATTGGGGGAATGGGATGAGCGGATGTTTGCTTTGTTATGGCGGGGCGGAGAGCGTTCTCGTAGGGGTTTTTGGAGGGTTGAGCGGTGCGGGTTCTGGGGTTTTACGGGTTAGAATGTTCGTGTTTCGTCCAATCACTCGCGCGCGCGCGCAACCTACCTCTTCCCCACACCACACACTCACCTCCAACCACCCACACACACCCCTCCCTCTCCCTCTCCCTCTTCCTCTCCCTCTCCCCTTCCCTCTCCCTCTCCCCCGCGGGTGTGGCGGCGGGGAGTGGACGAGATGGAGGAGGGAGAGGAGCTGCTCTTTTAATTGACTCAAAATTCCCCGTTCTCGCTCCTCCCAACCGACCTCAACCGCGCGCCTCCCCCTCCCTGTCCCTGTCCCTCTCCCTCGTGCAGGTGTGGCGGCCGGGAGTGGACGAGATGGAGGAGGGAGAGGAGTTGCAGTTCGATCCAACGGCCTACAACTGTTTGCACCAGTTCCGCCTCAACTGGCCCTGCCTCAGGTGCCCTCTCTCTCCATCTAACCCCTCGCCTTCGCCTCCAAATCCCGCGTCTCCCCGTCCCCAACCCGCCTCTGCTTTCCGGCTGCTTTCTCGCTGGCGGACGTTCTTCCCTTCCGCCTCCCACCTTTGCTCGTCCCGCCACACACTCCCTTCCCTTCCTGCCCACCCTCCCCCTCCCAACCCTCCCCTTCCCCCCCTCCCCCTCACCTAGCTCCAACTTTCTCTCAACCCCTCCTTCCTCCCTTTTTTCCGCCTGTTTCCCTCCGCACACGTGTGCATGCCTGTGGTGGCTGTTTGCGACTGTGGTGTGTGCTCCGGGTGTGTGTGACTGTGGTGTGTGCTCCGGGTGTGTGCGACTGTGGTGTTTGCGCCTGGGTGTGTGCGCCTGTGGTGTACTTTTCTCATCCCTCACCCTACCCCCCTACCCCATCCACCCAACAACCCCCTCCCCATCTCTCTTTTGCTCTCCTCCCCCCACACCACATGCATGTGGTGTGTGTGCCTGTGGTGCACGCGTGCGTGTGGTGTGGGCGTGTGGTGTGGGCGTGTGGTGTGGGCGTGTGGCGTGGGCGTGTGGTGTGCATGCCCTTGCGGCCTGTTTGAGCAGCCTGGATGTGGTGCCGGACTCCTTGGGGGACAACCGCAAGACCTTCCCACACACTCTCTTCTTTGTCGCCGGCACGCAGGTACCACCACCCGCCGCGCAGGCTCTTTGTCTTGTCCCCATCCCTCGCGATAGGAGGAGAGGGATACGAGCACAGCAGTACACTGTGTGTTGTGTACTTGTGAAGAGAAGAGTGGCACCCCCTGCACCCCCTTTCAACCCCTGTCAACCCCTGTCAACCCCCGTTCCCCTCTAGCACCCCCCTCCACACCCCTGCACGCCGTGTCACCCCCCGTCTCCCCTCATCACCCACCGGCACAGGCGCCATCAGCGGACGGCAACGTGGTGGCAGCAGTGCGGCTGGCGAATATAAGCAAGATGCGGCACCCCTTGTCAACCCCATCGCCCTCCACACCCCTGCACCCCTTGTTACCCCCCGTCACAGGCGCCATCAGCGGACGGCAACGTGGTGGCAGCAGTGCGTCTTGCTAACATCAGCAAGATGCGGCACCGGCGAGACGCGGAGGAGGACGATGAGGACGAGGGGGACGACGACAGCAGCAGCAGCGATGATGACGATGATGATGATGACCCCAGCGCCATGGGCGGGGAGGGCACGGGCGTGTTCCGCATTCCCAAGCCCGGGAAGCCCATCATGCAGGTAGGGCTTTTTAGCCACCCCGAATAGCAGCAGCAGCAGCGATGATGACGATGAGGATGATCCTTCTTCTAAGCCGGGGAAACCGATTATGCAGGTAGGCGGAGGGGAGAGAGGGGGAAAGGACGGGGGGGGGAAGAGAGGAGAGAGATGGAGTAGGCACGGTGCGTATGGGTGTGCAGGCGGTGTTTGTATTGTACGAACACGAGGGGGACGACGACAGCAGCAGCAGCGATGATGACGATGAGGATGACTCCAGCGCCATGGGCGGGGAGGGCACGGGCGTGTTCCGCATTCCCAAGCCGGGGAAACCAATCATGCAGGTAGAAGGAGGGGGAAGAGGCAGCGTGCAGGCGGTATTTGAGGGCAGAAGGGAAGAGCAGGGAGTGAGATGTGGGAAGGACTCGAGAGGTGGGGGGAGAGGGGCTGGGGAGGGCGAGCTCGCAAGAGGGGGAAAGGCAGGAGATGGGCAGGGTAAGGAATGGGTGAGAAAAGTGTTATGAACTTGCATCAGGGAGGGGACGGCAAGGGTATGGGGGTGGTGGGGATGCACATGAGAGGTGGTGAGGAGGCAAGCGGGATGAGGTGGGTGGGTGGGTGCATGCCAGTGCCTGTGTGTCTCCTCTCCTCTCACCCTTCTCTCCTCCTTCCATGCGCTATCCTCTTCTCCTTTTCCGCTTTCTCTTTCGTGCCGTCCTCTCCTGTCTGTCTCTCTCTTCTCCCCTGCCAAATACCCTGCTTTTGAGTCGACTCAAAACCTGTCTGTCTCTCTCTTCTCCCCTCCCAAATATCCTTCCCCCCTCCCCAATCTCTCTCCTTCCAACCCCCTCTCCCTCCCACCCCTCTTCTCTCTTCCCACCCCTCTCTCTCCCTCGTCCGCCTCGCCCCTGCTCCCATCGTGCAGGCGCGCAGTGTGGTGCACTATGGGGGGGTGAACCGCATCCGCTGCATGCCGCAGCAGCCCCACATTGCTGCCTCCTGGAGCGACTCTGGCCGCGTGCAGGTGTGTTCAGTGTGCACAGGGGAAGAAATGCGTTGCATGTGGGAAGATGGGCATGTGGGAAGATGGGCATGTGGGAATGCATGCGTATTGGAACACCTGCATATGTGCGCACATGCATGTTGAGTGTGCAGTGCGCATAAGCATGGCAATATGCACCTTCACTCACACACATTCCATACACTAACCGGCATCGGCATGCATGATGCCCACTCACATGCCTTTCCCGTTACTATAACAACCTCCCCCTTATTTTCCCCATTCCGCTATTGCCTCCTGATCCATGCTTTGACTTCCAACTTTCCTCTTCCCACCCCACATCCCTCTTCCGGCTTCCACCTCCCTTTTCCCCTTTCCCAATCCCCCTTTCCCCTTCCCCGATCCTCCTTTCCCCTTCCCCGATCCCCCTTTCCCCTTCCCCGATCCCCCTTTCCCCTTCCCCGATCCCCCTTTCCCCTTCCCCGATCCCCCTTCCCCCATCAGGTGTGGGACCTAGCACCCCAGGTGCGGTCACTGGCAGCAACAGCAGCATCGTCCGCAGTGGCAGCGGCAGACATATCGCCCCCAGTGGCCCGCCAGGCCCCCCTGCACATCTACTCAGGCCATGAGGATGAGGGCTTTGCTGTTGACTGGAGCCCTGCCAACACCGCCACTCTCGCCACGGGTGGGTGGGACGCTTGCACGCTTCAGGCTGATTGGGTTGGATTTATGGGACTGTGGTGGTATGTGGTGCTGCAGGTGGGGAGGGTTTGTGGCGGTGTTGTATTTTCATCCGGAGCTTTGCCTGCTGGGTTGTGCTGCTGTGAAGTGGGGTGGCCTCATAGGGGATATATTATACATGGGATGCATGGCATGGGGGATAGAAGGCGTGCATGCGGAGGAAAGGCATGGATGCGTAATGCTAGGCGTGCTGAGCCGAGCCGATGACAAGGCCTACCTCTCTTTGCTTGGTCCTTGGTCGAGGGGCAAGGCTCAGAAGTCTCAGAATCCTCTCTTGTGTGCAAGGGTACAAGGGCACAACGGCACAAGGGTACAAGGGTACAAGGGTACAAGGGCACATCCCATTATGCCTGCCTGCCTGCCTGCCTGCCTGCCTTCATCCCTGCTGATGCTTACTGTGACTTTAACTCCCACTGCCCCCGCTGCCTCTCCTCGTCTTCCACTCCCAATGCATGTTCTGACATGCCCCTCTCTCGCCTCTGCCCCACCCCCTGTCGCCTCTGCCCGCACCTCTCCTACGCTCTGCCTCGCGTGCAGGCGACTGCAAGGGCGGGATAGCGGAGTGGCGGCCAGTGGAGGGCGGAAAGTGGGTGGTGGGCGAGAGCAAGTTCAGAGGGCACCAGGGCAGCGTTGAAGACATCCAGGTGTGTTTTGAGTCGACTCAAAACATGGCATGGAGCAGGGGGGATGGGGGCACGGGGCACAGGGCGGCAAGTGGGTGGTGGGCGAGAGTAAGTTCAGAGGGCACCAGGGCAGCGTTGAAGACATCCAGGACCTCCAGGTGTGGCCCTGGGGCACAGGGGTAGGGGGTTGGGGGATGGGGCATGGGGGATGGGGGTTGAGTATGGCTTGTGGGGTGAGGCATGGGGCCTGGGGCATTGGAATTGGCACATTGCATGAGCTATGTTAAGAGGCAGCGCTCTCTCCCGCCATCCCTCCAACATCACACCTCCTCACAGTCCAATCCAACCCACCTACCCACTCTCCTCGTCCTCCTCTCCTCTCCTCCGTCCACCACCCACTCCCTACCCCCCCCAACACCACCACCAGTGGAGCCCCACGGAGCCTGAGGTGTTTGCATCCAGCGGGGTGGACGGCACGGTGTGCTTCTGGGACGTGCGTGCTGCCTCGCGCACTGCCCCTGCTCTGCGCGTCAAGGCACATGACGCCGATGTCAATGTCGTCTCCTGGAACAGGTGTGCTCCGATGTGCTCTGCTCTGCTCTGCTCTGCTCTGCTCTGCTCTGCTCTGCTCTGCTCTGCTCTGCTCTGCTCTGCTCTGCTCTGCTCTGCTCTGCTCTGCCCTGCCCTGCCCTGCCCTGCCCTGCCCTGCCCTGCCCTGCCCTGCTCTGCTCTGCTCTGCTCTGCTCGCACACCATCTCTTGCTACTGATTGGATTCTCTTCCCCGTTCAACCCCTTCCTTCTGCCTCCTCTGCCCCTGCCTCGTCGTCCTCCTCTCTCCTCGCTAATTCTCTCATCCTTAACCTTAACTCCTTTCTCCCCCACTCTCCCACTCCCCTCTCTCCCTCCTGCATGCACGTGCTGAGCTCCCCCCATTCCCCCATTCTCCCTGTTATTCTCTCTGCCCCCCCTCTCCCCGCCCCCCTCTCCCCGCCCCCCCTCTCCCCGCCCCCCCTCTCCCCGCCCCCCCTCTCCCCGCCCCCCCTCTCCCCGCCCCCCCTCTCCCCGCCCCCCCTCTCCCCGCCCCCCCTCTCTCCCCGCCCCCCCTCTCCCCGCCCCCCCCCCCCTCTCCCCCGCCCCCCCTCTCCCTGCTCCCCCCACTCCTCCTGTCCTCCCTGTCTCCCTCTTCCCCTGCTCCCCCCTTCCCTCTCTGCTTGCCAGACTCGCGAGTTGCATGGTGGCATATGGGACCTTCGCTTGATGCGCAAGGCACACCCCTTTCATCGTCCCCACACGCATGTGCTGCGCCTTTCCCCTCTCCCCCCTCCCCCCTCTGTCTCCTCCCCCCTCTTCTCCCTCTTCTCCCTCTTCCCCTCCCCTGGCCTCCCCCTGCCCCTCTTCCCCCTGCCGCCCGCCCTCTCTCTCCCTGCTTCCCAGACTCGCGAGCTGCATGGTGGCATCGGGGTGTGATGACGGCTCCTTCCGCATCTGGGACCTTCGCTTGCTGCGGGAGACACGCCCCTTTCATCGTCCCACACGCACGTGCTGCACCTCCCGCCTTCCCCCCTCCCCCCTCTCCCCCCTACCCCCACCCCCTTCTCCCCCCTCCCCCCTCTCCCCTCTCCCCACTCTCCCTCCTCCCCCCGTCTCCTCCTTACCAGACTCGCGAGTTGCATGGTGGCATCGGGGTGTGACGACGGGTCCTTCCGCATCTGGGACCTGCGTCTGCTGCGGGAGGCGGGGGCGGGCAAGGAGGGGGGCGCGTTCATAGCGCACTTCAGCCACCACCGCCAGCCCATCACGTCCATCGAGTGGAGCCCGCATGAGAGCTCCACGCTTGTTACTTCTTGTGCTGATAACCAGATCACGTGAGTGGTGTGGGAGTGGTGGTGGGGGGTGGGGGGGAGTGGTGGTGAGTGGTGGTGGGGGTGGGTGGTGGTGGTGGGGGTGGGTGGTGGTGGTGGGGGTGGGGTTGGTGGTGGTTGTGGGAGTTGAAGTCACCAGCAAATGCCACTCCTTCCCTGCCTGCCATATTCACCTGCCTGCCACCATTTCTGACTTACTTCCTTCCCTTACCCTAGTCTCGCCATTCAACAACAACATTCCAATCCCGAAATTTTTCTCCTCATCCCTCCCCTCCCCTAATCCCCATTCCCATCCCTTCTCCCATCCCCACACCCCTCCAACCACCCTTGTTTACCCGCCACCATGTGCGGTGCAGCATGTGGGACCTGTCATTGGAGCGAGATGCAGAGGAGGAGGCGGAGTTCGAATTTTGAGTTGCCCCCAACAACATTCTTTCACCTGCCCTGTTTTACCCCCCACCATCCTATGGTGACGTGTCGTATGGCAGCATATGGGACCTGTCATTGGAGCGCGATGCAGAGGAGGAGGCGGAGTTTGAGGCAGGGCAGAAGAAGCCGCAGGCAGAGGCGCCATCAGACCTGCCACCTCAGCTGCTCTTCGTGCACCAGGCATGCTCTCTCCCTTCCATTCTTTGTCCTGCACTCTGTAACCCTCCCATCCAATCACCATGCTGCCCTTGTGCATCAGGAATGCAATTTGATTTCCCTCACCTCTTCGTTGATCCCCACCCACACTAGCACTGCTGCTGTGTGTAATTGTCAGAAATCTCCAGCTTTTGTTCACTCACGTCCTGACATTCTCCCTTCTCCAGCTGCTCCTTCTCCACCCCACTGTTTGTCCACAACTTTCGGCAGCTCTTGTTCTCTTCCCTAGCTCATGCGTCAACTGGCTCCTAGACTGCGCATTGGCTTTCTTTTTCTCTGTTTGATGGCATCGCTTTCTGTTCAAGTGACCTGAATTGACTGCCACCATTCCTGGAAGGTCCTTTGTTGTAGGGACACCATTCTTTCAAAACAGCGATCGCAGCTTCTGCCTCAACACCACTTTCCTTCCTCCGTGGTCATTTCCACCCACCACGTCTTTCCACTCCCCTCCTTTTCTTTCGCCCCTCTAACACACACTGCAGGGTCAGACGGACATAAAGGAGGTGCACTGGCATCCGCACATCCCGGGCATGCTGCTCTCCACTGCAGCGGATGGCTTCAACGCCTTCATGCCCTCCAACCTCTAGCCTAGCTTACCTGCTCTACGACTACCGTACCACCCCTCCACCACACCTTGCTGCTCCCTCCCCCAGTTTCTAGCTTTTAGAATAGGCAGGCAGCTAGGCTTTTATCATCCAGGTAGACGTGAGGATGTGGTAAACGTGGAAATGTGGCAGATGTGAAGGTGTGCATCTGTGCAAGACTGATGTGTTGCGGCGGTGCAATGGTGACCTAGCCTAGCCAGAATAAGGACACTCGCAGCCCTCAAATGTGGAGTTTAGAGGTTCCCTCCCTTGATGTAGAGACGAGACGAGACTAGACGAGATGAGCTCCCGATGAGGGGCGTGCCGCTTACCTACCGGTATCACAGGCCCAAAAGATTCCCGGTGTGTTGTTCCCGGTACTGTATCACCGATGTTGCGATTGGAAGGATACCACGAAGCATTGAAGGCAATTTATGTCAGAACACACTACCGTATGTACCCACTTTGTGGAATGGAATTTACACGCAGAAAGAACATACCCAATGGTGCGGACGGTTGCTTGCTATATTTCCAGCCCACCACCCATGAAATGTACGGTATGTACATACATATTTCACGCACAGATAAGCTACATAAACCCATCGTGCTGTAGGCTCAAAATCATGCACTGGTGTGGTGATGCCTGTCCGCCTCTTCTCCTGCTACGAAACTAGTGTTTCATCAGTCCCTTGCTACCGGTAGCTAGGGAGCCAGTCTCTCTACCACCCACTTGCCATGCACATCTTTCTTGTAGCGCAGCCTGCAATGGTGGGACGGAACCATGGAGGAGGGACACGCATGTTGATCGGAAGAAGACACACACATGGTGATCACTGCAGCAGCGCTCCATTACAACGTGGCTTGATCACCATCATGTTAGTGAAGAGTAGAACAGTATATAGCCCAAAACAGGCGTGAGGTGTGCAGATGCTTTTGAGATGCTTTTGAGCTCACAGAGCCCACCTCAGTTGATCACAGAGCTGGCAAGTGTGCTCCAATCGAGCCCCCATATAGAGGCCATGGTGCAATACGTGGCAGCAATTTATTGAGCATGACACCAGAGTAGGTGAACGTTTTGCGATGCTTCTGAGATGCTTTTAAGCTCACAGAGCCCACCTCAGTTGATCACAGAGCTGGCAAGTGTACGCGGGGTGTGTGTGGCAGCGGTTTATAGGCCGGTTGCGAGAGGAGGGAGTTGTGACGTTACAAGCGCAAGCATATGTGTGGGTATGCAGCATGTTCATGTGCAAGTGCATGTGCATGTGCATGTGCATGTGCATGTGCATGCATATGGCACCTGTCATGCAGGCGGGACTCCCTGCCCTGCCAGAACTCCATGGCACGCGGAACCACTCTGAACCCACCCCAGTGCTCTGGCCGGGGGATGGGTGAGCTGCACAGGAGAAAGGGAGAACACGAGGGGAGCGCGGGCGCGCCAATGGTTAGGAGGTGGTGCCCCTTCTGGCCTCTCACGGATGCTCCAAGAGAAAGAGCACAGGGAGAAGTGTTGACGTGAGGAAGTATGAAAACAGCACCAGAGGAGCACATTCAAAGTGACGCGTTAGGCAGGGAAAAAACGTTTTGGCACATGCACCCGCTGACCAAGCAGACGCTTCACCTGACACTGGTCAGGGGGCGTACAGACGCACCTCAAAACAATGCGGAGTGCAGTGCGCACTTTGGCCATTACAAGGGGAGTGCTACCTTTGAGTCGACTCAAAAATAGGTTCATCGACAATGCTAACCTGCCCGCTATATTGCTGCTGCCTCACCTCTTGAACGCACCGGGCCTGGAAGTTCAGAAGAACTTCAATCTACGGCCTCACCTGTCGCCACACTGCCTCACCTGTCGCCATACTGTTTCTGCAGTGCAGCATATGCTGCCTCCAGCTCTTCTCGGCTGGCAATCACCGCACTCTGTGGTGGGGAAGGCAGAAGGGAGGTGAATGGCAGTGCAGGGGTTACTGAAGCTCAAGAAGTCACAACAGAAAACAGAAGCTCAAAAGTCGCCTCACGTCACACGTTTTGACTCTTGAGCCGACTCAAAAGCCACCACAACATCTCACACCGGGAAAAAAGCCCTTCCTCTTTCACTTGTGTCAAGAAAACTGTAGCGGAGCATGGTGGGTCGAACCCACCTGAATTTGAGAATTCTCAAAAGTGACACACCTGTTCACTGGCAAGCGCGCCGATCTGGCTGCCCTTTTTGAGGCGCCGCACAAGAAGTCTCCTGTTGTCAGGTGCTTCACATCACACAAGGTCTCACGCACCTGCTCACTGGCAATCGCGCCGATCTGGCTGCACCTTTTAAAGCGCCTCACAAGAGGTCTCACGCACCTGCTCACTGGCAAGCGCGCCAATCTGACTACCCCGCGGCCGCGAGTGAAAGTAAGCATCGGACTCAGCATCAGGTATCTTCTCCACCTCCCCCTCCACTCGCACCTGCGGAGGGAGTTCTCGTGGTGAGAAGGGAGAGAAAAGGAGCGGAAGAGTGGAAGAGGGTGAGGGAGAGCTGTTAGAGATGGTATGAAGTGGGAAAGAATCAACAAAAAGGTCGCTGTAATAGACATTCCAAAAGCAGCCGCCCCCACCCACCTGTCGGTGCAGCGACTCCCAGTAGAAGACAAGTGCGGCCTGAGGACATGCATTTCGCTTTTTGCATGTTTCCTGGAACCATAGAAACTGCTCCACCCATTAGAAGACATATCACAAGCAGCCCCCCACCCACCTGTCGGTGCAGTGACTCCCAGTAGAAGACAAGTGCGGCCTGAGGGGGCGGCACGCCAGGCTGGCCCAGAAGCTCCTGCCCCTTGCGGCTTCTGTAGTTTGTGAAGAAGACAAAGCCGGCCGGGTCCGCCCCTTTAAGCAGCACAATGCGCGCTGAGCTGAGGTGCAGAGGAGGGTGGTGGGGGAGGAGAGAGAGTGATTTTGAGTCCACTCCAAGCCAGCACAATGTGCGCTGAATTGAGGTGCAGAGGGGGGTGGAGGGGAAGGAGCGGTGGGGGGGGACAGGGGAGAGGGGAGTGCAGGGGGAAGATGTAGAATAGGTGGGGAGGAGAGGGTGGGCATGAGAGGGTAGATAACTGGGTGTGGGGAGAGATAGGAAAGAAGAGAGTTATAAATTTGATGGTGCACACACATCAGCGTCAGTTGCATGCACGCACATGCTAGGCAGATGCAAGCGCGTGTGACTGTACATGCACCACTCTTAACCCCTGCCAACATCGCCCCACCCCTCTCTTCCCCCCCAACTCCTCCCTAAGGCTTCCCCCTTCGTCCAAACTGCGAAGGCTCATGGCAATGGGTTCCCTTGATAGCAAACACACACGCATTGGGATCTCACATACTTGTTGCTCATGGAAGTGAGCATGGAAGCAAGCAGCATCCCTCATGCACTCCCCTCTCTCCCTTCCCATCTCTCCCTTCCCCGCTGTCCATTCCCCGCTCTCCCTCCCTCGCTCTCCCTTCCCCTCTCTCCTAACCCTCTCTCCCTTCACCCTCTGCTTTCCAGTAATTGTGTGCCAGCGTTGTCGCTGTCCACAGTACAGAGCGTCATGGCATTGGGCTCTGGCACACTGGCTGGTCGTGGAAGTGTGCATGCAAGAAAGCAGCATCCCTCTGCACCCTCCCCCCCGTTCTCCAACCCTTCCCCCGTTCTTCCCCCACTGCCCGCCCTGTGCTTACGGTGTGCCAGCATCGTCCACGGTGCAGAGGGTCATGGCATTGACCTCGGGCACACTGGCTGCTAGTGCCTCCTTGAACCATGCTTGAAACTGATTCACAGACACACACATGCACGCATGCACGCCCGCACGCACATTCGCATGCACGCACGCACGCACGCACGCACGCACGCACATACGCATGCACGCACGCACGCATGCACGCCCGCACGCACATACGCATGCACGCACGCACGCACGCACACAAGATGGGGAGGAAAGGTGCAGAGAACAGTGCAGGGTAGGGAGACGGGTGTTGAGCAAGAGTGAAGGCAAGAGGGAGGGAGGTGCTTGTCTTGCAGCGGCTGAATGGAGGGGAACAGGGGAGGCAGCAGTGCCAGAGCGCACTAGAAATAGGAGCTAAAACATGGGACGCACTAAGGATGGCATCTTGAGTCGCCTCAATTCTGAGAAATTTCCCATCTGGGAGTCACTTTTGAGAATGATCAAAAGTGCGTCGATTCTAAGAGATTTTCCCAAAATGTTCAAGAATTCCAAACAATCCGCAACACTTCTCATGTGTTTTGCGTCGGCTCAAAACGAATTCTTCTGGCAACCTTCTCAACACAGTTTCTCCACAGTTTCTCCGCAACAACAGTCAGAAAAACCACCTGGTCAATGGGATCCGGCAGAACGTCCTTCTCCAGAAGCACATCCACCCCCCCAGCCGCCGTTGTAGCACCAGCAGCACCATTACCACCACAAAAGCCATCTCAGAAAGAACCCACCTGATCAATAGGATCGGGCAGAACGTCCTTCTCCAGAAGAGCCCTCCCCGAGTACTCCCTGCGCAGCGACGCCACATCAACCCCCGCCGCCGCCGCTGCAGCACCACCACCACTACCACCTGAACCACCACCACCATTCCCATCTCCCCTGCTCCCCCCAGCCCCTCCCTGTGCCTCCGGCCCTCCTGCCCTGTCACCAGGCTGGGAATCAGCATGTGTGGCAGTGGCCTCAGAGGGTGCAGCCAGGCGCACGCACTGCTGCGCAGCGGGGAAGGGCGGCAGGCGCAGGTTGTAGCGCGTGCGGATGGCGGGCGGGGCGAAGCGGCCGCCCAGGTAGTGGTGGCGGCCGACGAAGGCGAGCGCACAGCGCTTGGGAGCCGTGAGGGAGATCTGTGGGGGTGCGGAACGGAGGGGGGGAGGGGGAGCGTTTGTAGAGATCTGTGGATGCATAGTGGAGGGGCGAAGCAGCCATGGGCGAAGCGGCCGCCCAGGTAGTGGTGGCGGCCGGCAAAGGAGGGCGCACAGCGCTTGGGAGCCGTGAGGGAGATCTGAGGATTGAGAGGTGGGGGGTGGGAAAAAGGGGGAGATATACAGAGGCATGTGGTTCTGGAGCGAAGGAGAGGGCACAGAGCTTGGGAGCCGTGAGGGAGATCTGCGGATGGGGGGGAGGGAAGGGGTAGAGCGTATGCAGAGAGGCATGTGGCTCTGGAACGAAGGAGAGTGCACAGCGCTTTGGGGCTGTGAGGGAGATCTGTGAGGGAGAGGGTGGGATGGGGTGTGTGGGGAGGAAGGGTTGGGGTGTGGGAGAAGGGGGAAGCGTTGAAGGAGATTTGTGGCTCCAGAGGGAAGAAGGGGAGATATTGCAAGGAGATATTGCAAGGAGATATTGCAAGGAGATATTGCAAGGAGATATTGCAAGGAGATATTGCAAGGAGATATTGCAAGGAGATATTGCAAGGAGATATTGCAAGGAGATATTGCAAGGAGATATTGCAAGGAGATATTGCAAGGAGATATTGCAAGGAGATATTGCAAGGAGATATTGCAAGGAGATATTGCAAGGAGATATTGCAAGGAGATATTGCAAGGAGATATTGCAAGGAGATATTGCAAGGAGATATTGCAAGGAGATATTGCAAGGAGATATTGCAAGGAGATATTGCAAGGAGATATTGCAAGGAGATATTGCAAGGAGATATTGCAAGGAGATATTGCAAGGAGATATTGCAAGGAGATATTGCAAGGGATCAAATCGGCACGTATACCAGCACACATGCTTTCGCCTTACCAGCATATCTGGCTTCAAACCCGTCCCAGCAGCATCTCCCCGCTCCACATCCCACCCTGAGGGGATATCGATGGACACTATAGGGGGGATGCCTGCAGCCCCTGCTGTGGTGCCAGGTGGCACGATGAGACTGGCCAGGATGGAGTCAAAAGGAGGCCGGGGGGAGCCTGAGGGGAAAGGGGGGAAGAGAGGAGGTGTAGGGAGATTGGAATGCGATTGTTGAGCTGAGCGACCGGGCTTTTGAATTGACATTATTGGTGACAGTTTTGGGGCAGGCATGCCAGCCAGCCACGCCCAATGACAAGCAACGGTGCATGAGCATATGGGGGCGACCTTGGAAGGAGAAGCCGAATGGGGTCGACAACGATGTGGAAGGAAGGAGGGCCGGGGAGGGGGAGGGGGGGGGGGGGGGGCGCTCTTGAGACACCACAAAAGGCATGCATACATGAATGAATGAGCGCATGGGACCGACCTTGGAAGGAGAAGCCGAAGATGGCATCCACAACGAGGTGGAAGGACGGCAGCAGGGGGGACGGCAGCTGGTCGGGCGACAGGAACGGCACTCCCAGGGACTCCACCTGCACACGTGAACCACAGCCATGTGTGTCATGGAGCATGGGTCATGGGTCATGGGTCATGGGTCATGGGTCATGGGTCATGGGTCATGGGTCATGGGTCATGGGTCAGGGCGCGCGGGGATGTAGCAGGTACGCATGGGCATGGGCATGGGCATAGAAACACATGCTAGGCGCCTCAAATAACGCCCAGCAACCCAGAGCAATGACAGCCTAGCCTACCACACGTCCCGTGCAGCCCCACCCACCTGCGTAACAAGCCCCTGGTAGAGCGGCTTGGGCGTCCGCTTGGGGTAGCACACAGCAGGGCGGTAGCCGAAGTGGAAGAGGTGCCGTGCTGCCACGAGCCCGTCCCCCCCGTTGTTGCCCGGGCCACATATGATCAGCACTGAGGGGAAGCGTGATGGGGGGTACTCCTGTGCTTGAGCGTGGTGGGAGTGGGTGTGGGGGAGGAAGGAGAGTGAGGGTGGAAGGGGGAGTGAGGGGAAGAGAGGGATTTTGGAAAAAAACGTGGAGGTAGTAAGGAGGTATGGGTACGTTGAAGGCAGGGGCATGTGTGGAGTGGTAGTGCTAGAGCGTTAGTGTTGCCAGGGGTGATTGCATCAAGCGAAAGAGAAGAGGCAGCGGAGAGGTAGGTGGATTGTGAGGTGGTGGAGAGGGGGGGAGAGGGCAATGGAAGAGGAGAGGAGCGAAAACGGGAGGCCAGAACAGTCGCAGGAAGGTAAGCATTCCAGTGCATGTCATCATAGGGTATGAATGCTCTACGCACTAGCCATGCATGAGGTTATGCACCCATGGGTGCCTGCGACTAGGATGGAGGGAATGATTGTAAGTGCATTTGCATGTGCATGCACCCCATTAGACCCATGCCTCCCTGCATATGCAGCAGCATGACCGTCTTATTGTGACGACAGGCAGGCATGCATGCGTGCTTCCTCCCCTGCCAGACCGTTAGACTGTGGCTTTAGTTACCTGGTAGATGGCGCATGCACAGCTTAGCCCTGCCAGTTCCTGTCAGGGGGAGGGAACAGTGGGGACCAGCAGGGAGGGGAACGGAAGGCACAGCGGGGAACGTGGGGAAGGGGGACAGGTACAGGCCAAATAAGCGGGTTCTGAGGCGCCTCGAAACTTGGAGGCACTTTGAGGCGCCTCATAAGCGGGTCACAATAGCAATGGGTCACAGCGGGCGAGGAGCACGTGGGAAGGCAGGGAAGTCAATTCGAGAAACTTCGGAATCAGAACGATCATAGATGCATGCTTCTTATCCCACCTTCCCCACTCCTTCCCCTCTACTCGTTCTCCTCCCCTTTATTTCTTCACTCCCGGTTCTTAGGCATCCACGCCCTCCCTGCATCGCCCTGCGCCCTGCGCCCTCCGCGCCCTCCCCGCCCTCCCCGCCCCTCCGCCCCTCCGCCCCTCCGCCCCTCCGCCCCTCCGCCCTCCCCGCCCCTCCGCCCCTGAGCCCTGCTGCGCGGTGCGTGCTCACCATGAGCTGGTCGTGATGGCTTTTGAGTGACTCAAAAGGAATCTCGCTCACCGTGCGCGCGGGCGTGCGCGCACCATCACCTGCGCGCACCATGAGTTGGTCGACGCTGAACCCCAGGCTCGAGAACAGCGCCTCGTCTACCGCGATGGCTTCCGCCTGATTCAAATACGACAGCTCGCCCTCCTCCGCGCGCGCATCCCCCTCCGCGCGCGCATCCCCCGCGCCGTGGCTTGGTCGCTCCGCCTCCATGCCGGCTCTCGTGACAAGTACGCGCTCGCGAGTGCCCCACGCGGAGCTTCTGCCGGCGGGGAACTGCGCGGAGGTTGCCGAGCGCCGGGTAGATCGGCGGAAGATTAGGCCGGTGCCCGCGGGAAGGAACGGGGGGGTACTCGCGGGGAGGGACGCGGAAGGACGGGGCGCGGGGAATGACGCGCGGGGCAGTTTGCGGAGGAACGAGGCGCGAACGAACGGGTACGCGGTGGTGGAGGAGACGGTGCGGAGCGAGAGAAGCGAGGACATGGCCAGGAAGGCAGGAAGTACGCGCAAAGGATTCTTCTGGAACTAAAAGGATGGGATTACGCGGCGCGGGAATCTCGAGGCTACTTGGGTGGGGTGGGAATGGCACGAGATGATTTGCATGCCCGAGCTTGCCCAAATGTCCTATTTTGTCGTGTTCGCGCTTCTGCTTCTTCGCATAGAGCATTGCGATGATTTCACCCTATAGGGTACAAAAACTTACCTTAGCCTCCACGTCTCAAAACAGTATTTATGGTATAAGGCGATCTTTCCAACTTTCCTTCTTCACCAGCCTTGACTATGTCATTCATTCTGCTTAGTTACCCACGCAGTTTACATGAAATCATCAGGTATATGGATTTTGTTGGGTTGAGATTAAGCCCTGATACTTTAGAAATTAGTCCTTGTGAAGTTTATGCAGCGAATGCTAGAATACCTGTGTCAGAATCTCAGTCACAAACCACTGAGATAAAAGGGCTTGTTTGTGTAGCGGATGAGTGCGCCCATAACCCCCCAGGCCAACGTGCCTGTAGCCCTTCCCTAGGATCATCGGGGATCACCAGTGGACCTCTGACACCCCCCCGCACTGGGATGCCCGAGGTGCATACACCGGGATTCGAACCCGAGACCTTCGCTCTGATACCATGTCAGAATCCCAGTCACTAACCACTGGGATAAAAGGGCTTGTTTGTGTAGCGGGTGAGTGCGCCCATAACCCCCCAGGCCAACGTGCCTGTAGCCCTTCCCTAGGATCATCGGGGATCACCAGTGGACCTCTGACAACCTGTTCACTAACCAGGCTACTTTATCGACTCGACATCAAACGATATATTTATTGTTGTGTTAACCCGAATAGTTTCGAAACATTTTGCGCTACTGTCTGTTACATTAGCGAAGTGATACATACTACAGTAACATTTACCTAAGATAATGCTATGCTAATAGTGTGTCAGAACTAGCTGTAGAAAGTAAGAATGAAGAAAGGAGGGTTTGCACTAGCAACAATGGTGGTACAAATAGCTAACCCTAGAAGGGTTGTACTCGCTATAGAGCACCCCACTATAGGCTAGAGCATAATATTCTGACACACCCCCATAGTCAAAGTGGGGTGTAATCAGCAGAGCAAGCAAAGTAGTACAAGCTCAGGGTGGATCACGATGTCACCACACATTCTGAGCACAAGCAAGAAGCAATAGTTTAAGGTTCACAATTATGAGCAAAGCTAGAGGCAGTCACGGGGGGCAAGTGAGGAGGAGGAGGGCTGGTGAGAGGAGAGTAGATAGGAGGCGACGACTGAAGATGCAGACACACGGGCAACAGACGGCTCTAGTGCGACAACGTGGCTACCGGGAATGAGTGCCCCGGAGTACAGGAGTAACAGGCTCCGCGGCTAATATGCGCGGCAGGAGCAACGGACCCACAGGCGACGGCGCAACCGGCTCTCTGAGCTACCGGGAATGAGTGCCCCGGAGTACTTGCGCTGCGTACGACACGACGGCAACCTCCGCTCAACCTCCCCCAACAGTCCCACACCCCTCGACACACACCCCCTGCTGCGCCCCTAGCTCCACTCCCCCTTCACCCCCCTAGGACCACTCCTTCGGCTCCCCACACAACCACCCCCCTGAGCGGCAGCTGCAGCAGCGGGAGACGGAGGAGGAGGAGAAGGAGGGGACGGGGCACACAACCGGCACCCCCACACCCGCCACCCCCACACTCCACATCCCCAAACCCTAAAACGGGTGGGATAGGGGCAGGAGCGCGGGGGACGGCGAGAGGGGGACGGACGAGGCGCGCGCAGGCTGCCCGCGCCGCGCGCTGGCCTGGCGCAGCCCGTACGGGCCGCGCGCGGGCCTGGCGCAGCCCGTACGGGCCGCGCGCGGGCTGTACGGGCCGCGCGCGGGCCTGGCGCAGCCCGTACGGGCGACAGGGGCGTTTTGGCGGGCGACGGGGGGCGCTCCGACGGGCGACGGGGGCGCTTCGACGGGCGACGGGGGGAGGGCGCTTCGACGGGCGACGGGGGGCACTTCGACGGTGGGAAACCGCCGCGCGCCTCGGGGCGCACGGCGGGCAGAAAACCGCCGTACGCCCCGAGCGCACGGCGGGATGAAAACCGCCGAAACCCTAAAAACGCCGCGCCTTGCGAGCGCGCAGTAGGCAGAAAACGTCGCGCGCCCGAGGCGCGCGATAAGCAGGACAGCAGCGGAAGCATTAGGTGGCGGGCCCACCCACAGGATCGACCCAGGAGGGTCGACCTGCTCTGATAGCATGTCAGAACTAGCTGTAGAAAGTAAGAATGAAGAAAGGAGGGTTTGCACTAGCAACAATGGTGGTACAAATAGCTAACCCTAGAAGGGTTGTACTCGCTATAGAGCACCCCACTGCAGGCTAGAGCATAATATTCTGACATAGTGTAGTAAACCAATCAAACGGTACTGGTTTGCTTAACTCCTTTTATTTACCTTCAACACCCCCCTTCAAGTCTTGGTGTTGTCGATGTTGGTAACGTGGCTGGATCTGGCCAGGAGCATACGGTACAACACCGAAACTCCAGTCGTGACAATAACTTTTCTTGCTAGATCTTGTTATTGACGAGAAAAGAAGTGAAATGTGCTTAGTTCGGTTGGCGAAACCCTACTTACTTGCAATTTGAATTGCGAATTGGTTGTGGCAAAAGAGCTGAAACTGAGGCACATCCAGCACTTTGCTTACGATAGCTTGTGGTTCATCCGTCGTGACGCAAGATGAACGAGCGACGAACGAGTTGGTGTCAAACTATATGTGCTGCATATTGTCTAGGCTGTAGTGGGGTAGCCCATATGGGGTACAACCCAATTAGGGTTTACTACTTGTACTCCTGCATGCTGCTAGTTCAATCATTCCTGCTACTAGATTCTAACATGGTTTCAGAGCACTAAGGTCCGTAGGACCGTTTTTTTTTCGGGCCCACCTACCGCTGCGGTTACCACGCTACCCCACGTACCTGCCTGCCTTGCCTTGCCTTGTGACGTGCTGCACTACGTGCGCCGTCCAGCAGCCCTAGTGCTGCCTCCTGCTGCCCTAGGCCAGCGCGCTGCCCCTGCAGGCCCGTAAGGCCCGCGCGCCGCCCCTGCAGGCCCGTCAGGCCCGCGAACGGCCCCTACAGGCCTGTCAGGCCCCCCCTGCTGCCGCACCGAGCCGCGCTCAGCCCGCTGCTGCCGCGCGCTGCCCGCACCGAGCCCGCGCAGCCCGCGCCGAGCCGCGCGCAGCCCGCTGCTGCCGCGCGCTGCCCGCACCGAGCCCGCGCAGCCCGCGACGAGTCGCGCGCAGCCCGCTGCTGCCGTGCGCAGCCCGCACCGAGCCTGCGCAGCCCGCGCTGAGCCGCGCGCGGCCCATTACTGCCTCGCGCGGCCCACAACAGCCCCGCGCCCCGCTCACGCCGACCCGCCTGGCCGCGGAAGCGGCCCTGACCTGCTGCTGCCGCGGCCCGGCCCCGCAACTGCCTCGGCCCCGACCTGCAGCTGACTCGGCCCCAACCTGCCGCTGATGCGGCCCCGCCCTGCAGCTGCCGCGGCCCCGCCCTGCAGCTGTCGAGGCCTCGACCTGCCGCTGACGCGGCCCCACTCTGCCTCTGCAGCCGCTGTTGCGAGCCCGCCGTCGACGCCGTCGCAGCCGTTGAACGCCTGCCCTTCCAGCCTTTGGTGAGCACCTGCCTGCCTGCCTGCCTGTCTGCCTGCCTGCCTGCCTGCCTGCCGGCCTGCCTGCCTGCCGGCCTGCCTGTCTGCCTGCCTGTCTGCCTGCCTGCCTGCCTACCTGCCTGCCTGCCTGCCGGCCTGTCTGCCTGCCTGCCTGCCGGCCTGTCTGCCTGCCTGCCTGCCGGCCTGCCTGCCTGCCTGCCGCGCCTGCCCTGCCCGAGCTGCTGCGGCTACTACTGCTACTAGGAGGTGACTAGATGCAGCTCCAGCGATGTTCACGCGAGTCTCTCACGCCCCAGCAGCTTAGTGAGTGGTACGCTAGTTGGGGTTGTCGCGGTAGCCGTCGTAGCTGTCGCCCTGGAGCTGGTCAGTTGGGGGCGTCTGGCAGTGGCCAGCTGCAGCTGCAGCGGCGTCCACGCGAGACACTTACGCTCCAGCAGCTCCATGAGTGGTACGCTCAGTGTAGCAGGTCTACGCGTACAGTTCGCTGCCCGTACGTCATTCGCACATGTGCTGGACTGGTCAGCCTTGTGGGACGCTTGGTCACACACAGTCCCGCTGCTTCGCCCGTCTGAGCGACGACTGGCGCACAGTGTTTGGCGACGAGGCTGAGCTCCCCACCTGGCTGGAGCTGCATGGACAGAGGGTAGATATCTTTGCGCTTGACTATGATGCTATTCTCACTGCCATGTATGCATTGCCTACTAGTGCTGACCGTGCCTGTTACCTGTGCGTACCGCCTGACCCTGGTATAGAGCCTGCTGCTCTCGGTGCTGGTGAGGTTGCTGCTCTAGGTGCTAGTGCGTCTCCTGCTCTAGGTGCTGGTGAGGCTGCTGCTCTCGGTGCTAGTACGTCTTCTGCTCTAGGTACTGGTGAGGCCTGTCAGAATATTATGCTCTAGCCTGTAGTGGGGTGCTCTATAGCGAGTACAACCCTTCTAGGGTTTGCTATTTGTATCCCCATTCTTGCTAGTGTAAGCCCTCCTTTCTTCATTCTCACTTTCTACTGCTAGTTCTGACATGGTATCAGAGCAGGTCGACCCTCCTGGGTCGATCCTGTGGGTGGGCCCACCACCTCACTGCTTCCGCTGCTACTGCTACTCTGTGTGTTGCACGCCCCGTGGCGTGCGACGGATTTTTCATCCCGCCGCGCGCTCGGAGCGTGCGGCGGTTTTCTGCCCGCCGTGCGCCCCGAGGCGCGCGGCGGTTTTCTGCCCGCCGTGCGCCGGTTTTCTGCCCGCCGTGCGCCCCGAGGCGCGCGGCGGTTTTCTGCCCCGTCACACCGCGCGTTGCTCCCGGGAGGCGCTGCGACGGGCGACGGGGACCCGCGCGTCGCCCCCCGTCGCCCGTCGTGGCCTGCGCGCGGCCCGTACAGCCGGCGCGCGGCCCGTACGGGCTGCGCCAGGCCCGCGCGCGGCCCGTACGGGCTGCGCCAGGCCCGCGCGCGGCCCGTACGGGCTGCGCCAGGCCCGCGCGCGGCCCGTACGGGCTGCGCCAGGCCCGCGCGCGGCTCGGGCCGCCTGCGCGCGGTTCGGGAGGCTGTGCCAGACCCGTGGGCGGCCCGTTCTTCGCTGCCCCTGTCCTCCCCGCTGTCCCCCGTGCTTCTGAAGGCGCCCCACCCCTCCTTCTGCCCGTACTCCTGGATTAGGGTTTGGGGGTGGGGGGTATGGGGGTGCAGCTTCTGTGTGCCGTTCCCTGCTCCTCCTCCTCCTCCGTCTCCCTGTGCTGCAGCTGCCGCTGAGGGGGGTGGACCTGTTGGAGCCGTCGGAGTGGTACTAAGGGGGGGGTGAAGGGGGAGTGGAGCTAGCGGTGTAGCAGCGGGTGTGTGTCAGGGGGAGTGGGATAGTTTGGGGAGGTTGAAGGGGGTGGCCGCCGTGAAGCCAGCAGCTCCAGTCGCCCGTGAGACCGTTGCGCCAGTCGCCCGTGAGCCCGTTGCGCCAGTCGCCCGTGAGCCCGTTGCTCCAGTCGCCCGTGAGTCCGTTGCTCGTCTGCCGCTACTTTCAGCCGCGGAGCCAGTTACTCCAGTAGCCCGTGTGCCAGTTGCTCCAGTTGCCAGTGTGCCAGTTGCTCCAGTTGCCCGTGTGCCAGTTGCTCCAGTTGCGCCGTGTGCCAGCAGCTTCAGCTGCCGCCCACTACCTCCTCTCCTCTCATAGTCTCTTTCCTCCTCCTCACTTGCCCGTTGTGACTACCACTAGCTTTGCTCATAATTGTGAACTTTAAACTATTGCTTCTTGAACTTGTGCTCAGAATGTGTGGTGACATTGTGATCCACCCTGAGCTTGTACTGCTTTGCTTGCTCTGTTGATTACACCCCACTTTGGCTATGGGGGTGTGTCAGAATATTATGCTCTAGCCTGTAGTGGGGTGCTCTATAGCGAGTACAACCCTTCTAGGGTTTGCTATTTGTATCCCCATTCTTGCTAGTGTAAGCCCTCCTTTCTTCATTCTCACTTTCTACTGCTAGTTCTGACAAGGCCGTGGCTCCAGGTACTGGTGAGTCTGCTCTCTCTGGTACTGCGCCCACTGCGGTCTCACACACCTTCACCCTTGACTCAGGAGCTTCCCGCTCCTTCTTTCGCGACTGCACCACACTCACGCCGCTTAGTCGGCCAGTTCCAGTCTCCCTGGCGGACCCCTCCGGGGGTCCGGTCCTTGCCCACTACTCCACGGTTCTGCCGTGTCCGGCTGCCCCGTCCGGCTCGCTGTCAGGTCTTTACCTCCCCTCGTTCTCTACGAACTTGGTGAGTGGAGCTGACCTCCAGGATCGGGGGGTTGACCAGTTCACTCCTGCGAGTCAGCGAGTGACTCACTGTACGTGTGCTCGGACGGGCCGGCACTTGGCCACGTTCACCCGTGCACCTGGCTCGAGTCTGTACACCCTGACCACTGAGTCCCCTCAGGTAGCTGCGTCTGCGTCTACGTCTGGTCAGCTGGCGGCCCCCTGCGAGTGTCGCGCTTTGTCGCACGACACTCTCCTGTGGCACCACCGCCTTGGTCACCCCTCCCTGCCTCGCCTTCGTAGCATGCACTCTCGCTCCCTGGTCTCTGGTCTTCCCAGGTCTCTGCCTGCCCTCCCTCCCTCGCCTGCGCCGCCCTGCATTCCTTGTGTCGAGGGGCGGCAGCGCGCCGCTCCTCACTCCTCCTCGTTCCCTCCCACAGAGGCTCCCCTGCAGACTCTCCACCTGGACGTGTGGGGCCCAGCCCGCGTTCGTGGACAGGGCCACGAGCGGTACTTCCTGCTGGTCGTCGACGACTACACGCGCTACACCACGGTCTTCCCCTTGCGCAGCAAGGGGGACGTCCCTGATGTTTTGATCCCTTGGATCCGCGCTGTTCGTCTCCAGCTCCGCGAGCGGTTCCGGCGGGACTTTCCTGTCCTGCGTCTGCACTCTGACAGAGGTGGCGAGTTCACCTCAGACCTCTTGGCAGCCTACTGTGCGGAGCACGGCATCACCCAGTCGTTCACGCTTCCGGCCTCTCCGCAGCAGAATGGGGTTGCTGAGCGCCGCATTGGCTTAGTCATGGAGGTCGCTCGTACCTCCATGATCCATGCGGCTGCCCCCCATTTTCTGTGGCCGTTTGCGGTCCGGTACGCAGCGCATCAGCTCAACCTCTGGCCCCGTGTCTCCTTGCCGGAGACCTCGCCCACACTGCTGTGGACAGGGGAGGTTGGCGATGCGTCGCGTTTCTGGGTCTGGGGTGCTCGTGCCTTTGTCCGCGATACCACCGCGGACAAGCTCTCCGCCCGCGCTGTTCCCTGTGTCTTCCTTGGCTTTGTCCCTGACGCGCCTGGTTGGCAGTTTTACCACCCCACCTCGTGCCGTGTCTTTGCGTCTCAGGACGTCACGTTCGACGAGTCGGTTCCCTTTTACCGTCTCTTCCCCTACCGCACTGCCCCGCTCCCCCCCCCCCCCCGCTCTTCCTTGCTCTAGGTGCTCCCCAGGTAGACCCCCTCCCCGCTCCAGGTCCTGCTCCTTCAGGTGTTTCTCAGGTAGACCCTCCTCCCTTGACTGCGCCGGTTGAGGTCACTGGTGACTCAGGTCCTACTGAGGGTGGTCCTGCTCGGGGTGCTACTTCTGGGGGTGCTGAGCCTGGGGGTGCGGAGCCTGAGGGTGCTGAGCCTGGGGGTACTGAGCCTGAGGGTGCGGAGCTTGAGGGTGTGGAGCCTGGTGGTGCTGAGCCTGAGTGTGAGGGGTCTGGGGGTGCTGAGCTTGGCGGTACTGACGCTGGAGGTTCTGGAGCTACTGAGGGTGCTGGCGCTGGAGGTTCGGGAGCTGCTGGAGGGCCTGGTACTGGTGGCGCTGGAGCTGGAGGTTCTGGAGCTGCTGAGGGTGCTGACACCGGAGGTTCTGGAGCAGTTGGGGGTGCGGGCGCTGAGGGTTCTGAGTCTGCTGTTGCGCGGTCTCCTTGGAGTAGCCGCCTTCGTCCACGTGTGCCTCTCACCCCACAGCAGCTGCAGGACTGGTACGGTCGCTGTCAGCGTCGCGCTGCTGGAGCCCGGGGCTCTGCTGCTGGAGGTACTTCTGCTGACGTCCCTGGAGCTAGGAGTGGTGCTGGTCCTTTGTCTACTGGAGGTGCTGGAGTCGCTGGTTCCGGAGGTGCTCGTACTGGAGGTACTGGAGCTGCTGGGGCTGGGGGTGCTGCGCCTGGAGGTGCTGCTGCTGGAGACACTGAGGCTGGAGACCCTGGGACTGGAGGTGCTGGTTCTGGGGGTGCTGCTGCTGGAGACACTGAGGTTGGAGACCCTGGGACTGGAGGTGTCGGTTCTAGGACTGGAGCTTCTGGAGCTGCTGGAGGTGCTGGAGCTGCTGGAGGTACTGGAGCTGCTGGAGCTGACGGTACTGGTGCAGCTGCGCCGACACGACTATTCTTCGCTCCGCCGTCTCCGTCGTCTCTGCCGCCGTCTGCCTCTGTTCTTCGTCAGGTTCTTACTCTCCCGTCGTCTACTGGTCTTCCGTTACAGCCTGGCTCACCGCTGCCTGCTCCTTCTCCTTACACTGAGCAGACTGGTAGTCCTGCTGAGCGTCGTGAGCCTGCGTCGCGTCCTGTCTCGCCTGTTCGTCCTGGTCGTACCGGTCGTCGTGTTCCTCGCTCGCGTCAGCCGGCTGTCCCCAGTGCACACCTCGTAGTCCGTCGTCCTTCCTCTGCTCCGCAGCCTGTTCCTCTGCCGTCTCCTCCTGCGTCCTCTTTGCCTGACGTTCCGGACCCTGAGTCTGACCGGTTTCGTGCTGAGCACCCTACTGTCACGCGTCTGCTAGCCACTGTTGTCACTGACCCGTCGTTTGAGTCTACTGCTGCGTCTGCTCTTGTCGCTGAGCTTGTTGACTTTGCTGCTGCCTGTCGTCTAGACTTCGCTGCCAGTCTTGTTGCTGAGTCTGAGTCTGTCTATCCTCCGTCCGTCGGGGGTGAGTGTGCTCTTAGCACGGACGTCCTTGAGAAAATGACTTGCGGCTGCTGCGCCTCATCTCGTGGCCATGCTGCTTGCCCCTGAGGGAGACCCGGATGCACCAGACATCCCGACCCCGCGCTCTTACGCTGAGGCGATCGCGGGTGAGTACTCCTCTCAGTGGCAGACAGCCATGGACGCAGAGATGGCATCCTGGAAGTCCACAGGCACTTACGTCGATGAGGTTCCCCCTTCTGGGGCGAACATCGTCGATGGCATGTGGATTTTTAGGGTGAAGCGGCCGCCGGGTTCTCCGCCTGTCTTCAAGGTGCGTTACGTTGCTAGATGCTTCAGTCAGCGAGAGGGAGTTGACTTCTTCCAGACCTTCTCCCCCACCCCGAAGATGACTACTCTTCGGGTGCTGCTGCACGTTGCCGCTCAGCGTGACTACGAGCTTCACTCTCTTGACTTCAGCACAGCTTTCTTACAGGGCAGCCTGCACGAGGAGATCTGGCTGCGCCGCCCACCTGGCTTCACTGGGTCGTTCCCTCCTGGTACCCAGTGGAGCCTCCGTCGGCCAGTCTACGGTCTCCGCCAGGCGCCACGTGAGTGGCACGACACACTGAGGACGACACTGGCGGCTCTTGGGTTCGCTCCTTCGACAGCTGCCCCATTGCTGTTCTTGCGCACCGACACTTCGCTGCCGCCGTTCTACATCATCGTGTACGTCGACGACTTGGTCTTTGCCACTGCTGACACTGAGGCTCTCGCCTTGGTGAAGTCGGAGCTGCAGAAGAGACACACGTGCACAGACCTGGGTGAGCTGCGCAGTTACCTTGGCTTGCAGATCACTCGGGACAGAGCACGCCGCACCATCACACTGACTCAGTCACACATGGTGCAGCAGGTCCTTCATCGCTTCGGCTTCACCTGGTCCTCGCCACAGCACACTCCTCTGGCTACAGGTCACTCGCTCTCAGCTCCACCTTCGGACGAGTCCGTAGTGTCAGAAATAACTGAGCAGGAATGAATGAACTAGAACAGAGTTTGGTACAAGTAGGAAACCCTAACTTTGTGTACCCCCTAAGGTGTAACCCACTACAGCCTAGACAATATAAACATGCAATGTTTGACACGTAGAGCCAAGTGGTCCTTACCCAGAGCTAGTGGGCTGCCTCATGTACCTGATGACCTGCACTCGTCCTGACCTTGCGTACCCTCTTGGCCTTCTCGCTCGCTACGTGGCTCCTGGTAGGCACCGACCAGAGCACATGGCTGCTGCTAAGAGGGTATTGCGCTACTTGTGCAGTACGTCGGGCATGGGGCTCGTGCTTGGAGGACGGAGTGAGGTGGTCCTCACTGGGCACTCAGACGCCTCTTGGGTTGACGACCAGACTACACAGCGGTCGTCACAGGGTTACACCTTCAGCCTTGGCTCTGGCTCTGTTTCTTGGCGGTCTACACGCTCGTCTTCTGTTCTCAGCTCCAGTTGTGAGGCTGAGATCTACGCCACCGCCATGGCTGCACAGGAGCTACGCTGGCTCACCTACCTGCTGACTGACTTGGGTGAGCGGCCTCGTTCTCCTCCAGTGCTGTACGTTGACAACAAGGCGGCCATTGCCTTGTGTGAGGAGCACAGACTGGAGCACAGAACGAAGCACATTGCTCTTCGTTACTTCCTGGCTCGAGAGTTGCAGCAGCAAGGCCAGCTTCGTCTTCGCCACGTGGCCACTCGGGCCAACACTGCTGATATATTCACCAAGGCACTTCCGTCTGGTGATCATCAGCGCTTTTGTACTCTGTTGGGCCTTGTGCCTACGTTTCCACACTTGCTGTAGTCTTTGCTTGTACTGTGATCTATATATATACCTGCATGCTGGCTCTTGCTAGGTAGCCATCACTGTACTGTTATTGCTACATATATGTCTCTGCATGTGAACTGGCCTTGTAGCCCTTTGCTTGTGCTCGGAATGTGTGGTGACGTTGTGATCCACCCTGAGCTTGTTTTGTTTCTCTTGACTGGTCGTGTGACCCCTTGTTCTCCCCCACTTTGCCTATGGGGGTGTGTCAAACTATATGTGCTGCATATTGTCTAGGCTGTAGTGGGGTAGCCCATATGGGGTACAACCCAATTAGGGTTTACTACTTGTACTCCTGCATGCTGCTAGTTCAATCATCCCTGCTACTAGATTCTAACAGTTGGACCACCGTAAGATAAAAAGTTTCAAACCTTTATCGACCCATTCCTCCCTTCCCCCCTCACACTGTGTAGCGCGCCGCCAAGATGTAGTAAACTGTAATACATGCAAAACGTCCCCTTATTGCTGATCAACTCGCTGTGAGATCCTCCTGCCGAGCCGAAATGGAGTTTCAATGGGTGTTGGCTAGAAATGGCCCCACCTTTGCTTTGGCGAATACGACTTCCCTGACCAGTGCATATGGCTTGCGGTAGGACTCGTGGTTGGTGTCAACTTGGGGGAAAAATCCGGCTGCTTTTGTCATCCGTCTTCGACGCTGGCCGACAAGGTGAAGTCGGCGGACAACGTCGAGCCTCAACAGTCGACAAATATGACTATCGATATGTCGTTGACTTACGACCATCGGGGCCAACTTAGCAGCCTCTTCTGGTCGGTAAAATTGTTAACGGAAATGGACTGTTGGCCCCGCCCTCGCTTGGGCAACGCTGACGAATTGGTCGGATGTACGGGAGAAGTAGTCGACCGTTCACAGTGAGGGAGCTGCTCGACAGGCTTCATCGAGCTGCAGGGGTTCACTGTAGTGTTGCCGTCGACCCGGAGTGCTCGACGGCCTTCTTCTGCGGGGCAGGTTGACGAGATGGCTGTCGACCTGCACGGGATGTCAGAAACAGCAGGCGAAAGCTTTGAACAGGAAAGAGGGGTTTTCACTAGCAGGCAGTTGAGTACATATAGCAAACCCTAATTTGGGCTGTACTCGCTATAGAGTACCCCACTGCAGGCTAGACAAATATCACATTCTGACACACCCCCATAGTCAAAGTGGGGTACAATCAGGCAGAGCAGTAGTTCACAATTATAAGCAAAGCTAGAGGCTATCACAGAGAGCAAGTGAGGAGGAGGAGAAACTGTGGGGGCGAGAAGATGCGAGACGACGGCTGAAGCTGCAGACACACGGGCAACAGGAGTGCGCAGCACTGTCGCTACCAGGCTAAACCCGGACTACACGGCGACAGGCGCAGCTGGCTCGCTGTGCTCCCAGGAGTGCGCAGCACTGTCGCTACCAGGCTAAACCCGGACTACACGGCGACAGGCGCAGCTGGCTCTCTGGACTACCAGGAGTGCTCACACTGTGGCTACCAGGCGCAGAGCCCCGGACTACACGGCCACAGGGGGTCGTGGCTCTCTGGACTTCAGGCGCTGCGGACGACAAGACGACTGCCTCCACTCAACTTCCCCCAGCTGTCCCACACCCCTTTAACACAACCCCTGTTGAACCTCTAGCACCGCTCACACGCCACCCCCTCGTACCACTCCGACGGCTCCAACACATCCACCCCCCTCAGCGGCAGCTGCAGCAGTGGGAGACGGAGGAGGAGGAGGAGCAGGGGACGGCTCACACACACGGCACCCCCATACTCTCCACCCCCAAACCCTAACACAGGAGCGCGGGCAGCAGCGGGGGTGGGGCGCGGTCAGAAGCTCGGGGGACGGCGTGCGGCATTGGGGCAGAGTGTACGGGCCGCGCACGGGCCTGGCGCAGGCCGTACGAGCCGCGCGCGGGCTGTACGGGCCGCGCGCGGGCCTGGCGCAGCCCGTACGGGCCGCGCGCGGGCTGTACGGGCCGCGCGCGGGCCTGGCGCAGCCCGTACGGGCCGCGCGCGGGCCTGGCGCAGGTCGCGCGGGCCGCGGCGGACGACAGGGGGCGACGCGCGGGTTCTCGAGGGCGCCGCGATGGGCGACGGGGGGCGACGCGCTGGTCGACGGGGCAGAAAACCGCCGCGCGCCCCGAGCGCGCGGCGGGAAGAAAAATCGTCGCGCGCTACGGGGCGCGCGACGAACAGGACGGCAGCAAAAGCAGGCGGGCCCACAGGCAAGGAGCGAAACCGCTCTGATACCATGTCAGAATCCCAACATAGCAGGCGAAAGCTTAGAACAGGAAAGTGGGGTTTTCACTAGCAGGCAGTTGAGTACATATAGCAAACCCTAATTTGGGCTGTACTCGCTATAGAGTATCCCACTGCAGGCTAGACAAACATAACATTCTGAAACGGGACTGTTACGCAGCAGGAGCCGTCGACCAGGGAGCTCGACATCTGCAGCTGACTGGGCTGGGCGACAAGTGGGCCGTCGACCAGGAGGAGCAGTTCGACCAGGAGGTCGACGGAGCGGTCCGTCGACCTGACAAGTGAACAGCGGTCGACGAGGGGAGCTCGGCGACAACAGCTGACAATTTTGGTCGATGGAGGGGTCCGTCGACCAAGAGGTAGCACGACGGGAGCCGTGGTCGACCAGAGGCACCTGGTGGTCGACCAGAGGCACTAGTGGCCGATCAGAGCACCTGGTGGTCGACCAGGTCGATTGGGTAACCTGCTCGACGAGTTCTGCGGAGACACGCAAACGTCGTCGAGGTCGCGATGGCGAAGGCGACTTCGGGCTGGTATCCCGAAGTCGATGTGGCTCGTCAGGCACAGACAACAGCCGACGGATGCACAAGGGTGCAGGTCGGGCCAATCGTTTGCGTGCACCTGCGAGCACGCGCAATGCTGTCTTCTACGGGGCAACGCTGGACAGCCGCACTGCTGCAGCGTTGGCATGCCGTCGACCTGCAGTGTTGGCAGGTCGCCTTTTCTGTAGTGCTGGCGGGGCTCCTCTACGCAACACTGGCAGGCAGTCGACCAAGCTGTGCTGGCGGTCGACCAGGCTAGCTGCAGAGTTGCTAGGTGCCTGATGTATTAATTTATGTCATTGCTTGTTCAATCATTATGCAATTCCAACTTTGCTAGTGGAAGCTCTTGCCGATTCCTCCCGTGAATGTGCAAGCACTAAGGAACTAAGCAAAGCTACGATCACTCCTAGTAGTTCGTGCCAACCCCCGTAGTCTAGCTCACTACCGTTGTAGAGTGACTCTCCACAGAAATTATGCGTAAGTGTACGAACTTCGCCCCATGGTGGTTTTGCGGAATTCGAAATGCGGGAAGGATATCATGTGCTCTACAACCAGATGCCTTGGCACAGTGACTCATATGCCTGACATGCACGCCACCGTTGGTTGAGCAGGTTTGCGCATAGTTGCGCACTTGTTCATATGCGACTGTAGTGCAGGCAGGCCGACTTGGTGCAATGCTCACAAACCATCTTGTTGCAGCGTTGGTGTACCGCCTTCCAGCTACGTTGGCGCGCCACCTTCCTGCGACGTTGGTAAGCGGCCTGAATGAGAACTTGCTAGGCTGCTTGCTTCGCTGAATCGCTTTCTTTCCTATATTGTGACCAAACGTGATAGTGTTGCAGTGGAATTTTTGGCTATCCATGGTAGTGGTCTGATCATTCGCGATAAATTTCTCAGGTTTTGCAACCGTTCGCGTTAGCGAGTGACCATTTGTAATAAGTAGTCCATTAATGTGACCAGTTATATAATTTACCCATTAGCATAGCAGCTGGTTCCACATGATGCTCAACTGTTGCACGCACTCTGCCCAATCCTGACATCGTGCTCCTTGTGCTGTTCAACACGGACAACTGCACGCTATGTCCCCAATCACAATGCTTATCGCATGGTCCCTGTTCGATAGCGAGGGTGACCCCACCAGAAATTCATTGAGGTGACCCTGTTTCTTAGGCGAGAAACGGTTTGCGACTTCTGCGACCCCCATGCGATGAGTGAAAATTCCCGCCAGCGCGAACGATGCCCCTGCGATGAGACGAGTTTCCCGCCCTCGCGGACGACACCCCCTGCGATGAGACAAATTTCCCGCCCACGTGGGAAAACAAGGCGGGAAGTTCAACCAGGGCATTTGACTCCACAGCGCGCCCTAACAGTAACTCATATGTAATGATTACAAATTTTATGGGGCAAATCAATAGACGGTGTCCAAATGGTTGCTGCTCCTGCTTTTCAAGTAAGCCACTTCATTGGGACTTGAAGCAGGGTTGGAAAACATTGTTACTGCCCAATGGAAGGGTTTAAAAAAGGGTTGCTGACATGCCAATTCATTTTAACGCACATCACATGGGTTGTCACCGAAATGAACCACGCGGTATTTTTTTTCCTGTTTTTTTTTATGGTCGTGGAGATTTTCCGGCCGCAGACCGCGGAAACTTATTCCGCTTCAATCGACCGTTGAGTTTCGGCCATTACACTTCTTCCCGCCATTTTCGTTGTCAGCAAGGACCGGGCACCAATAATTACATTGCCGGTGCTCTTTTCCCTTGCAATTTGTCCTTTTTTGTGCGACACTCCAAATGGTTGCCCAAATGGTTCCAAATGCCTGGTAAGCAACCATTTCCTATCGAACAGGGCCATTGTCTTCCGTCCACTTGTGAGATATTTTGAAATGTTACAAACCGTCCCCTATAATCTTTTTTTGTCAGAGGCGAACTTGAGCGAGTCTAATGAGAATCAGGTGTAATGTCTGGATCATGCGCGGGCGTAGAACCACCACGTTCACCACGTTCAGAACGGGCTTATCACCACGTTACGATTCGTTGGAATGCGGCTAGGCGAGGTGATGCACGTTACAAAACATTATCAATGCGTGTAAAGATGGTTGGGAAGGGTACCCAGCGTTAGCGGAGTTATTTCGGCACAGTGAAATGTCACCTCGTGCGGCTTTGCCCGCAGCTTTCGTATCGTAGGGTTTACGTCATCTGCCCGCTAAATCCAAGCACCTTACAGTGCAGAGTGGGGAATAGCCCGCAGCTTTCTTACGGTTTACGTCATCTGCCCGCTAAATCCGCTAAGGTAAGTAGGTCGAGAGAGCAATTCCCCACTGTAGCCGGCCGGCAATGTCCAACGCGGAGTTTTGTTTTTACTGTAACTGGGAGAGGTTCAGAATGCTCTGGTCCCCCTCCCCCGGCCCCCCAATCAATCCGTTAGTGGTAAACCGGTTATCGAACCGAAACAGGCCAATGGGGGATCGTCACAGCAATCCTTGTCGAATCTGTCGATGATTCCTGAGCCAATCATCACCATCATTGCGTGACCATTCCCTAGTCTTGGGGGATTGCGCAGGATGATAGACCTGGGGACATACAATGAGCATCGGCTGGGAAAGCTTCTTAGGGGAGTGTTGTCGCAGTTTTATTTTAGACGAGCGAGACCTCTCGTCTCGCCGCCGTGGCTGTCTACCGCTATCTCTCTCGCGCATAGGACCAGCAGGCCGGGCCTCTTCGGCCCACACTCGGACCGCCGTCGTTCCCGCTTTGGTTAGCCAAATTCTCTCCGCTCTTCCCGAGAGTCTCCTGCATTCGCATCGCGCCCTGCAGTTGAAATTGCACCTTCGACTCTCCGCGGGCTGAGTGTCGTACGCGCGTTTCTTTCAGCATTACGCGCCGCCCGCCATGATGGCACCTCGCCGCGCCTTTTCCCGCCTCCTCCCCGCCCTCGCGCTCGTCGCACTTCTCTGCTTCGCGCGCATCGATCACGCCGCGAGCAACGCGCGCTCGCTCGGCCTTCCGCGTTTCGGGGGAAGGATCGGCGGGGGATCGGGTGGCGGCACTCGGTCCTCCCGGCCCCCCTCGACCGGCGGAGGCGGCGGAAGTGGCGCGACGAGGGGCGGGCAGAGCGGGCAGAGCGGGTTTGGCTCGCAAGGAGGTGGCGGAATGAGCGGACCACCGGGTAGCGCGGGCGGAGGAAGCGTGGGTGGAGGAGGCGTGGGCGGAGGCGGCGTGGGCGGAGGCGGCGTGGGCGGAGGAGGCGTGAGCGGAGGAGGCATGGGCGGAGGAGGCGTGGGCGGAGGAGGCGTGGGCGGAGGAGGCGTGGGCGGAGGGGGCGTGGGCGGAGGAGGCGTGGGCGGAGGGGGCGTGGGCGGAGGAGGCGTGGGCGGAGGCGGCGTGGGCGGAGGAGGCGTGGGCGGAGGAGGCGTGGGCGGAGGAGGCGTGGGCGGAGGAGGCGTGAGCGGAGGAGGCCTTGTCGGAGGAGGCCTTGGCGGAGGAGGCATGGGCGGAGGAGGCGTGGGCGGGGGAGGCGTGGGAGGAGGAGGCGTGGGCGGAGGAGGCGTGGGCGGAAGCGGCGTGGGCGGAGGAGGCGTGGGCGGAGGAGGCATCGGCGGAGGAGGCGTGAGTGGAGGAGGCATGGGCGGAGGAGGCATGGGCGGAGGAGGCATGGGCGGAGGAGGCGTGGGCGGAGTAGGCGTGGGCGGAGGGGGCGTGGGAGGAGGAGGCGTGGGAGGAGGAGGCGTGGGCGGAGGAGGCGTGGGCGGAGGGGGCGTGGGCGGCGGAGGCGTGGGCGGAGGGGGCGTGGGCGGAGGAGGCGTGGGCGGAGGAGGCGTGGGCGGAGGAGGCGTGGGCGGAGGGGGCGTGGGCGGAGGGGGCGTGGGCGGAGGGGGCGTGGGCGGAGGGGGCGTGGGCGGAGGAGGCGTGGGCGGAGGAGGCGTGGGCGGAGGAGGCGTGGGCGGAGGAGGCGTGGGCGGAGGAGGCGTGGGCGGAGGAGGTATGGGCGGAGGAGGCGTGGGCGGAGGAGGCGTGGGCGGGGGAATTTTGGGGGGGATTTTGGGCGGAGGAGGCGTGGGCGGAGGAATCTTGGGCGGAGGAGGCGTGGGCGGGGGAATTTTGGGCGGGGGAGGCGTGGGCGGAGGAGGCGTGGGCGGAGGAGGCGTGGGCGGAGGAGGCGTGGGCGGAGGAGGCGTGGGCGGAGGAGGCGTGGGCGGAGGAGGCGTGGGCGGAGGAGGCGTGGGCGGAGGAGGGGTGGGCGGAGGAGGCGTGGGCGGAGGAGGGGTGGGCGGAGGAAGCGTGGGCGGAGGAGGCGTGGGCGGAGGAGGCGTGGGCGGAGGAGGCGTGGGCGGGGGAATTTTGGGTGGAATTTTGGGCGGAGGAGGCGTGGGCGGGGGAATTTTGGGCGGAGGAGGCGTGGGCGGGGGAATTTTGGGTGGAGGAGGCGTGGGCGGAGGAGGCATGGGCGGAGGAGGCGTGGGCGGGGGAATTTTGGGTGGAGGAGGCGTGGGCGGGGGAGGCATGGGCGGAGGCGGCATGGGCGGAGGCGGCATGGGCGGCGGGTCATCGGGTGGGAGTGCGTGTGGCAACAGCAGCAGCAGCAGGAGCGCCAAGCTCACGAGCAGCAACGGCAAGAGGTGCGCCTAGTCCCTCTGCCTGCCATACTCCTTGCCTCCTAGCCCCATAATCGCTTTATGCACCCCTTCTTGCATGTCCTTCCCCCCCTCATGTCTCCTTTTCCCCAGGGGGAGCGGGATGGGCAGGGTCGTATTTCGCTTCACTGCCGCGTCCACTCCTCTGTCCCATCCTCGTGCCTGCTACCTATTCTCACTCTGCAGTGTCCCACTCTCCCGTCCATGGGTTGTTGATGGCACTCGTCATTGCCATTCCGTGCATTCCTCTGTCCCGTTCTCCTGCCAGCTGGCCTCTGCTGCTGGATTTTCTCTTTCCTGGCGGTACATCCCCCCTCACTCACCCCTGATCCCCGTGTTACACCGTGCTCCCCTGCCCTGCTGCCCCCAGTGCATGTGACGCCTTGGGGCGGGACGCGTTGAAGTACGAGGGGGCGAGCTTCGACGCGTGTGGGGGGCACCCGTCCCCCTTCGGCCAGTACCACTACCACCTCGCGCCCGGCGTTGCCAACCCCTCCGCCATCTCCGCCTCTCGCTCCACCGACTTCCAGCTCTGCTCGTGTGTCAATCCTCAGGCCTGCGCCTGTGCCTGCTCCCGTGCCTGCTCCCGTGCCTGCTACCATCTGTCATGGCTCCTTCCATTCATGCACGTCCTGCATTGAGCTGTGATTCGTCCGTTTCATGCATCCTGCACTGCCCCGTGCCATTCATTCCCAAGACATCTCACTGGCTTCTCATGTCATCCCTCCATTCACTCCCATCCCTCCATCTCTCCATCTCTCCATCTCCCCATCTCCTTATCTCCCCACCTCCCCATCTATCCATCTCCCCATCCCCCCATCCACCCATCCCCACCCATCACAGTGCCTCCTTCTGGCAGGACGAGCCCGGCTTGCACTCGCCGTTGCTGGGCTTCCTGGCGGACGGCATTCCGCTGTACGGCCCGCGGGGGGCAGGGGGGGAGCTGCCCGCGGGGGTGGACGAGTGCGGGGGGCACGTGGGCGACGGCAGTGCGGGCGAGCCGGCGTTCTACCACTACCACGCCAGCAGCACCGCGCCCTACACCGTTGCCTGCCTCAAGGGCTGCGTTGCCTCCTCTGACTGGCCCTCCCTCGGCTCTGCGACTTGCACCCCGGGCAGCAGTGAGTGGTCATGGCAGTGGCATGGCATCAACGATTGATGATTGAGCATGTGAAGCGGTTATCTCTGAACTGTTTTTCTCTCTTCTCTTCTCCTCTCCTCTCCTCTTTTCTCCTCTCCTCTCCTCTTTTCTCTTCACTCCCTCCTCGTTTACTTTTGTCTCCTCATCCACCCCCTTCAACCCTCCACTCCATCTCCCCACGCCAGAGCAATACGACTACTCGTCCCTGGCAGCAGTGCAGGCAGCATAGCTTCACTACCCTCATGCCACGCGCCTGCATCGCCCATCTACTCACTGATGCATGACGGCAGCAGGCTCTCAACAAACTCACCATGGGAGCTGTAGCCAGCCAGTGATTCATGATGGCAGTGCCAGTGCCAGTCTTGCACGTGGAGAGACATGTGACTTTTGGCTGATTGTGATTTTTGGAGTTTCTTGGTGTGCTGAGGGTGCGTTCCTATCTCGTATCAACTCACCACTCACTCACCACGCCAGGTGGTTGACGTGAGGCGCTGTAGGAACGTAACCGGCTTTAGTTTCTGTTTGTTGGGTGTGTTTGCTTTGTGCTGCTTCTAGTACTTTTGATTCGGGTGCCAAGGGCTGTCCGGACCAGATCCTTTCCTGTCCAGATCCTTTCCGGGCGAGGGGTGGGAGTGGCGAGGGGTGGGAGTGGCGAGGGGGTGAAGAGAAAAGAGGAGAGGAGAGGAGAAAAGAGGAGAGGAGAGGAGAAGAGAAGAGAGAAAAACAGTTCAGAGATAACCGCTTCACATGCTCAATCATCAATCGTTGATGCCATGCCACTGCCATGACCACTCACTGCTGCCCGGGGTGCAAGTCGCAGAGCCGAGGGAGGGCCAGTCAGAGGAGGCAACGCAGCCCTTGAGGCAGGCAACGGTGTAGGGCGCGGTGCTGCTGGCGTGGTAGTGGTAGAACGCCGGCTCGCCCGCACTGCCGTCGCCCACGTGCCCCCCGCACTCGTCCACCCCCGCGGGCAGCTCCCCCCCTGCCCCCCGCGGGCCGTACAGCGGAATGCCGTCCGCCAGGAAGCCCAGCAACGGCGAGTGCAAGCCGGGCTCGTCCTGCCAGAAGGAGGCACTGTGATGGGTGGGGATGGGTGGATGGGGGGATGGGGAGATGGATAGATGGGGAGGTGGGGAGATAAGGAGATGGGGAGATGGAGAGATGGAGAGATGGAGGGATGGGAGTGAATGGAGGGATGACATGAGAAGCCAGTGAGATGTCTTGGGAATGAATGGCACGGGGCAGTGCAGGATGCATGAAACGGACGAATCACAGCTCAATGCAGGACGTGCATGAATGGAAGGAGCCATGACAGATGGTAGCAGGCACGGGAGCAGGCACGGGAGCAGGCACAGGCGCAGGCCTGAGGATTGACACACGAGCAGAGCTGGAAGTCGGTGGAGCGAGAGGCGGAGATGGCGGAGGGGTTGGCAACGCCGGGCGCGAGGTGGTAGTGGTACTGGCCGAAGGGGGACGGGTGCCCCCCACACGCGTCGAAGCTCGCCCCCTCGTACTTCAACGCGTCCCGCCCCAAGGCGTCACATGCACTGGGGGCAGCAGGGCAGGGGAGCACGGTGTAACACGGGGATGAGGGGTGAGTGAGGGGGGATGTACCGCCAGGAAAGAGAAAATCCAGCAGCAGAGGCCAGCTGGCAGGAGAACGGGACAGAGGAATGCACGGAATGGCAATGACGAGTGCCATCAACAACCCATGGACGGGAGAGTGGGACACTGCAGAGTGAGAATAGGTAGCAGGCACGAGGATGGGACAGAGGAGTGGACGCGGCAGTGAAGCGAAATACGACCCTGCCCATCCCGCTCCCCCTGCGGCCCACCTGTAGAAGGGCACGCCGTTGAGGGCGAAGCCGATGGGGCCCATCTTGCAGGCGCCCACGGAGACGGGGATGGCGGAGGCGGCGAGCGTGGGGGCGAGCGGCACGGCCAAGGAGAGAGTCTGCTGCACCGGCGTGCTCACCGTGCCCTGCCCCCGCCACTCGTACCCCGGACACCCGTTGCTCGCCATCACCCTGCCATGCCATGGGGTTTCGGGTTTAGGGAATGGGGCAGGGTGATGGCGATGAGGTTTCGGGTTTGGGCAAAGGGGCCAGGGGAAAAGGAGACATGAGGGGGGGAAGGACATGCAAGAAGGGGTGCATAAAGCGATTATGGGGCTAGGAGGCAAGGAGTATGGCAGGCAGAGGGACTAGGCGCACCTCTTGCCGTTGCTGCTCGTGAGCTTGGCGCTCCTGCTGCTGCTGCTGTTGCCACACGAACTCCCACCCGATGACCCGCCGCCCATGCCGCCTCCGCCCATGCCGCCTCCGCCCATGCCTCCCCCGCCCATGCCTCCCCCGCCCATCCCGCCTCCGCCCATGCCTCCCCCGCCCATGCCTCCCCCGCCCATGCCCCCTGCTCCGCCCATGCCTCCCCCGCTCATGCCTCCCCCGCCCATGCCGCCTGCTCCGCCCATGCCTCCCCCGCTCATGCCTCCCCCGCCCATGCCGCCTCCGCCCATGCCTCCCCCGCCCATGCCTCCTGCTCCGCCCATGCCTCCCCCGCTCATGCCTCCCCCGCCCATGCCCCCTGCTCCGCCCATGCCTCCCCCGCTCATGCCTCCCCCGCCCATGCCGCCTCCGCCCATGCCTCCTGCTCCGCCCATGCCTCCTCCGCCCATGCCTCCCCCGCTCATACCTCCTCCCCCAGTGCCTACTCCGCCCATTCCTGGTCCTCCCAACCCTGGTACGCCCACGCCTGCTCCGCCCATGCCCCCTCCGCCCATCCCTGCTCCGCCCATCCCTGCTCCGCCCATCCCTCTTCCGCCCATGCCTCCTTCGCCCATCCCCCCTCCGCCCATGCCTCCTCCGCCCATCCCTGGTCCGCCCATGCCTCCTCCGCCCATGCCTGGTCCGCCCATGCCTGGTCCGCCCATGCCTGGTCCGCTTATGCTTGCCCCCCCCATGCCTGCTCCGCCAGTGCCTCCTCCGCCCATGTCCCCTCCGCCCATGCCCCCTCCGCCCATGCCCCCTCCGCCCATGCCCCCTCCGCCCATGCCCCCTCCGCCCATGCCTCCTCCGCCCATGCCTCCTCCGCCCATGCCTCCTCCGCCGATGTCTCCTCCGCCCATCCCCCCTCCGCCCGCGCTACCCGGTTGTCCGCTCATTCCGCCACCTCCTTGCGAGCCAAACCCGCCCTGCCCGCTCTGCACGTTCGTCGCGCCACTTCCCCCGGCGCCGCCGGTCCCGGGGGGGCGGAAGTAGGACCAGATGCCGCCTGTCCCCGATCCCCCCACCAAACCGCCGAGCCTTCCCCCGAAACGCGGAAGGCCGAACGAGCGCGCGTTGCACGCGGCGTGATCGACGCGCGCGAAGCAGAGGAGCGCGACGAGCGCAAGGGCGGGGAGGAGGCGGGAGAAGGCGCGGCGAGGTGCCATCATGGCGGGCGGCGCGAAACAACACTGAAAGAATCGCGCAAACTCAGCGGAGTGTCGCAGATGCAATGAATTGATCCTACTAAGAACCTTGAAATAGTATTTCAATCCGAACGACGACGCGAGGTGAATGTAAAGAGGCGAGGCGATTGGGAGTGGCGCGGCGAGGAATGAGCGAAGAGAGGCCCGATGGCGATACGACTTGGAGCCGAACAGGTGATGCTGCTGAGATTGCCGACGAAGATCGACCGCCGCGACGTGAAAAGAAGCCTAGTAAAGGCAGAGCTGCAGTGGGGAATGCGTCGTGCGACCTCGCTATTTGTACTTCGGCTGCCATCGCCTCCGCTGCCATTAGGAGAAATTGATGCGCGGTTTGACTATCGGACGGCGAGGAGGATCTGGGAGTCAACGCGAATCCAGTCAACATGGAGGGATTGGAAGGGAATGAGGAGGAGAAAATAGTGGAACGTCGGCGCGGCACTGTTGACTGTCGCGCCGTGCGTGAGTCAGCGTCTGGGTCAAAGTACTTGTGGTGAATCACAGAGTCATTAGGTAAGATATGTATAGTTGACTATAATGCTGAATATAGATAATACTAGCATAGCCACGCACGACCACATATATTTATTATATTCAGAATATGCTGCATAGAGTTTTTTGCGTGCTTGTCCATAATTAAGTGTGTTATAGGATTATCCTAAATGAATTTCTAAATCTTAGCCGAAAGGTGCAATATCCACCGTTGCAATATGATATTTATAACGAGAAAAGCGGAAGGTGCATTACCCATGGTTGCAATCCTACTTGGATGTCCGACAGCTTCCGTGTTTGTCATCCACAACAGTTGCACTCGGATTATTCCCGTATCGCGTACAATTTGTGAATTTGAAATTCGAAATTTGCCTCCTCGCGCTGCGGTTGAAACTACCACCACCGCCAATACCCCCACCAAATTCAGCTCTTCGCTTTCCCCCACTATGCCCACACCACACCTTCAATACCCAACCGAGCACACCAATCGTCCCCAGTCCTTTGTACCACACAAAGCATAGTATCGACCCAGCAAGTTGCCATTGGCCTGTTTTAAGACACTTCCTTACCCGTGTCTTCGCCCACGAGACCTTCTCACTCAGCATTCAAGTCAAAGCCACGATGAAGCGCAAGCATCCATCGAAACTCTCGGGCAAAACCAGTTCCGCGGCACCCCTTGCTGTGGACGCGCAGCCACTAAAACAAGTGGCCGATAGAGGCCCTTTCAGGCGAATCACTGACCTCGAAGAGCTCGGCGCCGGATCGACGCGACTCACGGCCGAGGTTCTCTACGGCGACGCGTTGCGGACGTTCGTGAGCGATGTGGAACGGCTGGTGGGCACGGCCGGCGAGGGAATAGCGGTGGCGCGACCGGCAGCGACGGCGGCGGCTGCGGCGGCGGGAGGAGCAGGAAGCGCAGCACGTGAGGCGTTCGCGCCGCTGTCCGGCGGGAGGCTATCTTCTTGCGTCACTCCGACAGACGCGCTCGCGCTGGTGGCCGTGGAGCTCGACGCGCGGCAGTCGCCGTTGTTCCTGGTGGGTGCACTCAAACATCATTCTCGACGTTCATAATCATTCCCGGGTCGACGACGGGTTTTAAAAAGGACCCCGCCGGACGTGGCATTGACACGCTGGACGTGTCCATGTAGCACGCCGGACTTCCTATTCGAGGGTAGAAAAGGGCGCTTTGTCAGTAGACAGCTTCAACTTTCGGAGGTTCCTCCGAAACGTTCGAAATCATAGCACCTGTAGGAAGCCATCTTTCCCGGTTTCGCTCACTTCGATCTCTCCTACGCTTCGTCATCCTCCGCTCTCTCTCTCTCTCTCTCTCTCTCTCTCTCTCTCTCTCTCTCTCTCTCTCTCTCTCTCTCTCTCTCTCTCTCTCTCTCTCTCTCTCTCTCTCTCTCTCTCTCTCTCTCTCTCTCTCTCTCTCTCTCTCTCTCTCTCTCTCTCAGGAGCTTCATAATAAGCTGCGCCTCGCGCCTCGTCCCCTAGTCAGGCAGCTGCGCCGACTCTCCCCGAGCGCCGTGCGCCTCCTCGCCGCCCTCCTCCGCGTCCCCGCGCCTCTCCCCGCGCACCTTGCGACTCTACCCCACGGCTCCCCCAACCCCGCTGAACCCGCCGCCACACCATCTCCCACACAAACACTGGCGGGCAGCAGCAGCAGCAGCAGCAGCAGCAGCGGCAGCAACATCGGCGGCGGCGGCGGGCCGCGCGGCCGCGGCGCTCCGGCCTCAGTGGATACTGACAAGGAAAAGGACAAGACGGAGAAGTTCGCCCTGATATCGCGTATCATGGCGTCACCGGTATGGAACAACGCAGCAAGCACCCGCCGCAACCGCCGCAACCGCCGCAATCAGAGCAGCAGCGAGAAGAGCCCGGCTTGCGGCACCTGCCCCCTGGTCGGCCATGGTGAGACCTCCAGCGACCCTGAGACTCCCAGTCCCCGCAGCGCTACCAACGGCTCCTGCCCGACGAGTCACGGGCTGAAGTTTGCGCGCGTTGGCCGCGCCGCGACGGACGGTGAAGGGGTGGAGAGGCACGAGACTGAAGGGACTGCGCGGGGGGAGCAGGACGGGGGGAGCGGGAGCGAAGGAAGGACGCGTTCAAAGCGCGCGTGGCGGAAAGGGGAGGGTGCGGGAAGCCACGTGGAAGGTCCTTCCTGTGGTGGTAATACTGGCGGTGCCGGCACGCGATGCGCGCACAAGCGGCAGAAGCGCGTGAAGCTCGCGATCGTGTCCCAGCTCTTGCAATCGCCGGCGAAAGCGGCGAAGGCGGACGAATTAGAGGAGGATATCGCAGTCGCGATGGAATCGTGTGGTGGCGTGGTTGATGTCGGGTCGAGCGCACCAGGGGTTATCGAATCAGGCTTGATCAAACTCGAAACAGCAGACGAGAACTCTACTATCGAGCCTGTTAGTCTTACCGCGGCGGAAGGAAGCGCGGAGGGAAGCGCGGAAGGAAGCGCGGAAGGAAGCGCGGAGGGAAGCGCGGAGGGAAGCGCGCAAGGAAGCGCGCAAGGAAGCGCGGAAGAAAGTGCGGAAGGAAGCGCTGAAGGAAGCGCGGAAGCAGCGTTGCCACAGGCGATGGTGGCGGGAGCAGCGTATGAATCCGAGGGCCGCGCAAGTGCCGGGGAAGCAGAGGCGTGCGGGAAAGCGCGGGAGTGTGCGCGAGAAGACGCTCGGGGAGAGCCGCTCAGCGCCCCTGCGGAAAGTGCGCCGAAGGAAGGTGACGAAGCCGCGGCTGGGGGGACTTGCGCGGGGGGTGTGCGCGCAGAGGAGGCGGGGAAGGAGCGGGGGCAGGCGGAAGATGCAGCGGAAGGCGGTGAGGAGGCGGAGGGTAACGGGGAGTCTCCGCAATCGTGCGCGGAAGGGATGGCGGGAGATGAGGGGGTGATTGGCGCACACGCGCACGAAGGCGACAGGGGTGATCTCGGAGGTGTGGCGGAAGGGAAAGTAATGGAGGAGGGGGGAATGGTGGCGGAGGGGGTATTGGCGGAAGAAGGGGGAGTGGTGGTGGAGTGGGAATTGGGGGAAAAAGGGGGGTTGGCGGAGGCGGGGGAAGTGGTGGCGGAGGGGATTGAGGACGGTGACCAGGAGCGCGCGCAAGGAGTAGCAGTGAGAGCGAAAGCGGATGAGGGGGTGGGGGACGCGGAGAAAGGGGAGCGGAAACGAGCAGACGTTGGCGGAAGCCCAGGCGGGGAAGGAGGGGGATTTGGGAGATATTGCGGGAGGAAGGGGGAAGCGTATGGGGCCGTTCCCGCGGATGTGGCGGGGAATGGAGAGGGCGCAGCGCAAGAGCAGGGGAGTGCAGATGAGGTTCGCGAGAATGGGGAGGAAGAGAGGAGGGGGGGTGTGCGCGTGCAAGGGGGAGAAGAAGCAGAGGCCATGGACGGTAAGGGGGTGTTGGGTGCGGTGGAGAGGCGTACGGGGGAGCGAAGTGAAGGTGGATACGTGGGAATGGGAAAGGGTCGAGCTGAAGAGGAAGAGGGAGGAATGATGGGGGAAAGGGGAGGTGTGGGGGAAATTGGGAGCGGGTGTGAGCATGCGAGGAAGTCAGAGGACGATGAGTCAAGTGGGTGTGAGTCTAGCGGCGACGGGAGCGAAACCAAGGGTGGGGTGAGTGGTAAGAGGAGGGACGGTGGTTTTGAAGGGGTGGGTGGTAAGGGGAGGGACAGTGGCTGTGAGGGAGTGAGTGAGAGTAGGAGCGAGGGTGAGACAGCTTGCTCGGGGTTTGGTGGCGACAAGGGGAGTGAGGGGAAGGTGGTGGTGGTTTCTCAGGGGCCTTTGAGTGCAGAGGCTTGTGGTGAAGGGGCTTCTGAGGAAGGGGCTTCTGGGGAAGGTGTATCTGGCACTGCTGGTACTGATGAAGGTATTCCAGGTTCAGCCTCGTTTGGAGATTCTGATTCGGACGAATCTTTCTTTAGTGCTCCTGAGGCACCTGAAACGTTGGAAGCACTTGAAGTGTTGGAAGCACCTGAAGTGTTGGAAGCACCTGAACTGCTGGGAGCACCTGAATTGCTGAAAGCACCTGAAGTGCTGACAGCACCTGAAGTGCTACGAGCACCTGAATTGCTGAAAGCGCCTGAATTGCTGAAAGCACCTGAAGTGCTAGGAGCACCTGATGTGCAGAAAGCACCACCGACAGGCTTCCTGACCAAAACTCCTGAAACAACAGAGCAGAAGGAAGTGCCTGGAGCACCAGATAATGGCAATGCGGGGAAAGCCAAAATGAGGGAAGCAGAGGCGGGGGAAGAAAAGGCGTGGGAAGCAGTAGCAGGGGAAGCTGAGGTGGGGGGAGCCGAGGTGGGGGGAGCCGAGGTGGGGGGAGCCGAGGTGGGGGGAGCAAAGGTAGGGGAAGCGGAAGTGGATGAAGGGGAAGCAAAGACGGGGGAAGCAAAGGGGGGGGAAGTAGATAAGGGGGAAGCAGAGGCGGCGGAAGTAGAGGAGGGGAAAGAAGAGGTGGGGGAAGTAGAGATGGGGGAATTAGAGATGGGGGAAGTAGATATGGGGGAAGTAGAGGCGGCGGAAGAAGCGGGGGAAGCAGAGGGGGATGACGCAAAGGCGGGGGGAATAGAGATGGGGGAAGTAGAGGCGGCCGAGGAAGGGGCGGATGAAACACATGTGGGTGGGTTAATAGCGGGGAAAGCAGAGGCGGAAGAAGCAGAAACAGGGGTAGCAAAGGCGAGGGAAACAGAGGAGGGGGAAGCGGAGACAGAGAAAGCAGAGGTGGGGGGAACAGAGGCGGGGGAAATAGAGGAGGGGGAATTGGAGGTGGGGGAAGCAGATGTGGGGGAAGTAGAGGCGGCGGAGGACGAGGATGGGGAAGCAGAGGCGGGGGAAGCAGAGGTGGAAAGAGCAGAGGCGGGGAAAGCAGAAACGGGGGAAGTAGAAAAAATGGGAACAGAGGAGGGGAAAGAAAACATGGGGGAAGCAAAAATGGGGGAAGAAGAGGCGGAGGAAACAGAGGAGGGGGAGATAAAGTTGGGAGAAGAAGAGGCGGAGGAAGCAGAAACGGGGGAAGCAGACGTGGCGGAAACAGTGGTGGGGGGAGCGGAAACGGGGGAAGCAGAGGCGGGGGAAGCGGAGGCAGAAGAAACAGAGGAGGGAGAAGTAAAGGAGGAGGAAGCAGAGGCGGAGGAATCAGAAACAGGGGAATCAAAGGAGGGGGGAGCAGAGGTGGAGGAAAAAGTCGAGATCGAAGCAGAGGAAGGGGAAGCAGAGGAAGGGGAAGCAGAGGAGGAAATAGAGGGGGTGGAGGCAGAGGTGGGGGAAGCAGAGGAGGGGGAAGCAGAGTTGGGGGAAGCAGAGGTGGGGGAAGCAGAGGTGGGAGAAGCAGAGGTGGGGGAAGCAGAGGTGGGGGAAGCAGAGGTGGGGGAAGCAGAGGTGGGGGAAGCAGAGGTGGGGAAAGCAGAGGTGGGGAAATCTGAGGCGGAGTGGGTGGAGGTAGCAGTGCAACAGATGGATGTCACACATGCTACATGGCTCAAAGGCACATGGCTCAGGAGTATTCCCTATGGCATGGACGCACATGGTTACGGTATATGTGGTGGCGGTAGGTGCTGCAGGTTCCATAGTGCTCCTGATCCTGCTCCCACTCTTGAGCTCATTCCCACTCCCGAAGCTGTTGCTGCTCCTGAAACGGTTGCTGCTCCCGAACGTGTTGCTGCTCCCGAACCTGTTGCCATACCTGAGCTCATTGCCACTCCTGAACCTGTTGCTGCTCCCGAACCTGATGCTACATCTGAAGCTGTGACTGTTTCTGGAAATGCCGCTCTTTGTGACGCTGCTCCTATTCCCGAACCTGTCACAATACCCCAAGCTTTGTTGCTTTTGGAAGCTCCAACTCCTCCTGAGAATGCTGTTACTCTTGAAGCTGTTACAATCCCTGAAGCTGTTCAGATTCCTGAAGCTGTTACAATCCCTGAAGCTGTTACGATTCCTGAAGCTGTTGCTATTCTGGAAGCTGTTACAATTTCTGAAGATGCTACAGTTTCTGAAGTCGACGCTGCAGATGCAAACACCCGAGGCAAATGCCGTGGTGGTGACATTGAACCAAGCAGTGATGCCATGCAGGTAAGTGTTGGTGCTGGTGGTGCTGGTGGTGCTGCTGATGGTTCTGCTGATGCTGCTGATGGTGGTGCTGATGCTGCTGATGGTACTGTTGATGGTGCTGATGGTGCTGCTGATGGTGCTGGTGCTGCTGGTGCTGACGCTGCTGCTGATGGTTCTGTTGATGCTGCTTCGGGTGGTGCTGATGCTGCTGATGGTGCTGCTGATGATGCTGTTGCTGATGGTGCTGATGGTGCGGCTGATGGTACTGATGCTACTGCTGATGGTGCTGCTGCTGATGGTGCTACTGCTGATGCTGCTGATGGTGCTACTGCTGATGCTGCTGATGGTGCTGCTGCCATGGAGATTGATGCAGACAAGGGCTGTCAAGAAACGTATGAGCAAATAGCGATGGAGGAAGTCTCTCCGCATGCTGAACACACAAGCAAGGATGACGCCACATCAAAAGAAAGCGATGAAGACCATACAGCTGGCAGATGCCATGCAACTAGAGGAGAACAGGAGTGTCCAAAAGGACAGCCTACACGTGGAGATTATGTACTCAGGGTGTGTTCGCATGCGGAGCGTGCAGACGTTGATCAGCCGATTGTCGCCTCTGGTTCAGTTTGTGCATCTGTCAGGGGACTGCTGCAGAAACGCCTGACAGTAGCATTGCAACCTGCCCTGGGCCTTGCAGAAGCTGATGCAGGCATACAGGATGGACCTACGGGAAATAAGGTGTGTCTTATCAGTGCAGAGGGGTTGGTGGGGAGTGTTGCTCAACAAGAGGCTAGAGGGGTGGGGTTCATTGAGTGGTGGCAGGGCATGGAGGAGGAGGAGCAGGAGGTGGAGGCATACAAGATGGCCATGGAGGCTGTGTGGTCAAACAAAGGATGGTCGATGCTTGTTAAGGGGTAGAATTTGAACAACCAATATAAGTATGTCATCCTCACCATCACATATAGCGCTCGCTGTCTCAATTGCACGACAATCGTCAACATTCTTCATAAAAGGTTAACATTTATGGAGATGCAATAGAAATCTTTGTTGCAGCATCACTGTCGCTTTGTTGTGAAGTGACTGAGGATAGGTTGTCGAAAGTACTGAAAGTGAAGGAATATACATAGTAAAGAATATAGAAGATGCTACTCAAAGGACACATTAAAGTGAAGGCCTAAGCATAAAATTGGTGGGATAAGTAGTTGTGACCTGAGAAGTCAGCGTTGTATCTATTCACGACATTTCTTTTGGAAGCTCAGTAGTTCGATAAGAGCAATTGGGACCAACTCGGGCCCCCAACCAGCTTGTTGTGACCCCTAAATCCTGTCAGAAATGGCGCGCCTGTGCCGAGATTCTGGGAGACATGAGTCCATCCAACGGTAGATGCAGCAATATCTGCGTATCAGCGGCCCTTCTGCATCGTTGAGTCTGCCAGCACAACCCCGACAGCCGCTAACGCGCCGCCATGTCAGTGCCCAATCAAGCAGGCCTTGTGATTTCGTTGGGCTGGTTCGGATCAACTGAGGTATGGCTGGGCGGGGTGCCATGCCATAGTGGTGTGGCGGTGGTCCCCTCGTCCTGGGGCAACGTCGAATCAGCGTCAGCCTCGATGCCCCATGGGTTGGGTTCGGAATTCGGGGGGCCCACTGCAAAGCCAGACGAACACCTGCAGTGCGTAGATGTCGAGGCTCCCATTTGGCCCGAACGAGATAGTGGTGCTGTTCGCCAGCAAATCGTATTTTGAAACGAAAATGATGGCATCGGCATCGCGACCGCATATGGAAACGGAGGTGGAACCCACCTCCGAGGTTTGGCCGTAATGCCGTTCAGGAAACTTCTGCGCCTGCGGTTGAGAAATTTCTCAACCGCTTCGGGGACCTCCATCCCCACCTTCCCTTCGATCCCTTTTGAACGGCAATGCGACGGCTGTGCCATCGCTGTGCTTTGAAAAACGCAGCATGGCGATGGCATGGCTAGGGGATGGTGTTTTGCCTGGGGACGAAGTTTCGTCCCCGCTTCCATATGCCGTCGAAGCGTTAGATTTGGTGGACAAAAGTGGGCGTTCGCCAGACGCCCACTTTGTTTGTTGGTTTGGACGGTAGGTGAGGCTCGGCACTTTTTTCACGGGCTGACCAGGCTGACGGAGGTTAACGAACTCTAACTGACGGGATCAGGAAGGCGAGACCCACCTTCCTGATCCCGTCGTTATCCCGTCGTTTTTTGCTATAATGGTGCTGGCGAACAGCCCCGGTGTGTGCGTGCGTTGGGCTTGGTTGCTTCAGATGAAGTGGAAAGGTCGACAACATCCGACCAGGAATTCCACAGTACGGTTCTATGCTATCTGGAGGGTTTTGTAAACCGGATAGCTCGGTGCCTTGGCGTGTGTTACTGGGAACTTCGGGAGGCACCCACCTAGGGATAAGCTCTCCAAATGTTTAGCGCGGGGTGCTGCAGGCAGATTATGTCCCTACTGTTGACGGAGATTTGGCGTCGTTGACATATATCCTTGAGAGTGCCTTTTCGGAAAGATCCGCTTTCTGTAATATCTGGGGGAACAACGCCGTATTTAGGTGAAGGTCCCACTTGCGATAGTCATAGCTTGATCTGACTTGTATTCTTCACGTGTCTGCACACACGCGGGGTGAACCACTTCTCTGTTTCCTCGCTGAGAGGTGTCATGGATATGGCAACAATGACATCCTCAGATCCGACCCTGTCTCCACCAAAGCTGGGGCCGCGAGAACCTGACAGCATTCCGCTCACTATGGCTCGCAGTGGGAGCGCTTCTAGCTCCGAAAGTGCAGATTCCCGTCAGCAGCGACAGCCACAGCTACTCCGGTTGCAGGGTCATGATAAGAAGTGGCAGGAATGGCGTGACTGGCTGATGACTCCTTGGGTTGCTGGAATGAAGACTTGGCAATTGCTGCTTCTGGTAAACCAAACTGGATCTTGCGAAAAGTTGTCTGTATCTGTTGTCTTTAGGTTTAGCTTGCTTCTGTATATTTATTTGCTAACGCGATCTGCCTTGTGTTTTGTCCTCATGATCTTCGTCATCTCTCCATCTGCAGGCCCTGCTACCCTTCCTGCCAGCGATTACCATCGCCCTGGCGGTATCTCTTCCTATCCTCTTTATCGGAGTGGCAGCAGTGGCTGTCACGGGGTTCGCCATGACCCCCATGCTGGTGCTTGCAGCTGTTCTCTTCCTCGCCTTCTTCCCCGCTCAGCGCCGGTGGCTGCTGCAGCTGGTGCAGCGCGTGGCGGCCTCTCTGCATCTGCTTAGGCCGCTTCCTCACGGGCAGCACCAGCAGGTGCAGCCGTCGCAGCACGTGAAGCAGACGGAGAAGCCGCGCGGCGAGGGATGGAGTCTCCCAGCTGAGCAGCAGCCTGTGCGCTCGCCTACTGTGGAACCTGTTTCTTTGGATTCAGTTTCGCTGCACGAGGCTGGAAAGCCAGTTGAAAACGGTTCTACCGACCGCGCCGTGGTGACAAGCAGCCCTCGTCTTCAAAACGGTCATGCCGTCGGAACCAGCGTTCCCAGTCTGGCGGTATCATATCACCCCACAGTTCTTCCTGCAGAGAAGGCGGCGGGGATGGGCGGCGCGGGGGCAAAGGTGGGTGAGGGAATGCGAGTGACTGGCAAAACTGCATCATTAGCTGACCGAAACGGTTCGCCCAAGACATCTGTTCGTGTAGCACTTAGCCCGAGCAGGGGTAAGGCAGAGATTGGTGGTAAAGGTCCAAGTGAGGGAGGATCTCCTGCCAAATCGAAGGAGGGTAATAGGGAGGTGGGCAATGCGGGCAAGCATTTGGCGTCGGTGGAGCAGTCTGTGACAGGAAACGCTGCAGAAAGGACGCTGCAACAGGGGACACCAGAGAGTGGCAATGGGAATGTAATTGCCGCGAAGAAATCAGGGCCCACAAAGGGCCAACCAAAGTCTCAAGGGAAGAGCAAAGGGAAGAACAAGAGAGGCTGACATTGTCCCTGCATGCTTCATGGAGCCATAGTTGTATGTTGTATGCTTGTACTTCGAAGTTCCTGGATTGGAGAGTACGGTATGTGTATGTAGGGTGCAATGCAGATGTCAGGGTGATGTACCGGTATGTAATTTCTAACCATGCTGGTTTCTAACCATGCTGGTTTCTAAATGAGTGCCTTTGGCCCTGGCCACTGCATGGAAAAACCGTCACAAATGCAGAGTACCGTTCTGCACCGCATCAAAACGTTTCCATCACACTGTATCTACCATAAATTTTTGCGCCACGACACGAGGCTTTTTTGACACGATTTCTCAATGTAGCCTGAGACAGATGACAAGACATGTACCTAAAAGAACAACACTCGTATCATCAATAAAATAGCCTGGATGTCATTTGCTGCATGCAAAAGTCTGCGTATCATTTTGGCTGTTCATTCAGTTGGATGTACCGGTAAGGTAACTAGAACAATATTAACATATATTGCTCACAACTCAAGCAATTTCAGGCAGTTATGCATCTGTCTTTTCGGAACTATTTTTCAAAAATTACACTCAACTACTTAGTAAAAAAACGTATAAGCTGTACATTTTTCAGATTTCCGGTGGGTTTATGAAAATTTCACATTGAACGAAAATAAAGCAAATGATACAAATATAAGGCATAGCGAAACAGTCCTCAGACTAATGGTTCCCTTCCAGAGAAACAGGGCCCTCACAGTGCCATCCACCGAACCACTGGAATCTTGCACCGCGCACAGCAAGGATGACCCCCAGCACGCTGCTGCGAGAACAAAACACAGCTAACTGTGAGCGGAACAAAGGCAGGTCCATGAACGAGACAATCGGAAGTAGTGTTTTACCTGAAGCACATCCTTGCACACAGTGCAAGTGCAGCGATGACCGCAAGGGAGAGCTAGCCACAGAGCTCGGCGCTCCCAGCAAACCATGCACACCTCCTCGACCCCGCCCCCGGAATTTATTTGCTGAGGATTTATTTGCTGGGATAGAAGGGAACGAGCATCCATCATATTGCACTGCTGAAGAGGTTGCCCCACTGGCAGCTGCTTCGGCACGGGCAGTGGCGGCCGCATAAGTCCGGGACCCAGCGGGGGAAGCGGCTGCTGCATCCATGGAATCTGATGGGCTTGTGTGATTGTCTGGGAACGGAACCCCTGCAAAATAAGAGTAGAACATTAGCAGCGAGACATGGGCTTACTTCTGCAAGGATATGCACATAAGACTACCTGGCTCTGGTAAGGGTGAAAGCAGTTCGTAGGCAGCATGGGCGCCTGCTTCGGTTGACCATGTGGGTTTTGTATAGCCCACATGTTGTAGGCACCCTGAGCTCTCGGCTCGAGCGGTTTGAGTGATAGAAGCGCGTCTTCCCCGCTGACATGACTCGGAAATTTCCGAGTCGAGTCGATCGCGTAGTTCCCCAGCACTGGCTGGGAAGATTCTGCCGCGACTGACGGTTTGTCGCGCGCTCCAGGGAATGCCGAAGTTTCGGCATCAATAGCTGGATGAAACGGATCATGCAGCTTCGAGGGAGCGTTGTTGGTGGCAGATCCCTCCTGGCCGGAACTGGGAGGAGAACTGCCATGAGCAGTCAACGGAACGAACTGGTGTAGTACATTTCCATGCACGTTCACTGGCAGCAGCCCGGCTCCAGAAAAACGGAAGGGTTTTGTGTTCGCTTGACCAAACATATCGTTCGCGTCAAGCATGTTCAGCGACTTCAGCATCGTTGGGTCTGGCGCGGGGCAGCTCATCGATCGGTTGCGCACTTCAGGCGTCAGCGACCCGCCCATATCAGCAGGATCATCGTTCAGGAAGCTCAGAATGTCGTACTCCAGTCGCGAGTCTTCATGGTCGTGACCCTGTGAACCCTGTCCATGCCCGTCGCCTGCTGCAGGCGGCGACGGGCGGGCTATTGGGGTAGGGAGATATGGTGGTGGCTGAGGGATGGGGTTGAAGTTGTTAAAATGCTCCGGTTGGCCTCGAATTACAGGAGGGACACTGCTGGGGCGATGAATTCTTTGGGCCAGCGAAGCAAGACGCTCATAGCCCGACATGTTTTCTGCTTCGAGTGGCATCACCTGACCTTTCTGGAGCATCTGAAATGCTGATGCTTGCAGATTCGCGTGAAAAGAGCCATAGTTCAGGTCCACGTCCGGGGAAATGCTTTCAAAAGGGCTTGCTTGAAGCGTTGGAATAAACGGAAACTTGGGCTTCTCCATGAGCAACTGATTGGGCTGCTCCAATTCAGAAGCTGTTTGGGCCCCCATTCCCAAAGCATGAGGGGACGTGCTGAGGGGCGCATCTTGTCCCGGAGGACCTCCACCAAAGGTTCCTTGTCCGGCTGCCAAAAAGAAACAAGAGATGTAAGTAATCAAGTACAGGTAATGATGCAAGTGTGTAGCAGGCAAAAAAAAAGTCTCACCTGGAGGTAGCAGAACCATGTGTGTTGCAGGACCTCGCCCCACAGGGACAATCTTCATGCGGCAGATGTCAGACAAAGAGCGGACAAAGTCACTCAATTTTGGATACCCAATGGTAAGGTGATCGAGCTCCATGCCACAAGTTGCACGGAAGTCGCCCTTCAGCGAAGACAATGGATACCATTCCCCTTCCTTGAGCCGCCCAGAAACCTGTTGAAGGAATGAAGGAAGCCACTCCCTCAGCCGAATGAGCCAGGGAGGAGGTGGACCATCATAAACAGGTGGTGCTTCCATCCCTTCCCCTGTGCCTGCCTCGTCAGTCAGAGAGCTTTCGCAGTTGGCACTGCCTTGACCAGAGCTGTTGAAGCTCTCACTCGAGTTTGGTGAGAGCGAACAACTAAAATCCAGTGCTTTCCTCTGTTCTGCCACGTTTGTCGCCTGATTTCCTGCTGCTATCATCAGCGGCCTTGGGATTGCGCTCTTTATCTCGACCTGGGGCAGGAAAACGAGGTAGTTCAGAAATGTGAATAAAGCACAGCCGCCACTGAAGGCACAGCAAGAAGCAATACTCACCTTTTTCCCAAACAGAATCACGTAATGCTCTTTCACTGCAGCAGTGACGGACTGTTCGTATTTGAATGTGACAAATCCAAAGCCACGGGATTGAACATGGTCGCCTGACTGACTGCCAATCACAACAGCATCCACTACAGGCCCAAAATGCTCGTCAAAATAATCCCTCAGGTCATCTGCACCAAAAAGAAATAGGACATTAGCATTGCATCATGACGGGAAAAAGGTCGTAAGTAGGCATTGCTACTGTCACATACCTGATTCCACTGATGGCGATAATCCACCAACAAATATCTTCTTCCCCAGTTCGTCAGGATTAGGCTGCAATGGCGACTAAGTAGGATCAGACTACTGCTGTTCAAACGGTCGTACATCTAATCTGTAAACAATGCTCACCTTGTACGGTGAACCCTTGAAAGTTCCGCCTCTTTCTAACTGCTGCTCCGCCTTAAAATCAACCATTCCACCTTGGCGGAGTAGCTCCCTCTCACCATGAGCAAACAGGCAAGCTTCCCCACGAACACATCTGAAGCAACAAGTCAACCATGAAAACTAGACTCAGGCAAGGTAAGTCTTCTGACACGGTCCTTAATAGCTAGTACGTACCCTCCAGCCATCCTGTAGTATCGACAAAGCTCCGTCTTTGGTGGAGGAAGGAAACGTGGTGCTGATGGCCTGCAAGTGACCAATGATTAGCTAGGACTTCAGAAACAGAAATAGTGCCATACAAGACTGACTAAACTTACAGATCAAAATCTATTGAGCGACCCTTTTTCCTCTTCGACTTCAAAAGAGAACATCGGGCACCGTGCATTGCAAGCTGTTGTAAGCGTGCGGCCACAGAATCCATAGGCCCTGCACAAAATAAACCCCTTCATTTATTTATTGAAGTGCCAGCCATAGAATCAAGGTGGAATCCAGGTGCAACAAACCTGCAGAAGTCTCCATTTCCAGAAGCCTTCTCCCTTCCTCGGTGGCAACATCCCAAGGTCGCTCCCCTCTGCATAAAAAAAATTATCTGAATTTACTAGGAACGTAAGGTGGATTCGTGAAAAGGTAAATTTTGGTGGCAAGCTGACCTTGAATTTGTGAAGAGCCTGTCTGCACCCCAAAAGAGCAATATCTTCACACATTCGGTATGGTTGCCTCGTAAAGCCCAGAACAAGGGCGTCTCTCGTGCCAGTGTCAGGAAGTAAACTGCAGCAGGCTCTCTTGCAACCATTATCTGGAAAAAAATAACAATCCGCTGTCAAAAATGCTTCATGCTCCAAGGCAAAGCAGATAGAACAACAATAGTTACCTTCAGTGGGTCTGAATGTCCAAATTGAGCAGCAATATGTACAGGCGTCATTCCATCGTTGTTTCCCAAGGAAACAGATGAGCCTGCCTCTATGAGTTTCCAGACAACCCTGCAAGAGTACTCACAACAAAGCATTAGACTATACACAGCAGCAGGCTCACGCAACTGATTATAAAGTCATCAAACTTGCCCAATGAGGTTCGTTCCAGCAGAGGTACGGAGGCAACAGTGAAGTCCACTGTCGCCCTGGCAATCCGTCTCCAGAACTGAAGCTCCACCATTCACGAGTATTCGGACGAGATCAGCGTCAACAGCCTGAAACATGAACGCGATGAAGTTGAGACAAATAAAGTGCAGATGGTTCACACCCATCACTCAGAGCAGGAAACCATACCCGCGCTGCCTTGATGAGTGGAGGCGTGAGAATGGAGTCAGGCCGGAAGCCTGCCGGCCTTCTGTTCGTCCTGTTCAGAATTGGCCTCCATAATGCAATCAACTCAAGCTCCTTGATTGCAACTTCGCGGCTCAGCCGCCAGCCATAAGCTGAAACACGACTTTCTGCAGACAGAAGTGCAATGTCCACAAGCATGTCAACTAAAGCGGTGTCTTCTCCATTGAGTTGAAACACCATATTAACGAGAGAATCCCCAACAGCAAGCAGAAGGGCGGCAAAATTTTCTAATATGCCACTCCAAGTGAGGTCCAAAACCAGCCTCCGAGCATCTCCTGAGTGCTTGAAAAGCAAACGGACCACATTCAATTCCTGCATGACATTGACAAACTGATTAGAAACACATCAGTTCTCGAATACTAGATAACGGGAGCACCACTGATCTCACCTGGATGTTTACTCGACTAAACAAACTCTCCAAGGACTTGATTTCAAGAGGTTTCAACTTTGTCCTGCACAAGTTTTGGCAGAAACGTTAGCTTACATAGACTAAACAAGAAGTAGATTGAGTGCTAAGTCGAACGTACCCGATGCTCTCCAAAACGGCATCAATAGCACGCTTGCCATCTCTGCACAAAATCTCGGGATTGGCTCTTCGACGCAGGAGTAACTCAAGGCACTGAACGCTTCCGCTAACAGCAGCATTTCTCAAACATGTCACGCCTGTGTCGTCGAGTTGATCAAGCGAGAGCCGTTGACCGTCATCAGACCATTCAAGAAGAAACGCGAGACAGCTCACAGCATCCACCTTTACAGCATGATGCAAGACAGCAGCCACTTTCTGAAGCAAGTTGGAGCCATTCTCCTGGCCCCACAGCTTCAAGGTTGCATTCAAAGCTTCAGCATTATCCTCAGAGAGTACAGACGCCAAATTTCCGATACTGTTGTCAACATGGAGCTGAAAACTGTCACTAGACACGGGGACGCACCGCTGTTCAAATCCCATGTTACTGGTCTTCTGACTTCCGGGATCACGAAATGTAGCAGCATCAGCAGAGAACGTTTGAGAAAATGAAGACCCTTGAAGTGGGTGAAAGTTTCTCAAGGACTCCATTTTCAGCTGCAAGGCCATGAAGAAAAATCATCAGCATTTCCTCCGAAGGACTTCGATTCAAAACGTGTCGAAAGACATACCTCGCTCACATGGAGGTTGTTGATTGCCGAAAGAATGGGTGGAGTGGTTGTTGACGTAGAAAAAATGATAATGAAGGGGGGTATCCGAGTTCATTCGACGGACACCTTTGTTCTAAGTAATTTCCAAGGGAGTAGTCTCCCTCAGAATCTACATAAATGAAAGGATCGCCGAGTACATGAGATGAGATTAGCTAAAGCTGAAAGATGAAGAACAGAGTGTCCGTCCCACGCAACCTGCACTAGTTAGGCAATGGTCGCCTGATTGCCATGGTAATCTCCATGTCAACCACCATGACAACCTCCATGATGGATCATCCTCACGGAACCGCGCCATGGAATCCCAAATGCTCAAATTCCATTCATCCGCAATCCAGTATGTCCTTGGCGCGCTCCGTGCATGCCGCGGTTAGGGCCCACATGACGTGGAGAGCAAAATATAAACGCCAGAGGGAGCTTTGAGGTTCTCACGACACTACCAAGGACTCATCCACAACTCTGTCGAGAAAGACTTCGTACTCTCTATACAGAGACTTGTATAGGCCCTCGGTTTCCTAAGAAGCCCAACCAAACAATCAGACGCAACCTATACCGATTTTGAAAATGCCAAGTAGCCCTTACTTTTGTTTGTTTGTTTTTTATTTGTCCATTATTTATAACGCTTTCTCTTGTACAACGAGTTTATTTTTTCCCTTCTTTTCAAGTAAACTAAATTTCTAAAGCTGATATATCAGCCAGCCAATACCAAAACCACTATGTTATGTGGGCCGGTAATGCATTATCCAGATATATTGGATGCATTATGTATTTCTTCCTGTTACGAATAGTAATATTTGATATTACTGTGCACTCCTCACCGCAGCAAAGAGAAGCACGCAGTATCGGGAATGAACGCGAAGCGTCAGACAGTTGGAATTGAACCGAAGAGTCAGACGGTTACAGCACATCTGGACCGTCGGAAGCAGACGGCATCGGGCAGCTGCAGGCAGGATGGTTTTGGCGGGAACAGTTACGAAACTGTACGCGCCGCACGGTTGGAGATGTATTTGAATAAGGGAATGTACCCCTTAGAGTACATGGCTAGCTAGGTCGTTTCGTCTTCCTTGCACTCATATTTATATTTCCTGTATTTGCATGTTTTAATTCATCTCAAGCATTTTACATTCACTCTGCTATTGAGGTCAAGGGCCCACCTGTCAGAATGAAGAATGGATGGTGCATTGATGTTGGTTGGGGTACATATAGCTAACCCTAAGTTTTGTACCCCCTAAGACAAACCTCACTATAGGCTACAACATTTGACACACCCCCATAGCCTAAGTGAGGGGTGTCTAGCAGAACCACACGAGTACGGTCACAAGACCAGTCCAAGAAACGAAGCTCAGGGTGGATCACAACGTCACCACACAGTCTGAGCACAAACAACAGTGGCCACAAGGCCAGTCCAAGAAGTAACAGAGGTATATAGAAAGCAAAGTAAACAGTACACTCAAGTCTAAGCAACACGAGAACCAGTGTCAACAAGGCCTAGCTGCACACAGCACCTCTGGTGGTCACAAGGCGGAAGCGCCTTGGTGAAGATGTCTGCAGTGTTGGCCTCGGACTCCACAAACTCAAAGCGAGCCTGTCCACGCCTCTGCAACTCTCGCAGAAGAAAGTACCTGACGTGAATGTGCTTCACTCTGCTCTCCAGTCGTGGCTCTCGACAAAGGAGAATAGACGCCTTGTTGTCAGTGAACAAGGTCGGTGCAGAGCTCGGCCGCTCACCAAGGTCGGTGAGCAAGAAGGTCAACCAACGCAGCTCCTGTGCCGCCATGGCACCAGCGTAGATCTCAGCCTCAGCTGTAGAGGTCGAGACCGAAGAGGAGCGCGTGGACCGCCAGGAAACAGCTCCAGAACCCAGGCTGAAACAGTACCCCTGAGTAGACCTGTGAGTCTCAGCGTCGTCAGCGTAAGAGGAGTCACAGTGACCAGTAAGTACGACAGACTGCTGCCCTCCAAGAACTAGCCCCACGCCTGATGTCGTCGCTAGGTACTTCGCCACCCTCACAGCTGCTGTCCAGTGAACAGGACGGTGTCTCCCTGGCGCAACAAAGCGCGCAAGAACGCTGAGAGGGAAGGCGAGGTCCGGGCGAGTACAAGTCATCAGGTACATGAGGCAACCCACAAGCTCTGCGTAGGGACCACTAGGCTCGAACGGCTCGTCAGGAAAGGGTCCAGTGAGTCTGTGGTCAACAGCAAGAGGTGTGCGCTGTACTGTGGAGTGCTGAAGCCCGAACCGCTGAAGGACCTGCTGCACCATGTGCGACTGTGAAAGTGTAATGGTGCGAGCAGCTCTGTCCCTGGTGATCTGCAGGCCAAGGTAGTGGCGCAGCTCACCAAGATCAGTGCAGGTGTGTCTCTTCTGCAGTTCGGACTTCACGTGTGCCAAAGCAACCCTGTCAGGGGTGGCGAAAACAAGGTCGTCAACGTAGACCAGAACAAAGAAAGGTGTGGGGCCACGACGAACGAACAGCGACGGGTCAGCAGAAGACGGCTGGAACCCAAGGTCAGACAGGGTAGAACGCAGGGTGTCGTGCCACTCACGAGGAGCCTGACGAAGACCGTAAACCGGTCGCCTCAGCCTCCACTGGGTCCCAGGAGGGAAAGAGCCAGTGAAGGCAGAGGGACGACGCAACCAGACCTCCTCGTGAAGACTGCCCTGAAGGAAAGCAGTAGAGAAGTCGAGAGAGTGTAACTCGTAGTCTCTCTGTGCTGCTACGTGTAGTAACACCCGAAGAGTGGTCATCTTCGGGGTGGGCGCGAAGGTCTGAAAGAAGTCAACTCCCTCGCGCTGACTGAAACCTCTAGCCACGTAGCGTGCCTTGAAGACCGGAGGAGATCCCGGTGGCCGCTTCACCCTGTAGATCCACATGCCGTCGACTACGTTCGCCCCCGGAGGGGGAACCTCATCGACGTAGGTGCCTGTGGATCTGTAGGAGGCCATCTCTGCGTCCATGGCAGCTCTCCACTGAGAGGCCCAAGGCCCTGACACTGCCTCAGCGTAAGTGCGAGGAGTCGGAATGTCAAGGGCGTCGGGGTCACCCTCAGGGGCGAGGAGCATGGCACAGAGATGAGGGGAAGCGGCCGCCAGGAACTCTAGCTCAAACTGCCTGTCCTCTAGGGCGTCACAGCCAAGGGCAGACACACCCCCGACGGCCAGAGGACTGGAAGGAGGAGCAGCCACAAGAGCGGTGGCGAAGTCAAGGCGGCGGGTAGAGGCAAACTCAGTGACCACGGCAGTAAGAGCGGACACAGAGGACACAGAGGCACGAGGGTGAGTAACAAGCGAGGCGAGAACACGAGAGAGAAGAGGACGGTACGTGCGGTAGTAGTCAGTGACAGGAGTAGGGAGCGACGCAGTGAGAGCCGACTCAGGAGGAGACGGAAGCACAGACGGAGACGGACGAGGTGGACTAGAACGAAGTAAGGCAGTACGAAGGTCAGTGAAGGGAACAGGAGACGAGGGACGAGCACGAGGGGAGCGACGAGAGGCCCAAGTCTGAGAAGGAGGAGGGGACAACGAAGACTGAGAACGAGGGAAAACAGCGGGAGAGGGGTCAGGAGGAGGAAGCGGAGGACCAGAGACGGGAGGAGAGGGGGAGGAGGAAGGAGAGGGAGAGGGGAGACCAAGGGTCCGAAGACCCGAGACAGGAGGAGGAGACGGCAGCTGCTGCTGCTGCGGCTGCTGCTGCTCCAGCGGCTGCTGCCCCTGCTGCTGTCGCTCCTGCTCCTCGAGCCGCTGCAACTCTCTCTCCTCTCTCTCCAACTCCAGCTGCTCCTCACGAGCACGGCGAACACGAGCCTGGAACCTGGTCGGGTAGGGGTGGGGGGAAGGAGTAGTGTCCGGGGCAGCGGCAGCCCCAGAGTCGACCTCCGAAGCACCAAGCACACCACCCCCAGAGGCAGCACCAACACCAGCTCCAGACCCAGGCTCTCCAGAAACCGAAGGAACACCCTCACCCCCAGACTCCGCACCAGCACCCCCAGACTCCGCACGACCAGTACCAGCCCCCGGAAGAGAAGAGTCCTCTGCAACCCGCGGCTCAGCTCCAACTCCAGCACCCCCAGAACCAGAGACCTGTACAGGGACAGTCGCAGGACCAACCTCCCGAGAGGGAGCACCTACAGGAGGCGGTGAGGAAGACTGTGGGGAGGGAGGCTGTACAGGGGGGGCTACCGAAGGGGGAGGGCTAGCCTGAGACACACCAGACGGGGCTGGACCAGGGGGGGGAGGCTGTACCGGGGGAGCAGGCGGGGGAGCGGCTGTCAGGAAAAGGGGAGGAGGAGGAACCGGGAGACCTCGACTGGGGTACCTGACGTAGTACGGGGTGGACTCCTCGAAACGGACGTCACGGGAGTCAAAGAACCGGTGAGAGGGAGGGTGGTAAAAGGTGAAGTCAGAGGAGTCCTCAGGGAAACCAAGGAAGACACAAGGAACGGCGCGAGGCGAGAGCTTGTCCGCGGAGGTGTCGCGGACAAGAGCCAAGCACCCCCAGACACGAAACCTCGACGCGACACCAGGGGACCCTGTCCAAAGACTGGTCGGTGAAGCCTCCGGCCGAGAGACGCGTGGCCAGAGGTTCAGCTGGTGCGCGGCGTACCTGACTGCGTATGGCCACAGGAAATGGGGGGCACGGGCGTGAGTCAAGGAGGTGCGGGCAATCTCCATGACCAGGCCTATGCGACGCTCAGCAACCCCATTCTGCTGTGGGGACTCCGGAAGCGTCCAGGACTGACGAATGCCCTGTTCGCGACAGAATCCAGCGAGAATGCCGGAGCGAAACTCGCCCCCGCGGTCGGAGTGGAGACAGCTGACACGACGACCACGAGTGTCCTGGGTGGTAAGCAACCACCTGATCAGCGTAGAAGTCACCTCAGACTTCCTCGCCAGGGGGAACACTGTGGTGTAGCGGGAGTAGTCGTCAACGACCACCAAAAAGAAACGCTCACGCTCAGGGCCAGGGCGAGGAGAGGGGCCCCAGACGTCCAAGTGCAGCGTCTCAAAAGGCTCGGTGGCCGGACGAAGGGAGGAGGAGTGAGGGGTGGCACGCAGCCTACCCTCGACGCAAGGACCGCACGGTGGTGCAAGGGACGGCGGCAGCGACGGCAAGACACGCGGGAGACCTAAGACCAGACGCTGACTAGACATAGCACGCAGACGTGGAAGAGAAGGGTGTCCCATCCGGTGGTGCCACAGAACGGTGGGGTGGGCAAGCGACCGACAGGAGCAAGACGCAGCGACTGGACTGGACGCGACAACCTGAGGGGACGGAACCACCTGGTGAGACGCAGGGAGGAGACTAGGGGGAGGGACAGGAACTGGGAGGAGTGGCTGCTGCGACGGCGGCCGCTGTGGCTGCGGCTGCGGCTGCTGCCGCTGCTGCTGCTGCGGCTGCTGCTGCTGCTGCTGCTGCTGCGGCTGCTGCAGCTGCTCGCTGCTGAGCGCGCGGGCCAGTGTGAAGAGTGTAGAGACCGGAGCCCGGCTCAGCAGCAAAAGTGGCGAGGGGCTGGTAAGAGTCCCCGTCAACACACACCGCAGTCTCTCCAGAAGGCTCAAACCACACACCCACGTGCTGACTCACGAGGGGTCGCACGCCCACCAAGTTCCGGGAGAACGAGGGGACGTGAAACCCAGTGAGAGACCCAGAAGGAGCAGCCGGACACGGCAAGGTGGTAGTGTGACGCGCGGTGACTGGTCCCGAAGTGGGATCAGCCAGCGCCACAGAAACAGGCGCAGGAAGAGGCGTAAGTGTCGTGCTGTCACGAAAGAAGCAGTGAGAGGCTCCAGAGTCCAGCGTGAACGACAGCGAACCGTCCTCTGAGGTAGCCGCTGGACTAGAGTCTACACAAGAACCTACACTAGCAACAGGCAACTGAGCAAGGCTAGCACCTAAGCTAACAACACCAGAGTAAGCAGAGTCAGAAACACTAGAGTCAACAACAGCATACATAGCATGGGGAGTACCAATCAGATCAACTAACTGCTCAGCAGACATGCCCCACAGAGCGGAGCCGTAGCGCTGAACAAGAGGCAGCCAGTCAGGGGCAGGAGCACCAACCCCGTAGACCAAACGAACCGTGTCAGTGAGCTGAGCAAAGCACTGACCAGGGGGGTGAAACCGGCCACAAGGGTGGCCACGACGAGTGCCTGTCAGAACCTGGTAGGTGCAGGGAGTGTAAGCAGCACCACGCTGGGTCTGACGCAGCCCCGACCCTGGAGCCAGCTGCTGCCGCTGCTGCTGCTGAGGCTGCTGGGAGGAGAGGGGCTGCTGGTGCTGCAGAAGCTGCTGCTGACGCTGAGCCTGGTACCACGCCGCTGCTCCACCAACCGGGGCAGGAAGTACAGGAGGCGACTGACGAACTCGGGCGTCGCCACCACCAGCAGGCGCAGTGGAGTCACCAGTCACTGCACGAGGCGCCTCTCCAGGCCCTGAACCTCCACCGCCGCCAGGCGCAACGCCACCTCCACTACCTCCGCCTCCACCTCCACTACCACCACCAGAACCGCCTTTCTTGCCACTCCTACCGCGGGACCGCGACGCAGTCGTAACAGCAGCTGCAGTCGCGTCAGTAGCGGCAGTGGCAAGTGAGGCAGTAAAGGTGGGTAACTGCGGGACTGTGCACCCGTGGAAGAGTGGGGGGGGCACAGCACCAGAGGCAGCGGCTACCGAGCGAAGGTTGCTCTCGACGTCCTTGAGTGTAGACTCAAGGACATCGACGGTGAGCTCACTAGGGTGCTTCAGCAGAAGCGCGTCGCGAACGGAGGCAAGGCGGTCAGGGAGGCTAGTGGCGATGAAATAGATAGTAATCGCCATAGGGGGAGGAAGCAGTGCAAGCTGTGCCTCAGTGCAAGCAGCGCGGTAACTAGCGTCGAGCGAGCGGAGGTGAGCGATCAAGTCAGCAGAGCGCTCAAACGAGGCGAGATCAGGAAACAGGAACGGGAGGAAAAGACGGCCAAGAGAGACAGTAGCGGGAGTAGAGTAGCGGGCCTTAATCGCAGTGAGGTACGCAGCAGCGGTGCGAACCTGAGTGAAGTGGACCTCCTCTGACTCAGGGAGGAGGCTGCTGAGTGCGATGCAGGCCGCAGCGTCACGCGACGTCCAAGCCGTCCTGTCAGCGCGCTGACGGGCAAAGCGAGCCGTAGCAGCATCGTCAGGGGCAGGACCTAAAGCGGCAGGCTCGGGGGGCTCGGGGAGGTCACCAGTAGCGTGCGACCAGAGGGTCTCGCCCCCCTGGACTTGACTCTCTAACAGACGGCGAGCGCGAAGAAGCCAGACGGAAAAGTCAAGAGGTCTACCGTCAGCGTCGAAACGAAGAACTCGCGGAGTCGCCATAGCGAGAACTAACGCGAACGAGCAGGCGAGTAACAGCAGGAGGTAAGAGGCAAATTAGGGTTCAGGTGGGGGGACTTAGTCGCAGCGGAAGAACGGGCTAGGGCGACGGGCCAGGGCGTAGGGTCGACGGGACGGGGGAAAGGGCGGGCGCGATGCGACGGGGCAGGGCGACGCGACGGGGCAGGGCGACGCGACGGGGCAGGGCGACGCGACGGGGCAGGGCGACGCGACGGGGCAGGGCGACGGGACGGGGCAGGGCGACGTGACGGGGGGAAAGGGCGCGACGCGACGGGGGGAAAGGGCGCGACGCGACGGGGGGAAAGGGCGCGACGCGACGGGGGGAAAGAGCGCGACGCGACGGGGGGAAAAGGGCGCGACTCGACTGGGGGGAAAGGGCGCGACGCGACGGGGGGAAAGGGACGCGACGAGGGGGAAAGGGCGGGCAGGACGCGACGCTAGGAGTGGCGCTAGGCGCGGCACTACGCGCGGTAACAACGGAACCGGGACGAATGAGAGCTAGGATCAGGCTCGGGAGGCTCGAACGGAGAACGGAGGAACGGGATCCCACAGGATCCTAACCGCTCTGATACCATGTCAGAATGAAGAATGGATGGTGCATTGATGTTGGTTGGGGTACATATAGCTAACCCTAAGTTTTGTACCCCCTAAGACAAACCTCACTATAGGCTACAACATTTGACACCACCAACACTTCTTTACTGCGTGCGAACCTTCCTGAGTAGATCCTGGGCTACGATCAACTTCTGATCGCAGCATGGTATGAGAGCGGCTCGGGAATCCTTCGCACTGCCACTCCCGAAAATTGCGACATTCGGAAAGTGGCGTCCGGCACACGCTCACGAGTGAAGATGGCCGGAGGATCTGGTGGTCAGACCAATCTGACGGCTGAAGCGCAACCCAACCCGGCTGCGACAAGCGAGAACACGACGACAATCGGCTCCGAAGTTCTCGCACAACTGCTTCAGCGACTCACCAGCCTGGAGCAAGGGCTCCAAACATTGCGGAATGGCGATGCGGGAACATCCTCGCAACCCTCTCAACCGGCCCCGACTGGCCAGAACGCCACCCCGCAAACATTCTCCCTCGACACCAATGGCTCAACCCCCAAGACTCCCCGTCCCAGCGAAGAGGCAATTCTCTCCGCTCAATCAAGGTTTCTCAGCATATCAAAAATAAAGACAAGTACCTGCTTTGACGGCAGAGATTTTTATACCTGGAGCTTCGAGTTGGAGCTCTTGCTGCAGAACGCCCAAATCTTCCATTACTTCGACGGGAGCTACGCGGAGCCTGCTGAGGACACCGACGACGCCAAGGCGAGGTATTACAACGAATCGCTGATGGCGTACGGGGTGCTCCTGCGGAATATGTCGCCGGCGGAGCAGCTCAACATTCGTTCATACAAGACCTCGGCTGCTCCAGCCCTCAACGCCTGGCGACACCTGACAGGAGTGTATCAGCCCAAGGACTCTGTCTCTTCGAGCCGACTACTCCAGGAACTCCTGGAAACTAAGATGACCGCAGGGGAGAAGGTCAACAACTACCTTAATCGCTGTCGGAGCCTTCGCGATCAAATCGTGAAGTTGGGAAGCTCGATTTCGGAAGAAATCTTCGTCAACATCGTGCTTCAAGGGCTCGGCCCAGAGTGGCGGCCCTGCAAGGCGCTTCTCCGACAGCAGGGGGTCATCTCGGAGGCCGCCCTTTGCGCCGCCCTTCTCGTCGAACAGAGGGATATGGATCAGCAGCGACCTGCGCCGCGACGAGAACGCGAACGGCTCGCCTTCTACGCCGACAACACCGAAGAGCGAAAGCCACGGCGCCTCTACTGCAAAATCTGCAGAAACTTCGGGCAATTGGCGGATCGCTGCAAGCACCGATCTCGTCCTCGCCAGATCAACCCGAGCACTTGGTCTGGCCGTCAAGACGCACGAGGCGACGTGCGTCCAGCCCAGGGGTATCAGCCCCCTCCCGCGCGCAACCTGAACCCAGCGGTTCAGCATCAGCAGCAGCAGCCGTCATCGACTGCCCCAGTTCGCAACGTCATGAGCAACATGGCCATGACAGGCGAATCGCGTCGTCGCCGTGTCCGCTCGCCTTCACCTGAGCCGGCACCGCACCCCATTGGCGCGTTCACCAACAACAACCAATTTAGCCCGCGCCACGACTTCACCGACGACGACGATCAGGACTGGAATCTCCTAGTCCCGCTGCTCGAAAGTCCCCCGCACGTACCTGATATGCGGGTGGCGCCACTCGATTGGCTCACGCGCAAGCAATTTTTTAAGTTCGACACTCCGCACACCGTCACGCCGCGTCTGGCGATGCTCGCACGTGACGACAACAAGCGCTACAACACCTGGTACCTGGACAGCTGCTGCGGCCAGCATATGGTGGGGTCCGAGCGTTACATATCCAACGCCGTCCCCACCCCTACCGTCACTTACGTCACCGTCGCGAACAACACGCGCCTGCGCGCAAGCGCGCAAGGCATCGTCGTGCTTAAAGCACGTGGAAGCCGCACGCACATCACGCTCAATGATGTGCTGATCGTCCAGAACCTGCGCTTCAACCTCCTGTCCGCCGCACAGCTCATGGATTGCGGCGTCGACCTCAGCACGGACCGCGCGACGCGAGACATCCTGCTGCACTATGAGGCGCGCAACTTCCCCCGCAGGCAGATCGGAGTGTACGTCTTAGACTTCGATATTCCTGACTGCAGCGGCGACTCGCACGAGCTGATTGACCTCGTGCCACTGCGCTTCGAGCACATCCACCGCAGGGATTGGAAGCACCCTGACGGCAGGCCGTGGGTACCGCATCATCCCCACCCACGCGAAACGACGCTACATGATTCTAACCCAGATGGCATCTGCAAAGACTGCCACACGCCAACGGCATCAACCAGTGCGATTGCGGGCCGCGGACTCGCCGCCATCGCCGAAGCAGAGCGCCACGCGCCACCAGAAGAAGGGATGTCGCAGCTCGAGGTCGAGAAAACTACTCGCCGCGTATTCGGGCCCGACCAGAGCCCCCACGCTGGACCTCCCTCCCAGCGACTCGAAAACATCCTGCGCGGACAACGCCGCGGAAGCCTGGACTCACGCGGAGTTCCGCGCCCTTACACTCTTAAGGAATTCCGAAAGGTCTACTCTCACCGGCTCGACCCCTCAGTGAAACCCACCGTGGAACAAGAGGAAGAATTGGCGCGTCACGAAGCTGAGGAACTCCGCCAACAAAGCCTCGCAGAAGCGCGCGGGACATTCGCTTGCGGCACATGGGGAGCCGGAGCGGAAGAAAGTGCCTCCAATGAAGGGGGGTGGGGGAGCGCTGGAGGATGGGGAACGAGCGACACCAGCGGATGGGGAGACAACGGCGGAACCTGGGCCAACGCGAGCGGCGGATGGGGCGCCGCACCTACCGCCGACGATAGCGGATGGGGCACTTCCCGCGAAGAACGAAGGGGGGAAGAGGACGAAGCCGAAGAAACTGAAGCAACACCTGCAGTCGTTCCTCTTGGTCGTCCCCCGCGCCACCACATTCCACTCGCACCACCTCCTGCAGACATTCCCCCGCGGCGCGACCCATGGGACACTATCATCTGGGGCAACGAACCGTCAACACCGCGTCGCACCGTCTACGGACCTGCCCCTGAGCCACGCGAACCTACCCTCGTCCCTGGAACCATCCCTGGGACTAAAATCCTGCTCTCTGAAATTCGCGACAGAGAGTTCTTGGCGCTGATGCTGACTACCGCGGCAGAAGAAGAAGAAGCAGAGGAAGCAGCAGCAGAACCTGCTCCCGTACCTGATGAAGACCCTGAGGAAGCCCGCGCGCGCTGTTAAACTGTATTATGCTTGTAGGCTGTAGTGGGGTAGCCAATATGGGGTACAACCCCAACTAGGGTTTCATATTTGTACCCAAACTTCTGCTAGTTCAATCATTCTTGCCTAGCTATTCTGAAATGGTATCAGAGCTGGCGGTCGGAGCGGTGGTAGTGGTGGCGGCGGCGGTCGGAGTGGAGGCACTGGCTCGGGCCAGAGCTCCCAGCAGCAGCAGCGTCCCCAGACGACCCAGCAGCTTCGTGAGTGGCTTGCTCAGCGTGGGACGTCGGGGGGCAGTGGCCGCTGTTCTTATGTCATTCGTACAGGTGACCGCAAGGGACAGACGTGTGGGAGGTTCCACACCCCGTACCGCTGCTTCTCCCGCCTTGACGACGCTTGGCGTGAGGAGATGGGCGCGGATGTTGAGCGCCCCCGCTGGGCTGAGCTCATGAGGGCTGGTGTTGATGTCTTTGCTCTTGACTATGATGCTATCATTGCTGCCATGTATGCATTGACTGTTAGTGCCGAGGGAGACTGTTACTTGTGTGTGCCGCCTGACCCAGGTATAGAGCCCGCTGCCCTGGGTACTAGTGAGTCTGCTCTCTCTGGTATGGTGCCCCCTGTACTTGCTCCCCCCAGTGCTGTCCTGGCTGGTTTCGAGTCTGCTCTCTCAGGTACAGCACCCACAGAGACTGCTCTCTCAGGTACCGCACCGGCTGAGGCCTGTCACACCTTCACCCTTGACTCAGGTGCTTCCCGTTGCTTCTTTCGTGACAGTACTGAGCTCACACCGCTTCCTGCACCGGTCCCAGTCTCCTTGGCTGACCCCTCTGGGGGCCCAGTCCTTGCCCAGTCCACCACTGTCCTCCCTTGTCCGGCGGTTCCGTCTGGCTCGTTGTCGGGTTTCCACCTCCCCTCGTTCTCGACGAACCTGGTGAGCAACGCTGTCCTCCAGGATCAGTGGGTTGACACCTTTACCCCTGGCGGACAGCGTGTGGCGATCTGCACGTGCTCCAGGACCGGCCGTCACCTGGCTACGTTTACCCGTCGGCCGGGGTCGAGTCTCTACACACTGACCACTGCGTCTCCTCAGGTCGCTGCTGTCGGTCTGGTGTCTGCGTCAGGTCTGGTACAAGTCTCTCGCCAACGGTATCGTGCTGAGCACCCTACAGTCACGCGTCTCCTAGCTACTGTTGTCACTGACCCTACCTTTGAGTCCTCCGCTGCGTCTGCTCTGGTCACTGAGTTGGTTGACTTTGCTGCTGCCTGTCGTCTAGACTACGCTGCTAGCCTTGTTGCTGAGTCTGAGTCTGCGTCTGTCTGTCCTCCGTCCGTCGGGGGTGCGTGTGCTCTTGGCACGGACGTCCTTGAGGACAGGCAGGAGGACTTTGACTCTCTTGCGGCTGCTGTACCTCATCTCGTGGCCTGGTTGCTTGCCCCTGAGGGAGACCCGGATGCACTAGACATCCCCACTCCGCGCACTTACGCAGAGGCGATCTCGGGTCCCTACTCCTCTCAGTGGCAGACAGCCATGGACGCAGAGATGGCATCCTGGAAGTCCACAGGCACCTACGTCGACGAGGTTCCCCCTCCTGGGGCGAACATCGTCGATGGCATGTGGATTTTCAGGGTGAAGCGGCCGCCAGGTTCTCCGCCTGTCTTCAAGGCTCGTTACGTTGCTAGAGGCTTCAGTCAGCGTCAGGGGGTCGACTTCTTCCAGACCTTCTCCCCCACCCCGAAGATGACCACTCTTCGGGTTCTGCTGCACGTTGCTGCTCAGCGTGACTACGAGCTTCACTCTCTTGACTTCAGCACAGCGTTCCTGCAGGGCAGCCTGCACGAGGAGATCTGGCTGCGCCGCCCACCTGGCTTTACTGGGTCGTTTCCCCCTGGTACCCAGTGGAGTCTCCGCCGGCCAGTCTACGGTCTCCGCCAGGCGCCACGTGAGTGGCACGACACACTGAGGACTACACTTGCGGCTCTTGGGTTCGTGCCGTCTACTGCTGACCCGTCGCTGTTTCTGCGCACAGACACGTCGCTGCCGCCGTTCTACATTCTCGTGTACGTCGACGACTTGGTCTTTGCTACTGCTGACACTGAGGCACTCGCTCGTGTGAAGTCGGAGCTGCAGAAGAGACACACCTGCACTGACCTGGGTGAACTGCGTAGCTACCTTGGCTTGCAGATCACCCGGGACAGAGCTCGCCGCACCATCACCCTGACTCAGTCACACATGGTGCAGCAGGTCCTTCAGCGCTTCGGCTTCCAGTTCTCCTCACCACAGGCCACACCTCTGGCTACCAGCCACTCGCTCTCAGCTCCACCTTCGGACGAGTCCGTAGAGCCGAGTGGCCCGTACCCAGAGCTTGTAGGCTGCCTCATGTACCTGATGACTTGCACGCGACCTGACCTTGCGTACCCTCTTAGCATCCTTGCTCGTTACGTTGCGCCTGGGAGACACAGGCGAGAGCACTGGGAGGCTGCTAAGAGGGTGTTGCGTTACTTGTGCAGTACATCAGGCATGGGGCTGGTGCTTGGAGGACATGACAGAGTTGTCCTCACTGGTCACTCGGACGCTTCTTGGGTGGACGACCTGGCTACGCAGCGGTCGTCACAGGGTTACACCTTCAGCCTTGGCTCTGGTTCTGTCTCGTGGCGGTCCACCCGCTCTTCCTCTGTTCTCGGCTCTAGTTGTGAGGCTGAGATCTACGCCACAGCCATGGCTGCACAGGAGTTACGCTGGCTCACCTACCTGCTGACTGACTTGGGAGAGCGGCCTAGTTCTCCTCCAGTTCTGTACGGTGACAACAAGGCGGCTCTTGCCTTGTGTCAGGAGCACAGACTGGAGCACAGGACGAAGCACATTGCTCTTCGCTACTTTCTTGCTCGAGAGCTTCAGCAGCGCGGTCAGCTTCGGCTTGTGTACGTGGACTCGAAGGCCAACACTGCTGATATCTTCACCAAGGCGCTCCCGCCTAGTGATCATCAGCGGCACTGTACTTCTTTAGGCCTTGTGTCCACGTTTCCTCACTTGCTCACTGCTTGACATTCTTTGTACTGTACTTTATATATATCTTGTTGCTTGCTTGCTAGGTTTTGATCACTGTGTTGCTTGTCTTGTACTATATCTAGCACTGCATGTGAACTGGCCTTGTGGCCTTTACTTGTGCTCGGAGTGTGGTGACGTTGTGATCCACCCTGGGCTTTGCTTTGCTTTGCTGGACTGGTCTTGTGACCCTTTGTTCTCCCCCACTTTGCCTATGGGGGTGTGTTAAACTGTATTATGCTTGTAGGCTGTAGTGGGGTAGCCAATATGGGGTACAACCCCAACTAGGGTTTCATATTTGTACCCAAACTTCTGCTAGTTCAATCATTCTTGCCTAGCTATTCTGAAACGCGCTACATGCGCACCTCCGGCTTTCGCGCTGACGATGCACTCTGGCACCAGCGCCTCGGACACCCTTCACGCGCGACGCTGAAAAACTGCATCGACGCAGGCGTCTTCGCTCCTGGCGCACTCCTGCGCCCTGATGGCTCCGAAGTGAGAGGCGCGACGCATCCGCGCAACTGCACCGTCTGCCCTGAAGCTGCGCTGAGCCACCAACCGTTCCCGCTGCTCGAACCTGGAACGAACCGCTACCCCAAGCTGCACAAAGTGTACAGCGATTTCCTGAACGTGGGGCATTGCGGAGTCGAGGACGAGCTATACACCCTTACTTTCATCGACGCTGGAACACGCTATGTGTGGGTCGCGAACGTGGAGTCACGCGACAGAGCCTACGAAGTGTTTCACCTCTGGCTGGCACATGCGGAGCGACAATCTGGGAAGAAACTCAAGATCTGGCAATCTGACGGCGCGGCAGAGTTCAGGAGCAACCAGATGCAGACATTCCTGACGCAAAAGGGGATCGAGCATCACATTTCCCTCCCATATGCGCACCAGCAGCAGGGCGTAGCTGAGCGGACGAACCGCACGCTGATGACGAAGGTGCGCGCGCTGATGAAGCAGTCGAAATTGCCGCCGATCTACTGGACCTACGCAATGCACCACGCCGTGCGGGTGCACAACCTGCTTTCGACCACCGCAATTACCGGCAACCTGTCCCCGCACGTCAAGTGGACAGGAACCAAGGGGGACACCTCCATGCTCCGCGTATGGGGGTGCATGGTGCAATACCGCCCGCCGACTTCAACCATCGGCAAGTTCGCCAGCCGCGCGCGCTGGGGGATCCATCTTGGCATCAGTCACGAGTACAAGGCGTGGATCGTGCTGGACCTCCTCAGTCAGAAAACCGCTCACGCTCGCGACGTTATCTTCTACGAGCGTCTCTTCCTCGGGCAATTTCGCCACGACGAGCAGACGAATGCGAATCGCGTCTACGCCAACGATGGCCACAGCTACGCAACGCCCGAAGACGAAGCCGCTGCAGCAATCCTGGAGCAGGATACAAGGGGCGAGTTCACATGGGAAAATCGGCGCAGGAGCGATGACGACGACAATGATTCCTCGGGAGAAGGAACAGGCGGAAGCGGAACGGGCGGAAGCGGCGGAGGCGCAACACCATCAGCACCACCTGAACCTGAAAGCGATGACGACGATGTGCAGGAAGTCATCCCGCAACGTCGCCACGACAGCACCGTCTCAGGACTGCAGCTGCTCGGGCTTCACACCGCAACCTCGAAGGCGCCGCGCATCATCGAGCCCCGAAATCCGCGCGAGGCTCTCTCTGGACCACACAGCAAGGAGTGGCGTGAGGCGATGGACGCGGAAATCAAGGCGCTGGAGTCACCGGACACCTGGGTACTCGTCGACCGCGCAGCAATCAAAGGCGCAAGGATCCTCTCGGGGAAGTGGGTCTTCCGCGTGAAGACCACAGCGGATGGGACGATCGAGTGCTTCAAGGCACGTTGGGTGGTTCACGGCTACGATCAGAGGCACGGGATCGACTTCGACCAGACGTTCGCCCCAGTTAGCCGTCACACCTCTGCCCGCATCTTGCTCGCCATCGCAGCTGCAAGGCACCTACCACTCCGCCAGATCGACGTGAAGAACGCGTTCCTGTACGCGTTAGTGGACGCTGTGATTTACGTGGAGCATCTAGCCACTCACCTACGGCGAAGGAGACACGCGCGTATGTCAGCTGCGCAAGTCACTGTACGGCATCAAGCAGGCTCCGAGGCTGTGGCAGCAGTACCTGCACAACATCCTGCTTGAAATCGGGTTCAAGCAGATGCCGCACGACCCAGGAATGTACCGCCGCGATTTCCGCGGCGAATACATTCTCCTCACGGTGTACGTCGACGACCTGCTTTACACAGGCTCAAACAACGAGCTTCTCGAGCAGTTCGAGAAAGCCTTGGCGGGGCGCGTCGACATCACGTGCAACTACGAGGTGAAGCAGTTCCTAGGCCTCAACATCTCCTACGCACCTGAGGCCATTCACCTCTCAGCGGCTAAGTACGCAGAGGAGTTAGGGAAGCGGTTCATTATTTCACCCGCACCTCTCTCAACTCCCTACCGAACCCCCGGACCGAACCACAAACCCGACAACAAAGCCCTATCCCCTGCTGGGATTCAGACTTACCAGCAGCAGTTGGGATGCCTTCTCTTCGCCTCTGTCACCTGCAGGCCAGATCTCTCGTACATCGCAAGTCAGCTTGCGCAGTACTCACGCAAACCAACGGCTGAAAATCTCCTGGATCTGCAGCGCGCTCTTCAATCCTTCATTTCAACGCCCAAGATTGGACTGTGCTACTCAACTGCACCAACTCCATCCTTCAACCTCGTCGGCTACGTGGACGCCGATCACGCAGCAGACCCTGATAATCGACGGTCCAGGACTGGCTTCCTGTTCCGACTCGAGCCATCGGGACCAATCTCCTGGAATTCACAGAAGCAGGAATTGGTTGCCCTGTCATCAGCTAAAGCGGAATTCATCGCAGCAACCGCAGCAGTTCGCGAAGGCCTCTACCTGCAGGAACTCCTGCAAGAGGCGAAAATTCCAGCTTCGCCCACATTCCGCCTTCACTGCGACAACCAGAGCGCGATTCGCATCGCGAACAAGCCTGGTTTCGTCAACCGCACCAAGCACATCGCGCTGCGGTATTTCTTCGTGAAGGACGAGGTGGACAAGGGCAAGGTCAACTTGACCTACTGCCCGACCGGTGACATGGCAGCAGACTTTCTCACGAAGCGACTGCCACGCCAGCAGTATCAGCACTGCTCCGAACTCAGCGGCGTGGTCAAGCAGGTCAAGTCGAGCTACGGCCAGGAGTGAAGGGGGGTGTTACGAATAGTAATATTTGATATTACTGTGCACTCCTCACCGCAGCAAAGAGAAGCACGCAGTATCGGGAATGAACGCGAAGCGTCAGACAGTTGGAATTGAACCGAAGAGTCAGACGGTTACAGCACATCTGGACCGTCGGAAGCAGACGACATCGGGCAGCTGCAGGCAGGATGGTTTTGGCTGGAACAATTACGAAACTGTACGCGCCGCACGGTTGGAGATGTATTTGAATAAGGGAATGTACCCCTTAGAGTACATGGCTAGCTAGGTCGTTTCGTCTTCCCTGTACTCATATTTATATTTCCTGTATTTGCATGTTTTAATTCATCTCAAGCATTTTACATTCACTCTGCTATTGAGGTCAAGGGCCCACCAACACTTCTTTACTGCGTGCGAACCTTCCTGAGTAGATCCTGGGCTACGATCAACTTCTGATCGCAGCACTTCCAAAATGAATTTAATTGAATTAAAAGTTGTATAGGATGAAATGTATAGAAGCAAGAGCCAGATATGCAGATAAATGCTGAGCAGCCTTAGGTTGAAAATTGTTAAGTTGAGAAGAATACGCGAGCATCTACATACAGAAGGCGGAAAGTGATGTGTTGCTTTACTGAGGAGCACCAGAGAGAAGTGATTACAAACGATTTCTTCCCACCTTGAAGTTGCCACCAGCACCCTCCCAGATTTCTCCACCATCCTGACATTCCCTTTGTACCACTCGTTTCCCCCCTTCCACCCTCGCTTTGGTCTCAACTCAACTCACTCCCCACCAGATTCTACACTGGCTCTGGTTTCCTTGCCAAGGTCCCTAATGTTCATCACCTGATGCCCGCTGGTAGTCGCATTCCACTCGCACTTAGGCATTCCCCACGTCAGCAGCACCTCGGGCAAATCCCATCATCGAACACCTACTGACGAGTCCTAACGCGCCGCTCGGTACGTGCTTTTTGGAGCTACGCTCTACCGGAACGACACATGCATCGGCCAACGCATGCGGCTTGGCATGTGCGCGTGACGCCTTCCAGTAGGTCCTGATAGCGGATCATCGCTCCCAGGGACGGCATTGCCGCGCATGGACAGAAAAATGTCGCACGGGCGGAAAATGTCGCACGGGGAGGGATGTCGCACAGGGCGGGATGTCGCGTACAGATTGTAATTTCTCACACGCACCGGTGTCGCGTGTGTTTGGAACACCGGTCAGATCAGTCTCCGATTGAGCATCCATTAAATCTCCCTCATTTAACCAGTTTAACCCTTGGTTTCTTCCTCCGACAAGCCCTGGTAACCCATGCCTCCCATTCCCCCCGTAGTTGGTTGCGTCACGCGCGTTAATGCAGCCGCGTGTTTTGAGCGCGTTCCCCGTCCTGTGCCTCCTCGAGCGCACCCTTACCGTCCCCTTCCCCCTTCCCCCTTTCCTCCCCTCAAGCCCCGCGTGCTGTGCAATCTCCGCACAATCTGCGCGCATCCCGCCGGTGGGTAACGGCGGTAGCTGTCCCCATTCCATCCCCCTTCCCCCCTTCCTTCTTCCCCTTCCCCCGCTGTCCGAATCCCCGCGTTCCGCAAGCAATTTCCACCCATGGCCGCGCGGCGCGCGCACATCCTCTTTCCGCATCCCCTTTCCTTCAATTTCCGTTCTCCTAAGCCCGCAATATCCACATCCGGTCCCCGTCCGCCCCTCCCCGCCCCCCTCCGCCCTAACCTCCGCCCTCCGCCAGCGGTGCGCAGTGCGCGCCGATGTTCGCGGTGGGCGCGCGCATCTGGGTGAAGGATGAGGAGGAGGCGTTTGTGGAGGCGGTGGTTACGGCAGTGAATGGCGATGCTATCGAGGCAGACGTGATCGGCCGCAAGGGGCCTCTGGCGAAGGTGCGTTGGGGGTGCGTTGAGGGAACGAGATCTTTGAGTCGACTCGAAACTTGCTGGCCAAGGTGCGTTGGGTGGGGTGGCGAAAGGAGGGGGAGGGAAGGGGGGGAGGAGGTTGAGTTCACTAACTCTATTTTTTGGCAAGGTGTGCTAAGGAGGAAAGGGAGGGGGAAGGGGAGGACGATGTGGCGTTGCAGTGGGTGTTTCAAGGTGTTGCAAGGCAACATGGAGAAACGGCGGAGTGGCGGAAGGGGGGGTTTGAAATGAGGACAGCAGCAGTGGCAGCGGAGGCAGTAGCCGTGGCAAAAGCAGTGCGGCCGCATAAGGCGTATGAGCTGTAGTGAGAGGGTTGAATGCAATGTGTATGTGTGTGTGGATGCCGTGCGTTAATTGCCCACATGTCAGGAGCCATAGATTTCACGCTATTCGCTACCCACTTACACACACCTACTCTCTCCATAACTTGTCACCTATCTCCTATTCCTTCCCCTCTTTTCCCCTGCAATCATGTCTCTTCACTGTTCTTCTCCCCTTTTTCCCTTCTCTCCCGCAGTTTACGCGTTTCCCTTCCTTCCTGCTGCAAAATCACATCCCATCACCATCCTCCCCCCCTGGTCTCCCCATCTTCCCCCAGGCGCACCTGAAGGCGTTGGAATGCCACCACAAGGAGGAGGACCTGGGGCTCGTGGCATGAACAATATGACCAAGCTTGCCCACCTGCACGGGCCCTTAGGGTCCCTGCATGCTCACCCGCTCTCTCCATCAATACCCTTCCCTCTTCCCTTCACCGCAAACCCTCCCCATCCTCCCCCTCCCTCCAGGCGCACCTGAAGGCGTCAGAATGTCACCACTAAGAGGAGGAACCGGAGCTGGTGGACGACATGACCAAGCTCGCCCACCTGCATGAGCCCTGTTGCTGCTCCCTGCACTGCATGCTCACTCGTTCTATCCCCCCTCCATTCCCCCACCGCTTCCTGTTCTCAGGCGCACCTGGAGGCATCAGAATGCCACCACAAGGAGGAGGACCTGGGGCTCGTGGACGACATGACCAAGCTCGCCCACCTGCACGAGCCTGGTGTGCTGCACAACCTTGCCACGCGCTACCAAAAGAACCTCATCTATGTGAGTGCGTGGTGTGCAGTGGGGAAGGGGGAGTCATTGCGACTCTTGAGTTGAAACACTTCGAAATTCTTCTGAGGCGCCAGAGAAGTAGACACAACCTTGCCACACACTACCAAAAGAATCTCATCTCATGTGTGTGAGTGCGAGGGGTACGGGTCACTGCGAAGGGCTGAGTGCATGGGGTGCTGTGCCTGCATATTGCCCATTCTCAGTGCTGTGCAGCATGTAGTGTACAATGCAGGGTATATATCGGCACATCAGGATGCGTGCAAGTGGAGTGCGTTAGCGCATTGAGGGACGAGTATCAGTGTGAGTCTGCGACATACCTGAGCCAGGACAGTGGAATGATGGTGGGCTGCTGCTGTGTGCTCGCAAAAATGATGGCAAGAGCAAGAAGGGAGGCATTGGCAGTGCTTTATCCTTGCGATCCGTTTCCTTCCATCCCATCCTTTTCCTCAACGCTACTCCACAACCTTGAGATCACATTCCCATTCTCCCTGTTTTCACCTCCCGTCCGCCTGCTTTGGCCCACAGACGTTCCCAGGAGCATTTTGTAGTGGTGACGGGGACCCTTTTGTGCAGCTGAGGTGGTGACTTACAAGTCGACTCAAGTCACCTCACTTCCCCTCCCTCCCTCCCACCTCACCCCACAGACGTACACAGGCAGCATCCTGATGCTATGATGTGGATCGATTTGAGCACCCGAGGCGGTGACTTACGAGTCGACTCAGAAATCGCCCCCTGTCCACTCCCTCCCGCCCTCCTCACCTCACAGACGTACACGGGCAGCATCCTGATAGCAGTGAACCCGTTTGTGCGCCTGCCGGCGCTGTACCACCCGATCATGAAGATGCAGTACCGTGGGGCACAGCTGGGCGAGCTGGGGCCGCATGTCTTTGCCATCGCCGACCATGCTTACAGGTGGGTGCTGGGTCGAGGGGGCAAAGGGGAGCTGCTGCTTGTTGTCCGCTGGAGGTATTTCAATTTGTCAAGAAGATTCACCTAGGTAGGTGCAGCGCAGTACCGCGGGGCGCAGGCTCGCTTCGCACCTGGCTGGCATGATTCCTCTCTTCTTCTCTTTCTCCTTCACCCTCCTCCCAACCCGTTCCCCTGCCCAACCCCCACCCACCTTCCCTCCCCCCTTCACTCCCCTCCCTCCCCCTCCATCCACCCCACACAGGTCGATGCTGGACACGGGGCAGAGCCAGTCGGTGCTGATCAGTGGGGAGAGCGGGGCGGGCAAGACGGAGACGACCAAGCTGGACATGGAGTACCTGGCGGGGCTGGGGGACACGGGACCAATGGAGTCCCTGCTTCCCTTGTCACTCGATCGCCCCTCCCTCACCATCAATTTCTCCTTCCTTTCTCCTTCACCCTCCTCCCAACCCCTTACCCTCCCCAACCCCCACCGTGCATCAACCCCACCTTCCCCCCCTTCCCCTCCCCCCCCCTTCCCAAAGGTCGATGCTGGACACGGGGCAGAGCCAGTCGGTGCTGATCAGTGGGGAGAGCGGGGCGGGCAAGACGGAGACGACCAAGCTGGTCATGGAGTACCTCGCAGGGCTGGGGGACACGGGACCAATGGAGTCCCTGCTTCCCTTGTCACTCGATCGCCCCTCCCTCACCATCAATTTCTCCTTCCCTTTCTCCTTCACCCTCCTCCCAACCCCTTACCCTCCCCAACCCCCACCGCGCATCAACCCCACCTTCCCCCCCTTCCCCTCCCCCCCCCTTCCCGAAGGTCGATGCTGGACACGGGGCAGAGCCAGTCGGTGCTGATCAGTGGGGAGAGCGGGGCGGGCAAGACGGAGACGACCAAGCTGGTCATGGAGTACCTGGCGGGGCTGGGGGACACGGGCCATGACGGCAGCAAGGGCGCGCCCAAGAACGAGGCCATGATTGCCTCTCAGCTCTGCGTGTCCCGAGTGCTCGAGGTGGGGTGTGAGGGTGCAGTGGATTGGGAAGTGGGGTGGGAGCGTTTAGGTCGGGCTGGAAAGTGTGGATTGAGACAGAGGGGAGTGGCAATGGCGCCACCAAGAACGAGGCCATGATTACCTCGCAGCTCTGCGTGTCTAGGGTGCTCGAGGTGGGGCAAGTGTGCGGTGGAGTGGGAGGGGGATGGGAGCGTCTAGGCCAGGCTTTAGGGTTTGGGCTTTCATCTGAAGTGTGGAATGGGGGAGGGGAGTGGAAAGGGCGCCACCAAGAACGAGGCCATGATTGCCTCGCAGCTCTGCGTGTCCCAAGTGCTCGAGATGGGCTGAGAGGGTGCAGATGGACAGTGCGGTGGACTGTGGGGGGCGGGACTCAGAAGAGAGTCTAGGGCCAGCTGGGAATTAGTGGGAGGGAGCGTTGAGGACACGCACGGGATCACAGAGGCTATGATCGCACTGCAGTTCTGTGTGTCCCGAGTCCAGTTTAGAGTGCTCTAGGTGGGACGAGAGAGCATGCAGTATGATTCTGTCCCATAGGTCCTTCTCCTCCAGAGTCCCGACCAGACCATTGTGACTCATCCCCCCTTTTCCTCTCCTCTCCTTTCCTCTCCTGTCCTCTCCTCTCTTCCCATCATCCCTCCTTCTCGCTCGCCCAGTCCAATCAATTGCTGGAGTCCTTTGGCAACGCCAAGACAGTGCGCAACAACAACTCCAGGTATCTGCTGCCCCTGCTGCCCCTGCTGCCCCTGCTGCTGCTGCTGCCTCTGCAGCAACCTGCCTCCTTGCCAGGCATGTCTAGTCTAGCTGCTTCTTATGCTGGTTCATGTGCTTCAGATGAGATTCTTCAGTGAAAACAACCTGTGATTGCTACTTCTCTGCCCAGAATCCATCTCCCTCTCCCCACCCCCAGCCTCCTCACTGCTTTCCTCTTCCTGTACTACGTCCTCCGCAATCTACCCCCTCATGCTGGCATCAATCAGTTGTTCCCCCGTCCCCCTCCCTGCAATCCCACGTGTTCCCAGCAGTCGTTTGGCTAGTTCATTGAGATCCAGTCGTTCATTCAGTTTGATGATCTTGCTCTCTGTGCCTGCTCTCTTCTCCCTGCTCCCCCTGCTCTCCCTCCTCTCCCTCCTCTCTCTGCCTTCCCTGCTCTCCCTGTTCTCCCTCCTTTCCCTCCTCTCCCTGCCTTCCCTGCCCTCCCTGCTCTCCCTGCCTGCTCTCTTCTCCCTCCTCTCCCTGCTCGCCCTGCAGTCGCTTTGGCAAGTTCATAGAGATCCAGTTCGATGCAGCGGGGTGTGTGTCGGGTGCAGCCATTCGCTCGTACCTTCTAGAGCGGTCCAGAGTGGTGCAGATCAGTGACCCCGAGCGCTCCTACCACTGCTTCTACCAGCTCATCTATGGGGCCACGGCCGAGGTGAGGCCATTTGCAGTTTTTCTAGTTGACTCAAAGGATTTGACCTTTGAGTCAACAGACTTGAAAGATCAGTGACCCCGAGCGCTCCTATCACTGCTTCTACCAGCTCATCTATGGGGCCACGGCCGAGGTGAGGCCATTTGCAGTTTTTCTAGTTGACTCAAAGGATGTGACCTTTGAGTCAACAGACTTGAAAGATCAGTGACCCCGAGCGCTCCTATCACTGCTTCTACCAGCTCATCTATGGGGCCACGGCCGAGGTGAGGCCATTTGCAGTTTTTCTAGTTGACTCAAAGGATGTGACCTTTGAGTCAACAGACTTGAAAGATCAGTGACCCCGAGCGCTCCTATCACTGCTTCTACCAGCTCATCTATGGGGCCACGGCCGAGGTGAGGCCATTTGCAGTTTTTCTAGTTGACTCAAAGGATGTGACCTTTGAGTCAACAGACTTGAAAGATCAGTGACCCCGAGCGCTCCTATCACTGCTTCTACCAGCTCATCTATGGGGCCACGGCCGAGGTGAGGCCATTTGCATTTTTTCTAGTTGACTCAAAGGATGTGACCTTTGAGTCAACAGACTTGAAAGATCAGTGACCCTGAGCGCTCCTATCACTGCTTCTACCAGCTCATCTATGGGGCCACGGCCGAGGTGAGGCCATTTGCAGTTTTTCTAGTTGACTCAAAGGATGTGACCTTTGAGTCAACAGACTTGAAAGATCAGTGACCCTGAGCGCTCCTACCACTGCTTCTACCAGCTCATCTATGGGGCCACGGCCGAGGTGAGGCCATTTGCAGTTTTTCTAGTTGACTCAAAGGATGTGACCTTTGAGTCAACAGACTTGAAAGATCAGTGACCCTGAGCGCTCTTACCACTGCTTCTACCAGCTCATCTATGGGGCCACGGCCGAGGTGAGGCCATTTGCAGTTTTTCTAGTTGACTCAAAGGATGTGACCTTTGAGTCAACAGACTTGAAAGATCAGTGACCCTGAGCGCTCCTACCACTGCTTCTACCAGCTCATCTATGGGGCCACGGCCGAGGTGAGGCCATTTGCAGTTTTTCTAGTTGACTCAAAGGATGTGACCTTTGAGTCAACAGACTTGAAAGATCAGTGACCCTGAGCGCTCCTACCACTGCTTCTACCAGCTCATCTATGGGGCCACGGCCGAGGTGAGGCCATTTGCAGTTTTTCTAGTTGACTCAAAGGATGTGACCTTTGAGTCAACAGACTTGAAAGATCAGTGACCCTGAGCGCTCCTACCACTGCTTCTACCAGCTCATCTATGGGGCCACGGCCGAGGTGAGGCCATTTGCAGTTTTTCTAGTTGACTCAAAGGATGTGACCTTTGAGTCAACAGACTTGAAAGATCAGTGACCCCGAGCGCTCCTATCACTGCTTCTACCAGCTCATCTATGGGGCTACGGCCGAGGTGAGGCCGTGTGCAGGTCGTGTGCAGTCTGTGTGCAATCCGTGTGCAATCCGTGTGCAATCCGTGTGCAATCCGTGTGCAATCCGTGTGCAATCCGTGTGCTGTCTGTGTGCAATCCATGTGCAATCCGTGTGCAATCTGTGTGCAATCCGTGTGCAATTTGTGTGCTTGTGAATTCACCCACTAAATTCTCTGTCGTCACATTTGCAGTCTGTCGTCACACCTGTTTCCATCCCCTTCGGCCCCCTTCCACTCCCTTCCACCCTTTTTCCACCCTTACTCCCCCCCCTTCCCTATGTGACTCCTCTGCAGGAGGCCGAACTTTTCAAGCTGCCCACGACTGGCGAGCGAGGCAAGCAGTTCCGGTATTTGAGCCAGAGCGAATGTTTTGAGCTGCCCGACAGCTGCAGCAACGCGGAGGAGTACCGCAAGACACGGCACGCCATGGAAGTCATGGGCTTCACTCATGAGGAGCAGGTGAGGAGGAGCAGGATGGGGTCACAATACTGTTAGAATCTATCTTCTTGTGTAACCTGCATAGATGTTATAGGTTAGGCTAGAGTTAAGCACCCAAACTCAGTTTGGGTGTACAAACAAGGGTCACCCAGTTTGTAGGTTGGAAACCCAACCTTGGTCCAATTATTGGACCCCAAAGGTTGGGTTGGGTAGAATTATTGGTTCACTCCAATAATGTTGGCCCAACTCCAACTTGGCCAACATTATTGGACCCCACCAATAATCCCCCAACCCAACTTCTTGGTTGGGGTCCAATAATGCTCACCTAGGCTAGGATCCAACCCACTCCCTATGTAAACCCCCAATCTCCTCAATTCAATCATCAACTTCTCTTCAAACTATTGTTCTCACATGGTATAGAGCTCTTAATTCCTAGGCCTACTCTATTAAGTTTTCAAAGGCCACTACAACCCCGACCTTCTTCCTCATTTTTTTTTCGCGGCCATCTTGCCGCCCTTCCCCTCTCATCAAGCGCTCCCTTCCTCGCAGCCCCGCGGCCTCCCACGCCGCCAAGGCTCGCACCACTTCCCCCCCCCCCCCCCCCCCTTCCGCGGCCCCATCACCGCTTCCGCGCTCGCCTCGTCGCGGTCCCGCCGACCGCTGCCGCTCGCGCCTCTCCGCGGCCTCGACGCCGCCTCCGCGCCGACTCCGCCGCGGCTCCACCAGCCGCCGCCGTCCGCGCCGCTCCCTTCCGCGGCCTCGTCGCCGCCTCCGCGCCGACTCCGCCGCGGCCTCGCCAGCCGCTGCCGTCCGCGCCGCTCCCTCCCGCGGCCTCATCGCCGCCTCCGTGCCGACTCCGCCGCGGCCTCGCCAGCCGCTGCCGTCCGCGCCGCTCCCTTCCGCGGCATCGTCGCCGCTTCCGCGCCGACTCCGCCGCGGCCTCGCCAGCCGCTGCCGTCCGCGCCGCTCCCTCCCGCGGCCTCGACGCCGCCTCCGCGCCGACACCGCCGCGGCCTCGCCAGCCGCTGCCGTCCGCGCCGCTCCCTCCCGCGGCCTCGTCGCCGCCTCCGCGCCGACACCGCCGCGGCCTCAGCCGCTGCCGTCCGCGCCGCTCCCTCCCGCGGCCTCGTTGCCACCTCCGCGCCGACTCCGCCGCGGCCTCCGCCGCTGCCGTCCGCGCCGCTCCCTTCCGCGGCCTCGTCGCCGCCTCCGCGCCGACTCCGCCGCGGCCTCGCCAGCCGCTGCCGTCCGCGCCGCTCCCTCCCGCGGCCTCGTCGCCGCCTCCGCGCCGACTCCGCCGCGGCCTCAGCCGCTGCCGTCCGCGCCGCTCCCTTCCGCGGCCTCGTCGCCGCCTCCGCGCCGACTCCGCCGCGGCCTCGCCAGCCGCTGCCGTCCGCGCCGCTCCCTCCCGCGGCCTCGTCGCCGCCTCCGCGCCGACTCCGCCGCGGCCTCAGCCGCTGCCTGCCGCGGCCTCTCCCTCCCGCGGCCTCGTCGCCGCCTCACCTCCCCCCGTGACCGCTGCAGGCCCACCCGCAGCCGTCCTCCATGGCTACCGCCACACCCTCCCCCGTCCCCCTCCCTCCACCTATTGACACCTCCTCCGTCGATAAGCTGCAGCTCGCCGCAGACAAATCCGCCATCAATTGGCACTCCTTCGTCGGCAGCATCCGACGGGTCCTCTCCGATGCGTGGGTTCCCCCCTACCGTGTCCTTGATGTCCTCCTCCGCCGTCCCCACCGAACCTGACCACCCGGGCGAGACTCCCCCTCTCCCTCCCTCTCCCGGCGATCCTCCTCTTGAACCCGACCTCCAACTCACCGCCGACCAAGCCACGGCCGATACAGACTTCATCCTACGCCGCCGTGCGTACCTTATCAAGAAAGCAGAGTACGATGCAGCAGTCGAAGCCTATGACCAGGCAGTTACCGGCCGCAACGCTCACCTCGCCGTCGTCGCCAAATACCAAGCCGACATGGCCACCTACACCCCGAAACTTATCGCCTGGACAACTGCTGACACTCGTGCCTGCACCGTTCTCCTTGGGGCTCTCCCTGACTCTCTCATGCGCCGCTTCCAGGCTCGAGAGCTCCGGGCCTCGGTCATCTGGGCAGAGCTCCATGCGATGTTCGAACGCCGCGACATCAGCTCGGTCGGCATTCTGTTTCAAGAATACTTCTCAATCACCCTTGCTACCTGTGACGGAGCGGTCGACTACATCGGCCGCATGCGGGAGGTAGCTGACCGCCTCGAAGCCCGCCAAGCCGGCCTCTCCGAACCCCTCCAAATCCATCGCCTCCTGTTTAACCTCACTCCCGACTATGAATCCCGCCTTCACGCCTTTACTGAAGCCAATCCCATGGCTGACCTCGCCTCCGTTGAACAGTGGATCATAGACACCGAAGTCAAACTTCGCACCCCCGTCGTCAACCTCGCCTCCTCCCAACCCTCCTCCTCCTCCCTCAACGCTACTCAGCCCCGCAAGCAGGGCAAGCACAACGGCAAGGGGGGCGGTGGAGGCATAGGAGGTAGCGGTCCCGGCGGCAGCAGCGCGAGCAGACGTGGCGGTACCACTGGGGATGAGCACGGCACCACCACCACAGGCGGAGCTCCTGCAAGCAGCGGCGGTCGCCCCGGTACTCTTCCGCCCTGCACCTATGTTCGCCGCTATGGCCCCCGGGCTGGAACACCCTGCGGACAGACCAACCATCCCCCTGCCACCTGCTTCAAGGCCCTCGATGATGCTTGGTACGCACGAGGTAACGTTGGCAATCCTCCAAAGTGGGGAACGATCTCCCCACGTCCCTCCCCCACCGACATCCAAACCAACCCCGCTTACCTCCCTGCCCACCTCCGCCTCCTTGCTCCCCCCACACCTTTTCTCAACCTCCAGCAGCAGCACCTCCTACAGCAGCAGCAGCAGCAGCAGCAGCAACTGCAGCAGCTGTTTTATCCATAGCCGCAGCAGCAGCAGCAGCCGCAGCCGCAGCAGCACCCATGGGGATCAGGACCCCAGCCCCAGTGGGGACCTAGCCCTCCTCCCTGGCAGCAGCAGCAGCTAAACTTCGGCACCGCAGCCATGGCCGCTCAAGCCTCACCGGCTCCCCTTTGGGGTACTCCACCCCCCCCCAGTGGCACTGCCACTCCTCTCACTCAGGAGAACTTTCTTGGCAACATTGCTATCTCACCCTCTCTTCCTTCCATGTACCCGTCCACCATTAATGAAACCACTTTCCAGTACTCCGTGCCTTCCTCCTCCTCACCCACTCTGGACTTTGTCCTGGACAGTGGGGCCACTGAAACTGCTCTCAAAGACGCTGGTACACTCACACCCCTCTCTCCTCCCACTCAGGTTCACGGCGCTGACAGCAGCTTCACTATTCCATGCACACACCTCTCCACTCTCCCCTGCTCACTCTTCCCCTCTGGTAAGGTAACTGGTCTCCACATCCCCACTCTCCGAAACAACCTCCTCTCCCACCGTGAAATACAAAGTGCAGGTATCACTGCGGTCTACCCTGGTAATGCCACCTACTGTGACCTTTACCACACTGCCTCCGGCCGCTTCCTCCTCCGCATACCCCTCTGCCCCCGCACTCGCCTCTACACTCTCCGCACTCCGTGACCACCCTCCTGTCATGTCACCACTCGTGCGGGTACCTCCACTAGCCCTCCCCATCTCCCTCCCTCCCCCCCCACTCCACCATCCCCCCACTCCTTCATCCCGCCCTCCCTCGTTCCAATCCCCTCCACCTCCGACCATCTCTCCCACCCCGCTGTTCTCCTACATCACCGACTCGGCCATCCCAATTTCGCCGCTCTCTGCACTGCTGTCACCTCACGACTCCTTCACAGCCTCCCTCCCACCCTTCCTCCCCTTCCCTCCTCCCCGGCCCCCCCATGCCCCTCCTGCATCCACGGCAAACTCAAACAATCTCCTCACCACAGCCACCCATTGACCTTGTCCATATGGACCTCTGGGGGCCCTCTCCCACCCGCTCACGCCAAGGCCATCGCTACATGCTGGTTCTGGTTGACGATCACAGCCGCTACTCCTCCGTTTTCCTCCTCCACACGAAAGCCCAGGCGCCGACCATGATCATTCACTGGGCAGAACAATGCCGCACCCACTTCAAACGTCCCATCGGCCGCCTCCACTCTGATGGGGGAGGCGAATTCCTCAATCGCACTCACCCACTACTGCACCACTCATGGCATCCAACAGACCCACACTCTTCCCCACTCCCCACAGCAGAACGGCGTCGCAGAGAGCCGCATTCGCGAAATCACTAAGATCGCCCGCTGTCTCCTCGCTCACGCCTCCACCCCTCCTTCTCTTTGGGGCTATGCACTCCTTCATGCTACCCTCCTCCTCAACCTTCGCTCCCATCCCTGCCACACCGCCACTACCCCCACGGAGCTCTGGTCAGGGACCAAACCTGACGCTGCCGGACTTCGTGTTTGGGGTTGCAAGGCATATGTGCTCATCCCTCCACCTGAACGCACCCACGGCAAGCTCGCTTCTCGTGCCCTCGAGTATGTCTACCTCGGCCACAACCGCGACTCGCCCGGTTACCTTTTCCTTCACCCTCCCTCCGGTCGCCTCATCCGCAGCATTGACGTTGTGTTTGATGAGACCACCCCATATTATTCCTCTCCACCACCAGACCCCCTCCCTCCTCCCACCCGTCCTCTCGCTTGGACCGACACCGTCCTCCCTCCCCTCCTCCCTCCAGCACCCCTTCTCCCACCCCTCCCCACTCCGCTTCCGCCACCCTCATCTGCCGATATCTATGATCCCACTGCTCCAGCATCCCCTGCACACTCCGCGGCTCCCTCTCCCTCCTCTCCTTCCTACTCTCCTTCTCATCCATCCCAACAGCCGCAGCAGCAGCCACAGGGGCAGCAGCAGCAGCAGCAGCAGCCGCAGCAGCAGCCGCAGGGGCAGCAGCAGCAGCCACAGCAGCAGCAGCAGCAGCAGCAGCAGCCGCAGCAGCAGCCGCAGCAGCAGCAGCACCCACAGCAGCAGCAGCAGCAGGGGCAGCCGCAGCAGCAGCCGCAGGGGCAGCAGCAGCAGCCACAGCAGCAGCAGCAGCAGGGGCAGCCGCAGCAGCAGCCGCACCAACAGCAGCAGGGGCAGCAGCAGTGGCCGCCGCAACAACCACAGGGGCAGCCGCAGCAGCAGCAACAACAGCCGCAGCAGCGGCCGCAGCAGCAACAGGGGGTCCAGCAGCAGCAGCAGCAGCAGCGGCGGAGGGCGTCTGCCCGCTCCTCACCCTTCCTCCTCCCTCGCATGCACACCCGCTCTCTTGATCCCATCCTTGGCACACCGCCACCTTCCTCCCTCCACCAGCTCGAGGATTCCCATGAGGAGTTCGCCATGGTCCGGCACCACACTCCCTCTATCTTCACACTTTACCCTGACCTCTTCGGCGCTCTGATCCTTAGCGCGATCTCCGCTCCCACCATCTTCGTCCCCACCACCTTCCAGGAGGCTATCACCTGCCCTGACGCTGACAAGTGGTTAGCCGCTATCTTCCTGGAGTGTGAGGCTTTCATTTGCAACGACTCCTTTATCGACGTTCCCCTTCCCCCTGACGCCAACCTTGTCGAGGGCAAGTGGATCTTTCGAGTCAAACAGCTGCCGGGAGAGGAGCCAGTCTACAAAGCCCGCTATGTTGCCAAGGGGTTCACCCAGACCTGGGCTGAGGACTACTGGTTCACATTTGCCCCCACCCTCAGGCAAGCCACCCTACGCACCCTTATGGACATCGGTGCGCGTGACGACATGGAGATTGACTCCATGGACGTCTCCAACGCGTTCCTGCAAGGCGAACTGCACGAGCGCATCTTCCTCCGCCGACCTCCTGGGTTTCATGCGGCTTTCCCCGAAAACACCGTCTGGCAACTAAAGCGCCCGGTTTACGGCCTGAAGCAGGCACCACGAGAATGGCATGCGAAGCTGTCTGCTACTCTCCAGTCCCTTGGCTTCTCCCCCTCCCACTTCGATGCTAGCCTCTTCATCCGCTCCTCCCCCAGTCGCTTCTTCATCTCCGTCGACGACATGATCCTGCTCGCCGACACCAGGGCTGACATGGATCATGTGAAGCGGTCACTTCAGGAACGTCTCAAGTGCAAGGACCTTGGTCCGCTTCAGAACTACCTCGGCATGGCTATCACCCGTGATCGATCCGCCCGCACCATCACCCTCTCCCAGTCCCACTACATCGGCCAGGTCCTGGAGAAGTTCGAGATGGCACAAGCCAAAGTGGTCTCCACCCCTCTCCCCTTCGGCCACCAGCTTGCGCCACCCACCTCCCCCTCCACCTCCTCCCGGCCCTACGCCGAGCTTGTTGGGTCGCTGATGTACGCGATGATGTGCACTCGTCCCGACCTCGCCTACCCTGTCAGTGTCCTTGCTCGGTTCGTCGGCCCCGGCCGCCACACTGAGGAACACTGGACTGCCGCCAAGCGGGTCCTCCGCTATCTCCGTGGCACCAGAGACCACGCTCTCACGCTGGGTGGATCTTCCCCCCCCCTTCTCTCTGGCTTCAGCGACTCCTCCTGGGCAGACTGCCAGCCAGACCGCCGCTCCTCCCAAGGCTATGGCTTCACCCTCGGCAGCGGCCTCATCAGCTGGCGCTCTACCCGCTCCTCTGCCATCGCCCTCTCCTCCTGTGAAGCTGAGCTCTATGCTGGCACCATGGCCGCCCAGGAGTCCCGCTGGCTCTGCTTCCTCCTGGCTGAGCTTGGTGTTCCCCAGCGCTGCCCCACGCTCTGGTGTGACAATGCCAGCACCATCCATCTCACCCAAGACCCCGTGTTCCACGGTCGCTCCAAACACATTGAGCTCCGCTATTTCTTCATCCGTGAACTCGTCCAACAGAATCTCATTGCCGTTCGTAAGATCGCCGCTGAAGCCAACTTGGCAGATATCTTCACCAAAGCACTCCTTCGCCCTGCGCACTCTGCTCTTCTCCGCCTCATCGGCCTCGCTCCCCCAGGCGCGCCTTGATTCAGGGGTTGCTTCACTCAAGCCTTTCCGCATCTCTGCAGGTTAAGGGGTTGTGTTAGAATCTATCTTCTTGTGTAACCTGCATAGATGTTATAGGTTAGGCTAGAGTTAAGCACCCAAACTTAGTTTGGGTGTACAAACAAGGGTCACCCAGTTTGTAGGTTGGAAACCCAACCTTGGTCCAATTATTGGACCCCAAAGGTTGGGTTGGGTAGAATTATTGGTTCACTCCAATAATGTTGGCCCAACTCCAACTTGGCCAACATTATTGGACCCCACCAATAATCCCCCAACCCAACTTCTTGGTTGGGGTCCAATAATGCTCACCTAGGCTAGGATCCAACCCACTCCCTATGTAAACCCCCAATCTCCTCAATTCAATCATCAACTTCTCTTCAAACTATTGTTCTCACAAATACCTCATGGCATGACATGGCATGGCATGCCATAACAAGGCATGGCATGCCATAACAAGGCATGGCATGGCATGCTTCATTGCTTCATCACAACATGGCTTCGGGATCGCACACGTAGTCTGATACATGCACGCATGCATGTGTTGCAGGGTGTTGATCCAGCTGCTGGGAGCATGCCAGGACGCCCATTGCTCACATGCGTTTCTAAAATTCCACATGACTGCACTGTTGCAAACTGCTCACGAATTTGTTTTGGGTTTTCTCGCGCGCTCTAGACCAGAGACTTTCTCCTCCCCTGATTACCCTCTCCCTCCGATGCTCTATTTGTCGCGTGTGTGCCTGTGGCTGTCCATGTGGCGTGCAGATGGGCATTTTGCAGCTGCTTTCGGCCATTCTGCATTAGGACAATGTGCTGTTCCAAGAGGGTGATGAACCACCTCCCCCCTCCCCCTTCTGAGGCACCTGAAATTCTTTCGTGTGTGCTTGACTGCGCGTGTGGCATGCAGATGGGCATTCTGCGGCTGCTAGCGGCCATTCTGCACCTGGGCAATGTGCTGTTCCAAGAGGGTGATGAACCCCCACCGCAGCTGGCAGGGGAGCAGTCAGAATTCCACCTCACCACTGTGGCCGAACTCCTGGGGTGAGGGAGTGAGGGAGGGAGGGAGGGAGTGAGGGTGATAGTGGGGCCGTGACGGTGTGAATCGAGTCAAAAGAGTGCAACTATCTGCCTCTTCGCAACTGGTAGGGGAGCAGTCAGACTTCCAGCTTACCAGACTGTGGCTTGGCGCCTTGGGAGGGTGATAGTGGGGGGATGCAGTGGTGGTGATACAAGTTTGTTAAGGAGTAGGAGTAGGAATGTGGCAGGTAGGGATGGCCCAGTCATTGGGGGACAGACAAAGCCAGGGTGAGGTTCTCTTCCATTCACACATCACCCGCACTTCCTCCATAAATCCCTTGCGAAAAAACGCCTGCGTCTCGAACTTACCGCAGCCACGCCACCTCCCTCTCTCCTCGCCTCTCACACTCCCACCCACCCACAGCGTGCCCAAGGAGCCACTGCAGGAGTCACTGGTGACATACACGCGCAAGGTGGGCCGGGAGGTGTTGAAGAGTTCGCTCAAGCCACAGTTGGCTTTTGTGTCGACTCAAATAAGATCTCCTTTCCTCTCCTATCTTCTCCTCTCCTCTCACACTCCCACCCTTCAGCGTGCCCAAGGAGCCGCTGCTGGAGTCATTGGTGACATACACGCGCAAGGTGGGCCGGGAGGTGTTCAAAAGCCCGCTCAAGCCACAGGCCGCCGCTACCAAGCGCGACACACTCGCCAAGACACTTTACTCCAAGCTCTTTGACTGGTGAGATGCCCTCCTTCCTCAATGACTGCCTCTCCTTCGATCAGTCGTATTTTGAGACGTCTCAAAATAAGCGCGATACACTTTCCAAGACACTCTACTCCAAGCTCTTTGACTGGTGAGATGCCCTCCCTCCCTCACTGACTGCCTCTCCCTCGGTCGGTCGTATGGTGCAAAGATCATGGTTAAGGTTAAGGCCGGCATATGACAGGACCCCATGTCTCTCCTCCCTTCTCCCTACTCTCCACTGAATCAATTATTGCTCTTCCATCTCACTCGTCTGAATGTCTCCTCTCTACCATTTCCTAACTCTCTCTTCACGTGCCTCATGGCACCGGGATTGTGGCAAAAGTGAATGAGGGCACACCCCACGTCCCTTCTCTCCATTTCATAATATTCCTCTCTCCCTCCTCCCACTGTGTTCGTTCTCATCTCCGTCACCCACTTTGTTCTTATCTCCCTCACCCGTCTCAATGCCTCCGCTCCTTCCTCATGGAATCAGGATCGTGGCGAAGGTGAACGAGAGCATAGGGCAGGACCCCACGTCCACCATGCTCATTGGCGTGCTCGATATCTACGGCTTCGAGCACTTCAAGACCAACAGGTGTGCTCCTGCATGCATGCAATCTTGCACGCGTGGCAGTCACGCCGCTCTGGGCCTCTTGTGAAACATCCTCACGTCCACCCACCATGCTCAGTGGCGTGCTCGATATCTACGGCTTTGAGCACTTCAAGACCAACAGGTGCGCGCCTGCATGCATGCAAGCATGCAGCCGCACACACACTGAATCACGCCGTGTCTCTTTGGGCACTTGAAGTTTAACAGAGGTCGGTCGGGCAGCAACAGGTCAGTGTGGAGGCATGAAAGTACGCACTAACCCTCCCAATGAGAGCTGCGATGGGAGCTGCGATGGGAGTTGCGATGTTACACTGCCCTCGGAAAATGCGCATGCCTTCTCTTCATGACTTCACATATGCTCGTGTTTTAGCATGGATCCGTGCATGTATGCTCTCATTCTCCCTCCCTCCCTCTCTCTCTACCTCTCTTCTTCCTCACCCTCCCTGCCTGCCTGCCTGCCTGCCTGCCTGCCTGCGTGTGTTCCTGCGTGCGTGCGTGTCTGCTCCCTCACCCCTCTCTCACAGCTTTGAGCAGTTCTGCATCAACCTCGCCAATGAAAAGCTCCAGCAGCATTTCAATGCTGTACGCTCTTCTCTCCTCCCAACCTCTCTCCTTTCCGCGTGCCCCTCCTAACCGCTCTCCTTTCTGTGTGCCCCTTCCATGCCACAAGCATTTGCCTAGACAAACTAGTTGCATACCTTTCCTATGTCTGCTTATCCAATGCATCCACATCCCATAAACCTTTCCGTTAATTTTATGCCATACCATGCCAGTAGCACCTACTTGATCAAGCAGACTCTGCTGCATTATTTTTCACAGTGCATCCACCTACTTGATTAAAAATACCTCTGCCCTACTTCACTCCCCACGCGCCCCCCCCCCTCTCCCCCTCTCCCCCATCCTCCCACCTCCCCTGCCCCCTTGTGTGCGGCTTCAGCATGTGTTGAAGATGGAGCAGGAGGAGTACACGCGCGAGCAGATCGACTGGAGCTATGTGGACTTCACAGACAACGAGGACGTGCTGGAGCTCATTGAAGGGGTGAGACAAGGGGGTGGGTTGGGGCATGAAGGAGTCAAGTGCGGTGGTGAGGATTGCATGAAGGAGTTGATGCGGTGGTGAGGAGTGGATGTGTTGACTGAGGTTCTTCCTCCCAATGGCGATGGAAAAGGAGTGTGGGCCTTTGACTAGCTCCCACCACAACAGGAAGAATCAGCTGTTGGTTTGAACTACAAGACCTTCACGACAACATCGGTGTGCTGCTCCAGGCTGGTCTAGGATTGGGGGGAGCTTGTGGCCAGGGGGGAAGAGAACGAACATGGGGAACAGAGAGAGCAGGGGGAAGCGAGGGCGATGGGAGGGGGATACTTTCCTTCCTGGCTGCTCTACCACTCAACAGATGCACGTGCTCGCTCTGTGGATTCGTCTCTCTTCCACCACCTGCCTCTTCTCCCTGCTTCACCACTTGCTGATTCTCACCATTTGGTGCTCTTATGCTCTGTGAAATGATGTTTGTGCTGTGTCTGTGGTGCTTCTATACGTGTATGTGTGGTGTGATGAGGCTACATGGCGTGCATTTGATGGATGTGTGCGGGCATCTGTGTGGGCATGTGTGTGGGCATGTGGGTGGGCATGTGGGTGGGCATGTGTGTGGCATGTATGTGCGCATGTGTGTGCTCATGTGTGTCGGCATGTGTGTGTGCGTGCCTGTATGTGTGAGCAGAAGCAAGGCATTCTCAGCACACTGGACTCCACCTGGTAATCTATCCCTGCTCCATTCGCCATGCTCCATGCTCCATCCTCTGACTGGGATTCACTGCTGCTCGCTCACTTCTCTCACTCCACTCCCCTTGACCTTCCCGCATCCACTCCGTTCTCTGTTCCACAACCCTCTCCGCTCTTGCACTCCCTCCCGCTCCTTACTCCCGTATTCCGCGCCACTTTCTCTTCTCTGTGCTATCTGCTCCGAACCAGCTTTGCCTTCTGCTGCCTCTCATCCATTAACTTCTTTGTGAAATCGCAGTCTAACCCATTTCTTATCCGTTTCCCCTACCACCCGTCTCCAGTAATTCCATCCATACAGCCTCTGACCTCTCCGTTTCCCTCAACCCCCGCTCCTTCCCCTCCTCCGAAACACTTTTTTCCCTCTCCCCGTGCTTTGCTTGCACCCCTGTGCCGTGCAGCAAGACGCCCAACTCCACCCCCGAGACGTTCAGTCGCACGCTGTACAAGCAGTACGAGGCACACGAGCGCTTTCTCTTTGGCAAGATGTCCAAAACCGACTTTACAATCCACCACTACGCTGGACAGGTGAGCCTTATAACGAGTATGGGTCTGTTCTGCTGAAGGAAAACGATGCTTTGAGCGCTTGAGCTAGCTGTCTCATTCCTCTTTCCCACACAACTTCCCTCTGTAACCTCTCTCCCTTCCTCCCAGCCTACCAGGTGAAGTACCTAACTGACAATTTCCTGGTGAAGAACATGGATGCAGTGGTGCTGGAGCACTCGCTTATTACCCTCCACTGGTCTCCCACGCTCAACCTCCTCACACCTCCCCTTCCACGGTCCACCCACTCCACTTCCCCCCATCCTACCAGGTGAAGTATCTAACAGACGAGTTCCTGGTGAAGAACATGGATGCAGTGGTGCCGGAGCACGAAACACTGCTGGGCCACTCGGAGCATGCCTTCATCGCTCAGCTCTTCCCCCTCGAGGCCGAGGCCAGCAAGGCCGCCTTCAACTCCCTCGGAAAGAGGTTCAAGGTGAGATGAGATGAGTGATGAGCGCAGGGGTGTGTGGGTGGGCCGTGGGCCAGCAGTGTCTTGCCTGCTCTCCAGCCACTCGGACCATGCCTTCATCGCTCAGCTCTTCCCCCTCGAACCCGAGGCCAGCAAGGCTGCCTTCAACTCCCTGGGCAAGCGCTTCAAGGTATCAGATGATCCATGAGCCCAAGGGGGGATGCGTGAGGGGGGCACAGGGCTTGGGATTGGACCTACCTGCGTGCTCTTTCTCGCGTCTCAGTGATCCCTCCCGTCAGCCGGCTGCTCGTCCGGCCAGTAGTTTGTTTTTAGAATTCTCAAATGCCACCTGCACTCCCTGGCCATGCCTCTGTTGCTCAGTTGCTTGTCCCCCAAGATGCCCACCTCTTGTCGTGGTTGTCCCTTGAGAACTTGCAACTTCCAGCACCATTCCCGTTCTCCTTGACCAGGACTGGTGGGCAGCATTTTGAGTCGACTCAAAACTTGACGAGCTCCCTGCCTGTTGACCAACCGTTACATTGCATTGCATCTTCCCATCTCCGCACCTTGTATCTGCCACCCACAGGAGCAACTGGCAGCACTGATGCGCACGCTCAACAGCACAGCGCCGCACTACATCCGGTGTGTGAAGCCCAATAGCACGCTCAAGCCGGGGGTCTTCACGCGCACTCTCGTAATGGAACAGCTGCGATCAGGGGTGAGTTGGGGGTGAGTCACAGGCGTGTGTGTCTAACAGGAGGGGGGAAAGAAGGCAGTGCGGTGGGAGACGAAGGGTAGAGGTGTCTCAGGGTCAAACTGCTGTCCCTGTGGTGCCTCGCAAAGGATTTAGGGATGGAGCGAGTGAGAGAGGGTGAGGTGAGAGAGGGTGAGGTGAGAGAGGGTGAGGTGAGAGAGGGTGAGGTGAGAGACACAGCAATAGAGTGAGTTAGTGTCAACCGTCTCTGCTAGCCTCCATGGTTCCTCTTCCCTCTCACCCCATCATCTCCCCTCACTCCTCACCTGTCTCTCCCTCCCAGGACTCACTCAAATCCCCGTCAGAAAGTGCTGGTGGTAGGCAGGCATTGCCACGAATGCCCCACGGCCACCCCTTCGCACCCTAACTCCACAGCCTAGGCTACCCTTCAATCCTCCAGTGTCCTGTCAACTGCTCTCCCTCCAGGCACCCCTTTCCTCCCACTCCTCCCAGGGAGTGCTGGAGGCAGTGCGAGTGTGATCCAAGGGCTACCGCTTTGCACAGCACCTCTGTTACAACCCACCTCGATCTAATGTCCCGTCAACTGCTTGCTTCCCCCCGACTCCTCCTTTGTACTCCCAGGGAGTGCTGGAGGCAGTGCGAGTGTGCTCCAAGGGCTACCCCACGCGGCGCTCCTTTGAGGACTTCATCGAAAGATTTGCCTTCCTCGTGCCCTCCGAGCTCTACGACGAGTCAGTGCCATTGCCTGCCTGCTTGCCTGCCATTGCCCCCTGCTCCTGCGCAGGTGGGAAAGAATTCGTCGCATTCTTTCCTCTTCTCCCATCAAAACAAACTCAGCAGCTAGTGATGCATGAGTCGTTGTGTAACTTCGTCTCTTCCCTCTCCATCTATTAAGGCACCATCAACCTCACACCCTGACCCGTCACCATCCACTGCAACCAATTAGCACCCATGGACCACTTGCTGCTTGCATGCTATGCTGCTCAGCCTCCCCTTCCCCTGCTGCCCCACGCTCTGTTACTGGTTGTTCACATGGCAGGGCGGAGGATGATGAGATGAGCTGGTGCGGGCTATCTTTCTCAGCCCGCTTAAAAACCTCCCATTATATCCCGCTTGCCTCTTGTTTCTCAACCACTTTATCTGCTGCCCTACGTGGCGCCACTGGTTGTGCACATGGCAGGGCGGAGGATGATGAGCTGGTGCGGGCGATTATGAAGGAGGCAGGCATTGAGGGATACCAGGTGCGTGATACTCCAGGCACACGTGCACACACATGCAAGTGTGCATGCACAAGCTTGCACACACGCACACATGTGTACGCACGCTTGTCATACACGCATGAATCTGCGCACGTACGCATGCATGTTTCATTCAGCGCACATATTTATATGCACCTATACACAGTCAATTTCCACACACGCCCTTTACCATTCACGAGCTTCCTTACCGTTCATAATCATTGTGTTTGTCTCGAAGCCACCTATCTCTCGAAATGCAAAATCACCCCCCTTCCCTCCTATCCTTCTCACCCACCCCGCAAGCAGATCAGGCTGAACAAGGTGTTTCTGCATGTGGTGCTTGTTGAGATGTCTCAAAAAACATAATTCATTCTCTCCCACCCCACTCTCTCCCTCTCCCCTTCCACTCACACCCCAATCCTGGCTTACTTTCCCCCCTTTACATGCCCTCGGATTGGTCTGTCCAAGGTGTTTCTGCGGACAGGCCAGACGGTGGTGCTTTTTGAGACGCCACACAAATCAAAACACACTCCCTCCTCCCACCCACTCCCCACTTTCCCCCCTCCGCCTCCTCTCCCTTCCACGCGCCAGATCGGGCTGACCAAGGTGTTTCTGAGGGCGGGGCAGATGGTGGTGCTGGAGACAATGCGGCTGAAATTTACAATTCCACCTCCAACCCGCTCCCCCCTCCCCCTGCACGCACTCAGATCGGGCTGACCAAGGTGTTTCTGCGTGCGGGGCAGATGGTGGTATTGGAGACGATGCGGCTGAACCGCATGGCAGAGGCAGCGCGCATCATTCAGAAGTACTACCGGGCATACATCTTCCGCCTGCACCGCAAGCGGGCTGCCCAGACCATCCAGAACCACTGGCGAGGTGCGTCTGTCCCTCCGTGCTTTCTTGCTTGCCGTCTGTCCCTTGCCCCTGCGCAACAGGCAAGCTACACTCACCATCCAGAACCACTGGCGCCTAACGTGCTGTTTTGTGACATGCCATACCATGACCTGCCGTGACACCTCGTGCATTGCCCCTTTTGCCCATGCCCCCCTCTCCCCGTGGCCCCCCTTGCCCATGACCCCAGGCTACAAAGCACGGGAGCAGCTGCATGAGCTGCGGGAGTACAAGGCAGCGCAGACGATTTAGAAATACGTCCCCCCTCTTCGCTCCCATGGTTCCTCTCTTCCCCATCCCCTCGTCTCCACACATATATACTGCAGGCTACAAAAGCACGGGAGCAGCTGCGGGAGCTGCGGGAGTTCAAGGCACGCAGACGATCCAGAAGTACACGCCCTCTTACCAATGATCCCTCTTGCCCATGCCTCCCCGTGCCCACGCCCCTCCCTGCCCATGCCCATACCCCAGGCTACAAGGCGCGCGAACAACTGCGGGAGCTGCGGGAGTACAAGGCAGCGCAGACGATTCAGAAGTACACGTCCCCTCTCTTCCCGTCTCCCATGATTCCTCTCTTCCCGCCCCTTCGTCTTCCCACATGCCCCAGGCTACAAGGCGCGCGAACAACTGCGGGAGCTGCGGGAGTACAAGGCAGCACAGACGATCCAGAAGTACACGCGGCGATGGATGCACCGCCGCCGCTTCCTGGACATGCGCGAGGCGCAGATCCGCATCGCTGCCCACGTGCGCATGCACCAGGCGCGCACCCACTACATCTTCACCCGCCGTACCCTTGCAGCCACCAAGATTCAGGTGCGTGCATTGGGTCTGAGGTGCCTCAGGGGGGGGTTGGGGGGGGCTTTGAAGCGCAGATCCGCATTGCTGCCCACGTGCGCATGCACCAGGCGCGCACGCACTACATATTCACCCGCCGCACCCTTGCAGCTACCAAGATTCAGGTGCGTTTGGTCTGAGGTGCCTCAAGGGGGGGTTTCGGGGGGGCTTTGAGGCGCAAATCCGTATAGCTGCCCATGTGCGCATGCACCAGGCGCGCACGCACTACATATTCACCCGCCGCACCCTTGCAGCTACCAAGATTCAGGTGCGTTTGGTCTGAGGTGCCTCAAGGGGGGGTTGGGGGGGGCTTTGAGGCGCAAATCCGTATAGCTGCCCATGTGTGCCTGCACCAGGCGCGCACGCACTACATCTTTAATTGCCGCACCCTCGCAGCCACCAAGATTCAGGTGCGTTCCCTTCAGGGCGTCGCGGAGGCGTATTTTGAGGCAAGCTGCTGCAAGAATCGCATTTACTGCACTTTCAGTTGACGGTTCCTGGCCGCCGTTAAGATACAGATGTGCTCTTTATTTGGAACTTAAAATGGCGTCATTTAGGCGCCACCTGCACAACCCATACTGCGCAATCTCCACATTATTGAGCTTACGCTATAATCTTCCTGGCCTCCCCACTCAAAATCACCTCCGTTCAGTTCTCCTAAGCCACTCTGCATGGTATGGGTATCACCTGCGCAAGCCATACCGGGCGCATTGGTTGAGAGGTGCAACTTGACACACGGGTGCTTCCCTGTTCTTTTTGCATCTGCCTCCCCTGCTCCTGCTCCCAGGCCATGTGGCGCGGGTACCACCTGCGCAAGCCGTACTGGGCGCTTTTGTTGAGACGCAATAATCAACTCATACACTTCCTTACTATTTCCCATCTTCCTCCCCTGCTCCTCCTCCCAGGCCGTGTGGCGTGGGTACCACCTGCGCAAGCCATACTGGGCGCTGCGGCGGCGGCTGCAAGTGCGGCTGGGGCAGAGGCGGCTGACCAGAATGAAGGAGGTGAGGGCGAATGTTGTGTCTGTTGTGGTGGGAAAAAGGGAGGGACCATAAGAGAGGTGACTTTTACATCGACTCGAAAGGCGCTGCGGCGGCGGCTGCAAGTGCGGCTGGGGCAGAGGCGGTTGACCAGGATGAAGGAGGTGAGGGAGGGACATTGGCACCGGAGGAGGGAGGGAGGGATGGAGGAATTGAGGTGGTTTTGTGTGACAATCACAAGGGCGTGGAGCGGTTACTGATGGAGTTACAGCAGTATCCGTGTTGTCATGGGGGGATGGGCTTGCATGCGTTGGGAAGGACATTGGTGCCATGAAAGAGTGGATACACTTGCATGATGTACTAGTGCCAGTGGGTACCTGTTCATGGTACTCTTGCACTACGGTACTCCTTCAGCTGCACCAAAACTCGACTCCCTCCCCAACCCCACGCACCCACCACCTTCGTTCCCTGACTCTTCTGCAACATGGCAGGCGGCAGCAAGGGCGGCGTTACTGGCTCCCCCGCGCACCAAGGTGGAGGCTTCACTGGAGCAGCTGCGCCTCAAAGTGCTGCGCCTGATGAAGGTACACATGCTTCGCTTCTCCCTTTTCCCTGCCTCTTCTTGCTTCCCCTCTCCCTCCCTCACGATCTCTTCTGCTTCACTCTACGTCAAAACCATCACACTTCTCTTCCGTCCATCCCTTTCTTCAAATCCCTTCCCAAGTTCCCCCGCATTTCTCCTGCCTTCCACAACCCACAACCCCCTCTTCTAACCCCCACGCTCCCCCCTCCTCCCCCTCCATCCCCCTCCCTCCCCCTCCTGTTTCCCCCTTCTCTCCCCCACACCTCCCCATCCCTCTCACCCTCCCCATTCTTCAGACCAAGGAGGAGAAGAAGCGGAAGGAGCTGCAGGAGCAGCTGGACATAGCCCTGAAGGAGGTAGAAGCCAAGGCCAAGGAGAACGCGCAGCTCACGCAACGCCTTCTTTTTGGGTCGACTCAAATGCATACACCCTTCATCCCTTCATTCCCACTCTCTCTACAACAGAACAAGGAGGAGAAGAAGCGGAAGGAGCTACAGCAGCTGGACATCGCCCTGAAGGAGGTTGAAGCCAAGGCGAAGGAGAACGCGCAGTGCACACTGTGCAGAGGAATTGCTCTCATGCCCTCCCACAATTCCCCCAGCTCCCACACCCCCACAACCCCCTCTTTGAACCCCCACATTCCCCCTCCTCCCCGCTTCCTTTCACCTCCCCCCTTTCCTCTACCCCCCACCCGCACACTCTCTCCCTTCAGACCAAGGAGGAGAAGAAGCGGAAGGAGCTACAGGAGCAGCTGGACATAGCCCTAAAGGAGGTAGAAGCCAAGGCCAAGGAGAACGCGCAGCTCACCCAACGCCTCAAGGAGGAGACCGCCCGCGCACACCGTGCAGAGGAAGAGCTCCGATCCCTCATCGGCCACCCAGACTACCCCGCTGCTGCTGACGGCGCCGGTGGTGGTGGCAGTGGCGCATCCCATCACCACCACTCCGGCCTGCCGCATGCGTTTTCGAGGGGCGGGGTGATGCAGTCTCCTGGTGTTGGGCGCCGGTTTGCCAAGGGCGCGTCTCTTGAGGCGGAAAGGGCGGGGGGGAGGGGCGTGTGGGGAGCGGATGTTGTGCTGCAGCCTCAGCGGCGGCTTCGGTTGCAGGAGTGGAGGAGGGGGGAGCGAGAGGGGAGGGGGGCGGGTCGGAGCTGGAAATATCAACAACTCGGGCTTCAGGACTGGGGTTTGCTGCTAGGATGAGATCTCCAAGAGTGGGAGGCTTTGATATGCCAGGATTGAGTGGGTCTGCGAGCGTGGGAGGAGCGGAAGGGAGGGGGCCGATACAGCGGTCGAAAGCGTGGGCGAGAGTGAAGGCACGGAAGGGTGACGTGCTGCAGATGAGTGACGATCCGGATATGGCAACTGCTGCTGCGGTCTCCTCTGCTATGGGTGCTCCAAACGCCGCGTGGGGCAAGATGTTTATTCAGATTGCGCGGCTGAATGAGGAGTTGGAGAAATTGAAGGAGGAGAAGGCGGCGGTGGAAGAGAAGGTGAAGGAGGAGCGGGCGAGGATGGAGGGGATGGAGCGGAAGGTGGAGGCTTATGAGGGCACCCTGCAGTCCCAGGAGAGCCTGATTAAAGAGATGCAGGGAAGATGAAAGAGCTGCAGGAGAAGCTGAAGAAGTGAGACCAGGGAGATGGAAGGGAAGGGAGGGAAGGGGAGGGGAATGGGTGTGTGGGCCGGGTGGAGCGAAGGGGTGGGGAGGGGATGGTGGGTGGTATGAAGGGACAGGTGGGGAGGGCTGTTGGGTGAAGGGAGGGGTACAGGGAGGGGACTTTGGGGAGGAGGTGTGGGGGGGTGAGAGTGGGGGGAAGGGTTATCAGTCTTCATTTCACAGGCATTGCCCATTGTCCCTCACTTACATGGTAACCTCCCTCCAGCCAACCTGTATCCTATGGAGCCATACCAAACCACACCATATTTCTTTGGCTTTTGCACCGTGCCCTTCCCCATCATTCCCACATGTCCCTCTTCTCCCATCCCCAACCCACCCATCCCGACCCAATCCAACCCTCCCAGCAAGGACGAGGAGGTGCGCGAGCTTTCCTGGAAGCTTCTCGACGACAGCATCGAGGGAGAGAGCGGAGGTGGGGGGGCAGGAGGAGGCGAAGGAGGGGCAGCAGGAGGGGAGGAGGAGGTATTGAGCCGACCCATTGCAGGGGGGGGGCTGCAGATCGCAGTGCCTGGTCACCTCGCATCTCCCTCCCCCCTTGTCCTCCCATGGGCCTCCAATGTCGCCCAACAAGCTTAAAGCCCAGCTCGAGGTGAGCCTTGGGTGGTGTGTGGCAGGGTGGGATGGGGCGGGATGGGATGGGGTGAGGTGAGGTGGGGTGGGTGGGGTGGGTGGGTGGGAGGGGGGGTGGGGTGGGTGGTGGTGAGAGCATGGCAGAGTGGTGGACGTAAGCGATTGACGTTTATTCGCCGTGTGACGACCATGCACACGTAGTCTCCCTTGCGCCCCCCATCCCTCACTCCAACTTCGCCCCCTCCCCGTCCCTTCCGCTCCCACCTTCCTGTCCCCCCTCCACCTGCTGCTTCTCTTCCTCCTTCCTATCCCCCATCCACCCCCCCGCCCCCGAGTATCAGCTACTGATGCTGGTGGCGACCAGCATGTACGGCTTCTCACAGCATAACTATCCCATCGTTCATGTATAAGCTAGATCCTTTGCACCCCCCATCACCTTCACCTCCCTTCTCCCCTTCCTATGCCCCACTCCTCCACCCCAGGATCGACTACTGACACTGGTAACGACCAACATGTACGGCTTCTCAGAGCACGGCTACCCCCATCGCCATGTGCACGCTCTACAAGGCGCTGGACCACTGGAAGACCTTCGAGGCCCCGCGCGCACAACACCTTCGACCGCATTATCGAGGCGCTGCAGCTCGCCACGCACACAGGCAGCCTGCAGATGCTGGGGTACTGGCTGAGCAACACGGCGTTTGTTGTGTCTCCTGGAGACGACGCATACTAACGTGCAGCTTCGGCAGCAGAGCGGCGGCGGCAGCGGGTGGTTTGCATGGGGCGGCGACGGGGAGTGGGGGTTTGTGGGGGTTGAAGGGGTGGCGGTTGAGTGGTGGAAGGTGGTGGGGTAGAGGAGGGTGGAACTTTGACTGCTGGTGATGGGTTGAGGGGGCTGGGAGAGGTTGGGCTATGGGGTGGTGATATGCTCATGAGGAAAAAAGGGGGGAGGGGCAGGGGGGTTGGGTATCGGGTTGAGGGGGCTCCCGGTGGCCCCTCCCAGGCCGCCTCATCAGAAAGCAAGTCAGCAGTGGACCTGACGCTGTTCAAGACGCAGCTGCCCACTGTGCAGTTGATCCTCTAACACCCCTAACCCCTAACCTCCCTCCTTCTTCACCTCCCCCTCCTAAACCCCAACCCCTAACCCCCTCCCTCCTCCTTCCCTCCCACCCCCCCCCCCCCCCGCACCTCCCCCAGGGCGTCGTGACACAAGTCGGCAGTGGATCTGACGCTGTTCAAGACGCAGCTGCGCTGGCAACGGACCTCCTTACATCCCGTCCTCTCTCCCCCCTCTCACCCTCTCCCCCCTAACCCTCTTCTTCTCCTCCAGGCCGCCTCGTCAGACAGCAAGTCGGCGGTGGATCTGACGCTGTTCAAGACGCAGCTGCGGCTGGCACGGAGCGCATCTATGTGACGGTGCGCGACTCCATCAACAACGAGCTGCAGGGCCACTTCGGCAGCGGCCACCTCGTGGGGCAGGTGGGCTTGGTGCTGGGCTTTGTGGGGCAGGTGGGGTTGGTGCTGGGCTTTGTGGGGCAGTGGGCCGGGTGGTGTGGGGTGGGTTGCCGAGGCTGCTGAGGGCCACTTCGGCAGCGGCCACCTCGTGGGGCAGGTGGGGCTGTTGCTGGGCTTGCTGGTGGGGTTGGTGGGGCTGCTGGGCCGGTGGGGCTGATGGGTTTCTGGGGCTACTTGTTAGGCGATCGTCTGCTTGGGTGGGTGTGGCTGTTGGGCTGCTGGGGCTGCACAGGGGAAGAGGAAGTGAAGGGGAGGTGATGTTGGTGGTGATGGCCGCCACCCAGCCACTTTCACTTTCTCTTTCCCAGAGAAAAAGTGGAGGGGTGGTTGGGGGTGGTTCGGGAGGTGATCTTGGTGTTGTGGTGATGGCTGGCCCGCCTCTCTCCCCAACCACCCCTCCCTTCCCCACCCCCCCACCTTCTCCACCCCTCCCCTTCTTCCACCACCTCGTCCGCCTCCACCCCTCTCCCTCCCCATCCCTTCTCTCTCCCCCCCCAACCCCTCTCCCTTCTCCACCCCCTCCTTCCCCACCCTTTCCCCTCCCCCTCCCC
>CANIUD010000243.1:0-198600 GCA_947470075.1 Closterium sp. Yama58-4
CCCCCCCCCCCCCCCCCCCCCAAACAAACGCATCAGGGCAGGCATCGACATTCATCCTGACGCTACAGGGAAGAACACTACGGCCATCCTGAATGTTCAGGTCTTTACAGATAAAAACATCCTGTGTGTTAAACTATATTTGATGTTGCATGTTGTAGGCTACAGTGGGTAGCCACTAAGGGGTACAACCCCTTTAGGGTTTCATACTTGTATCACATTCTTGTCTTAGTTGATCCATTCTAGTCTATTATTCTGACATGGTATTAAGAGCTATGGGTCCTTAGGACCTAAGTTTCTTCATCGGGCCCACCTGTTACGGCGTTACCCCACTGCCTTACCCGAGTCGCGCTGCCCCTGTTAGCCGCGCGCCACTACTGCAGCGCGAAATTTTTATCGCGCTGCTCTGCCTGCCCCACCCCGCGCGCCCTGCTGGCCGCGTCGCGCTGCTGTCGCATCGCCCCGCCGCCCGCGCGCCTGCCCTGCCCGTGCGCCGCCCGCCGCCGCGCACTGTCCTGCCTGTGCGCAGCCCGCCGCCGCGCCACCTGACCTGCCCGTGCGCAGCCAACCGCCGCGCCACCCTACCCTGCCCGTGCGCAGCCCTCCGCCGCGCCACCTGCCCTGCCTGTGGGTAGCCAGCCGCCGCGCCACCCCTACCCTGCCCGTGCGCAGCCCGCAGCCGCACCACCTGCCCTGCCCGTGCGCAGCCAGCCGTCGCGCCTCCCTGCCCTGCCCGTGCGCAGCCAGCCGCCGCGCCTCCCTGCCCTGCCCGTGCGCAGCCAGCCGCCGCGCCTCCCTGCCCTGCGCGTGCGCAGCCAGCCGCCGCGCCACCCTACCCTGCCCGTGCGCAGCCCGCAGCCACGCCACCTGCCCTGCCCGTGCGCAGCCAGCCGCCGCGCCTCCCTGCCCTGCCCGTGCGCAGCCCGCCGCCGCGCCACCTTGCCCTACCCGTGCGCGGCCCGCAGCCGCTTCCTCCCCTGCCGGCCGCCCCTAACCCAGTGAGCGCTGCCTCCTGCTGCCCTGTGCACGCATCCTGCCGCTTGCCCTGCGCTACCAACGATGGCGACTTACAATGTTCTCACCTTTGACGCAGAGGGCCGCCCGATCGAATTTGAAACCTGGTTAGACGACCTTAGGCTCTACCTTCAGTGCGAGTCTAAGGATCGTGTGTCCCTGTTCGCTCATACGTCTGGTAGCGCTGCCATCCCTGCAGACACTGCTGACGCTGACACTCGTGACCAGTGGCTTATTCGCGACGCTGCTGCTCGCCTAGCTGTGCGAAACCACCTACCGCTAGCCGAGCGCGTGCACTTTAGCCAACAAAAAACCGCCAAGGGCCTGTTCGACGCAGTCGTAGCTCGCTACAGCTCGCCTGCCACTGCTGCGCTAGGCCGTCTTATCCTGCCCTACCTCTTTCCTGACCTGTCCGCCTTTCCTACAGTCGCTGATCTCATCACCCACCTCCGCACTAGCGACGCTCGGGTGCGTGTTGCGACCCCTGCCGACTTCCTCACCAAGAACCCTCCCCCTATCCACTACACCCTCTATCTCCTAGTCACTCGCCTCCCTGACTCTCTTCGCGCTGTCAAGACACCTTCCTCGCCATGGACCCCACTGAGCTCACTATAGACCTCCTCGAAAAGCACCTTACAGCGGCCGAGGTTAGCATTAACGCTGCTGTGGGCGCTTCTCGAGGCACTCCTCGCACCCCCTTCTTCGAGGGGTGTTCCCCCTCTCCCCTCCTCCCCTCTGTCGCCACTGCTGCTGCTGTCGACCTCCTTGGTGCTGAGGAGGTTGGGGCTGCGTCTGCTTCCAGTGGCAGGCGCCGCAGCGGCAAGGGGAAGGGCGGCAAGGGTGGTGGGGGTGGTGGGGGTGGAGGCGGTGGTGGAGGCTCGGGTGGTGGCGGCGGGGGTGGTTGGAGCGGCGGGGGTGGGGGTGGGGGTGTTGGGGTCGGTGGTGGCGGCGGCAGTGGGGGTGGCAGTGGCGGAGGTGGCGGCGGTGGGAGTGGCAGCGGAGTCGGTGGCGGTGGTCGCAGTGGTGCGGCCCAGCACTACGATTCTTGAGGCAGCCAGGCACAGCAGCAGCAGCGCCAGCGCCTGCCCCGTACGCCGCAGGACCTTCGTGAGTGGTACGCGCAGCGTCAGTCGCCTGGGGGTGGTGGTACCTGCCCGTATGTCATTCGTACGGGTGAGCGTGCTGGTCAGACCTGCGGGAGGTTGCACACCCAGCACCGCTGCTTTTCCCGCCTTAGTGACGCCTGGCGTGCTCAGTTTCCTGACTGCTCTGAGATGCCCAACTGGACTAAGCTGCTTAGGAGGGGAGTAAAGAACTTTGATCTTGACTATGATGCTATCCTTGCTGCCATGAATGCGTTGACTGTTAGTGCTGAGGGTGACTGTTACCTGTGTGTTCCGCCAGACCCTGGTATAGAGGCTGCTGCTCCAGGTGCTTGTGAGTCTGTTGCCCTGGGTGCTTGCGAGTCTGCTGCTCTAGGTACTAGTGAGTCTGCTCACTCAGGTGTTGCGCCTACAAAGGCCTTGTACACTTTCACGCTAGACTCAGGTGCCTCCCGCTGCTTCTTCCGCGACAGCACCACAGTCACACCGCTCTCTGCACCTGTTCCGGTCTCCCTTGCTGACCCCTCCGGGGGACCTCTCCTTGCACGTTTCTCCACTGTCCTCCCCTGTCCGGCGGTCCCGTCTGGCTCACTTACAGGTCTCCACCTCCCCTCGTTCTCTACGAACCTGGTGAGTAACGCCGTCATCCAGGATGAGTGGGTTGACACCTTCACCCCTGGAGGACGTCGTGTGGCGATCTGCACGTGTGCCCGCACGGGCCGCCACCTGGCCACGTTCACCCGTCGGCCTGGGTCGAGTCTGTACACCCTGACTGTCGGGTCTCCCCAGGTTGCTGCTACTGGTCAGGTGTCCTTGTCCGGACCGGAGTCTGCCCCTTGCTTGTGTCGTCGCCTGTCGCACCAGACTCTCCTCTGGCACCACCGCCTCGGTCACCCCTCTCTGCCGCGCCTCCGTGGCATGCACTCCCGTCTGCTTGTCTCTGGTCTTCCCCAGTCGCTGCCGTCACTCCCATGCTCGCCTGCCCCGCCGTGTCTCCCTTGTGTCGAGGGGCGGCAGCGCGCCGCTCCTCACTCCTCCTCGTTTCCTCCGACAGACGCTCCCCTGCAGACTCTCCACATGGATGTGTGGGGCCCAGCCCGCGTCCGGGGACAGGGCCGCGAGCAGTACTTTCTGCCAATTGTTGACGACTACTCACGGTACACCACGGTCTTCCCCATGCGCAGCAAGGGTGAAGTCCCTGCTGTCTTGATCCCTTGGATCCGCGCTGTCCGTCTCCAGCTCCGCGACCGTTTCCAGACGGACTTTCCCGTCCTACGTCTGCACTCTGACAGAGGTGGTGAGTTTTCCTCCGACCTCTTGCGGGACTTTTGTCAGGGGGAGGGCATCCTCCAGTCGTTCACGCTTCCGGCCTCTCCACAGCAGAATGAGGTTGCTGAGCGCCGCATTGGCCTAGTCATGGAGATCGCTCGCACCTCCATGATCCATGCGGCTGCTCCCCACTTTCTGTGGTCGTTTGCGGTCCGGTACGCTGCGCATCAGCTCAACCTCTGGCCCCGTGTCTCCTTGTCGGAGACCTCGCCCACACTGCGTTGGACGGGGAAGGTTGGCGATGCGTCGCGCTTCCAGGTGTGGGGTGCTCGTGCCTTTGTCCGCGATACCACCGCGGACAAGCTCTCCGCTCGCGCCATTCCCTGCGTCTTCCTTGGCTTCCCTACTGACGCGCCTGGCTGGCAGTTTTACCACCCCACCTCGCGCCGTGTTCTGTCCTCTCAGGACGTCACGTTTGACGAGTCGGTTCCCTTTTACCGTCTCTTCCCCTACCGCACTGCCTCTCTCCCCCCCCCCGCCGCTCTTCGTCGCTCCAGGTCCGCCCCCGGTAGACCCCCTCCCCCCTCAGGGTCCTGCTCCCTCAGGTGTTTCCCAGGTAGACCCCCCTCCCCTGGTTGAGCCTGTCGAGGTCACTGGTGACTCTGGTGCTGCTAGAGGAGGTACTGCTAGGGGTCCCGAGTCTGGGGATGCTGAGCCTGCGGGTGCGGGGCCTGAGGGTGCTGAGCCTGCGGGTGCGGAGCCTGGGGGTGCTGAGCCTGAGCGCGTGGAGCCTGGGGGTGCTGAGCCTGAGCGTGAGGAGCCTGGAGGTGCTGAGCCTGGGGGTGCTGAACCTGAACGTGAGGAGCCTGGAGCTGCTGAGCCTGGGGGTGCTGTGCCTGAGCGTGAGGAGCCTGGGGGTGCTGAGCCTGGGGGTGCTGAGCCTGGGTCTGGTCGGCAGGAGCCTCTCTCCCCGCAGCAGCTGCGTGAGTGGTACACTCGACGCTACTGCCGTTCGCGTGGCGCTGCTGGTGCTGGGGGCTCGGCCACTGGAGCTGCTGGAGCTGCAGGCACTGCTGGTGGTACCGCTTCTGGGGCTGGAGGTGCTGGGACTGCTGGACCTACTGACGCTGCTGGTGCTGGAGGAGCCCCTGGTGCTGTTGGTCCCGGAGGTGCTTGTACTGAAGGTGCTGGAGCTGCTGGGGCTGGTGGTGCTGGTCCTGGGGCTACTGGAGCCGTCTGCCCTGCCGCTGGAGACGCTGGAGCTGGAGACACTGGGACTGGAGGTCCTGGTGCTGGAGGTGCTGACGCTGGAGTTCCTGGTGCTGGAGCCTCTGGGGCGGGAGGAGTTGGAGCTGGTGACGCTAGTTCTAGAGGTGCTGCTGCTGGTGGTGCTGCGCAGCGGCGTCTGTTCTTCACTCCGCCGTCGCCATTGTCTCTCCCACCGCCTGACTCCGTGCTTCGTCAGGTTCTTACCTCCCATCTTCTATTGGTTTTCCGCTACCGCCTGGCTCTCCGCTGCCTGCTCCTTCTCCTTACACTGAGCAGACAGACTCGCTTACAGAGCGTCGTGAGCCTGCGTCTCATCCTGCCTCGCCTGTTCGCGCCGCTCGCACTGCTCGCCGTGTCCCGCGTCCGCCACCTCCTCCTGTGTCGGGCACTCACACCGTGGCACTTCGTCCCTCCTCTGCTCCCCTGCGCGTCCCACTGCAGTCTCCTCCTGCGTCCTCTCTTCCTGAGCTTCCTGACCCTGAGTCTGACGCTGTTCGTGCTGCTAGTCCCATCGTCACGCGTCTTCTGGCTACTATTGTCACTGACCCGTCGTTTGAGTCTGCTGCTGCGTCTGCCTTGGTTGCTGAGCTTGTTGACTTTGCTGTTGTGTGTCGACTTGACTACGCTGCCAGTCTTGTTGCTGAGTCTGAGTCTGTCTGTCCTCCGTCCGTCGAGGGTGAGTGTGCTCTTGGCACGGACGTCCTTGAGGACAGGCAGGAGGAGCTCGACTGTCTTGCGGCTGCTGTACCTCATCTCGTGGCCTGGCTGCTTGCCCCTGAGGGAGACCTGGATGCACCAGACATCCCGACCCCGTGCTCTTACGCAGAGGCGATCTCGGGTCCGTACCCCTTTCAGTGGCAGACAGCCATGGACGCAGAGATGGCATCCTGGAAGTCCACAGGCACCTACATCGACGAGGTTCCCCCTCCTGGGGCGAACATTGTCGATGGCATGTGGATTTTCAGGGTGAAGCGGCCGCCGGGTTCTCCGCCTGTCTTCAAGGCTCGTTACGTTGCACGAGGCTTCAGTCAGCGAGAGGGAGTTGACTTCTTCCAGACCTTCTCCCCCACCCCGAAGATGACCACTCTTCGGGTGCTGCTGCACATTGCCGCTCAGCGTGACTACGAGCTTCACTCTCTTCACTTCAGCACAGCGTTCCTGCAGGGCAGCCTGCACGAGGAGATCTGGCTGCGCCGCCCTCCTGGCTTCACTGGGTCGTTCCCTCCTAGTACCCAGTGGAGCCTCCGGCGGCCAATCTACGGTCTCCGCCAGGCACCTCGTGAGTGGCACGACACATTGAGGACGACACTTGCGGCTCTTGGGTTTGCTCCTTCGACTGCAGACCCGTCGCTGTTCCTCCGCACCGACACGTCGCTGCCGTCGTTCTACATCCTCGTGTACGTCGACGACCTGGTCTTTGCTACTGCTGACACTGAGGCACTTGCTCTTGTGAAGTCGGAGCTGCAGAAGAGACGCACGTGCACAGACCTGGGTGAGCTGCGCAGCTACCTTGGCTTGCAGATCACCTGGGACAGAGCACGCCGCACCATCACCTTGACTTAGTCACACATGGTGCAGCACGTCCTTCAGCGCTTCGGCTTCCAGTTCTCCTCACCACAGTCCACTCCTCTGTCTACCAGTCACTCGCTCTCAGCTCCACCTTCGGACGAGTCCGTAGAGCCGAGTGGCCCGTACCCAGAGCTTGTGGGCTGCCTCATGTACCTGATGACTTGCACACGACCTGACCTTGCGTACCCTCTTAGCATCCTGGCTCGCTACGTTGCGCCTGGGAGGCACAGGCGAGAGCACTGGGAGGCTGCTAAGAGGGTGCTGCGCTACTTGTGCAGTACATCAGGCATGGGGCTGGTGCTTCAAGGACGGGGTGACGTTGTCCTCACTGGACACTCAGACGCCTCTTGGGTTGACGACCTGGCTACGCAGCAGTCGTCACAGGGTTACACCTTCAGCCTTGGTTCTGGTTCTGTCTCTTGGCGGTCTACCCGTTCGTCTTCTGTTCTCAGCTCCAGTTGTGAGGCTGAGATCTACGCCACAGCCATGGCAGCCCAGGAGCTACGCTGGCTCACTTACCTGCTGACTGACTTGGGAGAGCAGCCGCGTTCTCCTCCAGTTCTGTACGGCGACAACAAGGCAGCCCTTGCCTTGTGTCAGGAGCACAGACTGGAGCATAGGACAAAGCATACCGTATAGTTCCGGCTAGAAGACCCGCCGGTAAGAAGGTCCCCCGGGACTCTTGAACGGGTAGGGGGACTCTTATTGTGGCAGATATTGTGAGGACCCCCCCTTGGCCTCTAATAATCATAAGGCCCCCCCCCTTCCCTGAAGTGCCATTTTCAATCTGGTGCATTAGATGGTTGAACTCACACACACAACACTACACTGCTTCCACCCTAAAACTAGACATTACGAGGTCAAAAGTGGCTACCAATCTACCATCTTTCAATCTTGAAAAGTCCCATACATCTCTACCACTCCCCTACTCCTCACTCCTTGTCCACATTCTCCTCCAGCCCACCCTCCTCCTCCTCCTCCTCCTCTTCCTCCTCCTCCTCCTCCTCCTCCTCCTCCACCACCATTTCCTCCTCCTCCTCCTCCTCCTCCTCCTCCTCCTCCTCCTCCTCAGGGAGGTCCCCGGCATCCTCGGCATCCGCCACCTTTGCCGCCTCCTCGTCATCTGCGGCGGTTGCATACAGGGGGTTCACCCACTCCTCCACTTCAGGGAGGGTGTGCACGTCCTGTGCCACCTCGACCTCGCCCGCATCGCGCATGTGGGCCAGGACGAGGTAATCCTGCTTCCCGTCGACAGAGTTGCTGATTCCGGTGGTGAGAAAGGCCTTCTCGATGATGTGCTCGGGGACCGCCGCCCAAGCGGCGGCAATCCACTTGAGCACCATCTCGGCAGGGGGCTTCTTCAAGTTCCCTGCCACGCAGAGGGGACATACAGAACGAAGCACGGGGGGAGACATGAAGTACTGTACACAGACGGGTTAGAACAAGCACACGCGCAATCGGCCCACTCACCGGCTTTCGTGAACGTGTTGATGCCGATCTCGGCAAACCACTCGTTGTACATCTCACGCAGCAACGCCTTGAATGAGCGGTTCACGCTCACGTCAAGGGGCTGCAGCAGAGGTGTGCAGCCCCCTGGGATGATGGCCGGGATCACCCGGTTCCACTTCAAGTTGGTGAGCACGCCATCGGTGAGGTGGCCCCGGTACGAGTCCAGGACCAACAGGGTCTTGGACCGTCGGATGCCACGCGGGGGCTTGATGAACGGCAGCAGGATGTTGTTCACCCAGTCGTCCACCAGCTTGGCGTCCATCCAACCCTTGGGTTGTGCACGGACGACGACTCCTGCACATGAACATCAAGTGTGGTTAGTCATCGCCCCCAAACATTCACGGAAAGGAAGCGTTTAACGGTTGCAACTCACCTGCAGGGACCCGAATCTTCGGGATTGTCTTGCGCTTAAAAATCACCATGGCAGGGAGCTTGCGGCCGTCAGCGCTGATGCCAAGCATCACCGTAACCCTCTCCTTCTCGTACCCCGCGCTCCTGACGTGCACCGTCTTCTCCCCGCGGTGATGAAGGGTGCGCTCGTTGGGCATCTCCAAAAACACCGGCATTTGGTCGGCGTTTATGATATTTTACATGTCGATGTTGTGCTTGATGATGTTCTTGCGTGTGAACTCCCAAAACTCCAGGCACTTCGGCTTGCACTCTGCCACGAACGCACAAAATCAAATTCATAACAGATGAGCCACGGGCGTGGGTATAACATCGTCGTTACATGCATAACAGCACAAACAGAATGCTCTACGAGGCCGCGATACACACAATGGTCTTACCTTTTGCGAGACGCTGGCCAATTTTCGTCTTCACGCGGATGGAGAGTCCCATTCGCGCGCGGAATCGGTACGTCCACCTGTTGGACGCCATCCACCTCACGTCCGGGTAGTGGGCCTTCATGTAGACCCGGCTCCAGTGTTTGACGAGGCGGATCGGAACGGCCAAGCCACGGCCGCGGAAGTTCAGCATGTGCTTGTAGGCGTGCGCCTCCATGTCGGGGTACTTAGCCTTCCTCCCGCCACCACTGAGGCGCCGCCTGGAGCGCTCTGCGTTTTTTATCCGATCCGCCGCCCGAATCCACCGGCGAACACTGACCGGTTGCACCCCCGCCAGACGTGCCGTGTGGCGGATGGAGAGTTTCTCCGCGTCCATCCGCGCAAGCCAGTCTTGTTTCTCACCCATCGTGCGGGCCTTGCGACTGTGCGTAGTGGTGCGTGCGCGGGGACTCGGTGGCGCACCGTCCGGTCTGGACCGCGGACCGTTCTCGTCGTGCATGAGGTCCTCCGGGAAGCGCGGGATTGGGAAATTCCCGACGTCATAATTCACCTCGTCGTCACCCGCGTTGTCGTCATACCAAGCGGCTGCGGGTTGGGAAAACCCCTCGTTCTCGAGAGGGTCCAACGGAGGGTTGTTGCGCCAGTCGACCGAGCCTGGGGGAAGCACAGGGGGCGCAGGAGGCGCAGGAGGAGCCGGAGGGGCCGGAGGTGCGGGAGGTGCAGGAGGAGCAGGAGGAGCAGGCGGGGCCGGACTTGTGATGAGCACGATAGCAGGCTGGCCAGACGAACGGCCTAAGCTAGAACGGCGCGTACGCCATGGGCTCTCGTTAACATACATTGGAAGAAGCTGCTTGTGTTCTACTGGAGTTTGCTTGCTTGAGTGCCAGCTCCCATAGCGTGCTTTGTAGTCGGGTATGAAGCTAGAGTGGCAGAGTTGGATCTGAGACACAGAACAGAGAGTAATGAACCACCAGGGCTCCCGTGCTCGGCAGGCTGGAGACGTGAAACCGTAGTGCACCACGTCCCGTGCCTCTCTTGCCTATGAGATGAGATGGGCTGCTCGTAGGCCCTGTGACGTGGACATCTTGACGGTCGATTTAGTCAAGATGCTGCGCGGTGCGCGTTATGTGCCGTTCAACCCGCCCTCGTGCATTGTACCTCACCGCGTGTTGTTGTTCAAGTGTTTCAGCCGGCCTGAGGGATGGGCACCCCCAGGCATGAAGCCGCCGAGTGGTGAACGTGCACGAGGTGGCGCAGTGCAAGGTGCAGGTGCACAAGGTGAAGGTGCACAAGGTAAAGCCTCCCCTGGGATGTTCCTCATGGTTGAAGATGTGAAAGAGAGGGAGAGTGATGTGGGTTCGGTTGAGAAGGTTGTGATGCACCCCCTCACTCACTGGGTGATCGATTCAGGTTGCACAAGTCACATGACGCCACGTACAGATTTGCTTAACGAGGTAAAGCCCCCTAGGAAGATCAAATTTGTGGCTGCCGCTTCAGGTGCTTTGCTCCCTGTGACTGGTGTTGGGAATGCTAAGGTAATGGGAGCCAATGGGGAGCTTGTGGGGCTTGGGAATGTCCTGCTGGGTAAAGGTTTATCCGCTAACCTTCTCTCTGTGCGCCGGCTGCAGAAAAGCAAGGCCAAAGTCACGTTCGGCCCAACCAGCTGCCGTGCAAAGCTTGGGAAGTTGCTGCTATGGGATTTGGAGGAGAAGAGCAGCTGCATCAAGGACTTATGGCAGCTGCCCATCATCCCTTGGAATGGGAAACCACCAGCAACGGCAACGGCAGCGGCAGCGGCTAAAGCAACTGCAGGAGGAGAGGAGACTGCACCAACTGCTGGGGCCCTGGATGCAGTCAAGAAGGTGCAGCAGCCACAGCAATCACATGGTGAGGTGCTTGCTGGTGTGGATGCGACAGCTGCATGGGCAAAGGCTTCATCTGGGAGTGGTGAGGCCGATTGGGAGACGTGGCACGAGAGGTTGTGTCACATCAACATTCCGATGCAGCAGAAGTTGGTGAAGGATGGGAGCTTGAAGGGGCTGGAGGTGAAGGGGGCAGCAAAGGAGATTGGGAGCTGCCCTACATGCCTCGAGACGAAATTCACCAAGTTCCCCTTCAGCAGCAGCTCGGAACCAGCCAAGGCACCGCTCGCGCTTGTGCACATGGATGTGGTGGGGCCTACGAGGGCCCCTTCTCTCCCGGGCAGCCGCTATTTCTTGACCATTGTGGACAAACACACGCGTGCGGTGTGGGTGTACCCTCTGAAGACTAAGGGGGAGGTGGCAGCGGCTGTTCTTAAGGAGTGGATGCCGAGAGCACAAAGGGAGAGCGGACACAAGGTGAAGGTGATCCGCACCGACAACGGGGGAGAGTTCATTGGCAATGAGTTTGAGGCATTGCTGAAGAAGAAGGGCATTCAGCATCAGCTCACAGTGCCCTACAACCCTCAGCAGAATGGCGTGGCTGAGCGGTTCAACCGGACCCTGCAGGAAGGTGCTCGCACTCTCCTTGGGCGTGCAGGGCTGCCGGATCCGTTTTGGGTGACTGCACTGAGGCAGGTCGCTCTTGTGAAGAACAGGGTGCTGGCGACTGTGGGGGACAAGCAGTGGGTCCCCTACACCAAGTGGTATGGGAGTGCACCTGCAGTCAACATGCTGAGAGCCTACGGCTGCATGGTGGTGTTTCATGTGCCGAAGGAGAAGAGGGGAAAGCTGGAAGCTTCTGGGAGATGGGGTGTGCACTTGGGGCTTGCTAAGGATCACAAGGGCTGGTTGATATGGGACTTGACCAGCCAGCAGCTGACTGTGTCAAGGGATGTGAAGTTCCTTGAGTCCTTGTACTACAAGGAGTGGAAGCAGCAGCAGCAGAAGCTTCCTACTACACCGCTGATCATTGAGGCCGATGAGGTGCAGCGGCCTTCGAGACTGGTAGAGGATTCTGTCTCAGAGGAGGAGATCTCAAGAGTGACGGAGGATGGGGGAGAACCTGAGGTGGAGGAGCAGCAGCAGCAGCAGCAGCAGAAGCAAGATGCTCCACCACGTGACCAACGTCCGCATGACTGTCCTATGAGGGATGTGCGCCCTCCTAACAGGCTCACTTATCCTAGTTTTTGCAAGCCAAAGGTGGTACCGGCTGGGAGTGTGGCTGAGCAGATGGATGAGGATGAGATAGCCTACTGCTATGGGGCTGTGTTGAGATGGTTTGGAGCATAGTTCTATGAGAGAGATGCTCCAGAGGGGTGGTGCAGATTTGAGTAGAATGAAGATGTTGGAAGTGGGATGTTGGAAGGAGATGATTGTCCATTGAGATGAGTGTTGGAAGAACATTGGAAGGGCATGAAGCTTGCTGGAATGAGTGTGCATTGAGGGTGCATGCATGAACTATGACATGTAGGATGATGGTTGGCAGCCAGAGGGGGAGTTTGTTATGTGATGCTATCATTTGCATTCACGTCTGTCTGCCTCCCATCATATGTTCGTGTGTTGCATGCGTTGTGTGAGCGTGTGCAAGAATTTGTGTTTGGTGTGGTTTGGATTTTCTGAGTGTGTGTGAATGTTATTTGGCCTGAGCAGATATCTAAAGTGACTTCCCTGCTCGAGAGCTTTCCGTCGAGCCAAGAATCGTTGTGATCGGAGCACGGATGAGAAAGTTACAAACGGTTCAAGTTCGTATGCTTTTGATATTTCGATGCGACGACTTTGGGCATTTTTGGAGTGACTCTATATGGGGTATAGACTTTTGGGGGTTGGGAAAATCCGTGATTCTACTGTAGATTGCTGCCAAATGGTTGGGAGAAGCCAAATCAGGTTGGCAAGTGTGGCCAAGTTGGGTGAGGTGGATGGCATGGGTTGGGAAAGTGACAAGAGTCAAAGTTGGGGTTCCTATAGGGACGAAATTGTGTGCTTATGGGGTTTCCTTGGTTGGGGACTCCAATGGGACATTTCCTCTCGTCCTCCTCTTCCCTCCTACCTAGTTGATTGCTACTCTAATCCTCTTTGTGGCAACTTGTGATAACTACTGTGATTGAGTTAAGTTGCCACGGCAGCTTACCCCCTAGTGCGTCGAAATTCATAACTCGAGTTATACTCCATCTTTGGATGCGATCCGGTCTACGGTCTCCGCCAGGCGCCTCGTGAGTGGCACGACACACTAAGGACTGCGCTCGCGGCTCTCGGGTTTGCTCCGTCCACTGCTGACCCGTCGCTGTTTCTGTGCACCGACACTTCGCTGCCGCCGTTCTACATCCTCGTGTACGTCGACGACTTGGTCTTTGCCACTGCTGACACTGAGGCACTTGCCCTTGTGAAGTCGGAGCTGCAGAAGAGACACACCTACACTGAAGTGGGTAAGCTGCGCAGCTATCTTGGCTTGCAGATCACCCGGGACCGAGCACGCCGCACCATCACCCTGACTTAGTCACACATGGTGCACCAGGTCCTTCAGCGCTTTGGCTTCCAGTTCTCCTCACCTCAGTCCACTCCTCTGCCTACCATCTTCGGACGAGTCCGTAGAGCCGAGTGGTCAGTCAGCAGGTAGGTGAGCCAGCGTACCTCCTATGCAGCCATGGCTCCTGCGTAGATCTCAGCCTCACAACTGGAGTTGAGAACAGAAGACGAGCGAGTAGAACGCCAAGAAACAAAGCCGGAGCCAAGGCTGAAGGTGTAACCCTGAGACGACCGTTGCGTAGCCAGGTCGTCAACCCAAGAGGCGTCTGAGTGTCCAGTGAGGACAACGTCACCCCGTCCTCCAAGCACCAGCCCCATGCCTGATGTACTGCACAAGTAGCGTAACACCCTCTTAGCAGCCTCCCAGTGCTCTCGCCGGTGTCTCCCAAGTGCAGCGTAGCGAGCCAGGATGCTAAGAGGGTACGCAAGGTCAGGTCGAGTGCAGGTCATCAGGTACATGAGGCAGCCCACAAGCTCTGGATACGAGCGGCCTCGTTCTCCTCCAGGTCTGTACGTCGACAACAAGGTCGCCATTGCCTTGTGTCAGGAGCACAGACTGGAGCACAGAACGAAGCACATTGCTCTGCGTTACTTCTTTGCTCAAGAGTTGCAGCAGCGTGGTCAGCTTCATCTTGCTTACGTGGCCACTCGGGCCAACACAGCTGATATATTCACCAAGGCACTTCCACCTGGTGATCATCAGCGTCTCTGTACTGCTTTGGGGCATGTGCCTGCTTTTACGCACTTGCTCACTGCTTGACCTTGCTTGTACTGTGATCTATATATATTCCTGCTTATTTACACTTGTTAGGCTGTGACCACTGTATTGCTTGCTTTGTTCTGTATATCACTACATGTGAACTGGCCTTGTGGCCATTTGCTTGTGCTCTGAATGTGTGGTGACTTTGTGATCCACCCTGAGCTTGCTTTGCCTTTCTTGACTGGTCTTGTGACCACTAGTTCTCCCCCACTCTTCCTATGGGGGTATGTCAAACTTTATGTTGTTTATATGGTGTAGGCTATAGTGGACTAGCCCATAAAGGGTACAACCCAGTTCTAGGGTTAGTACTTGTACCCACATTTCCTTTCAATGCATTCATTCTAACCTAGATTTCCAACATTTCGTTCCCCGCATCCCCGCTCCCACTTCCCCCGCCTTCCCCGCCTACGGAAACAAAAGGTGGAGAGAGGGAGACGGCGGCGGAGAGGCAGGCTGGCGCGAGGGCAGCGGAGAGCCTTGCGAAGGCGCGCAGCTACGGGGGATCGAGGAGGCGCATGGCGAGGGAAGCGCGCAGCTACGGGGAGGCGCATGAGGACATGGCGGAAAGTGCGGAGGGAGGGGAATGGCGCGGACGGCGAACGCGCGAGCGAAAATAAGGGCAAAGGCCTCGGCGGAGATGGGTTTTGGTTGGGGAATAGCGCGAAGGGTTGGGTGGTGGCGGAGTGCGATAAAAGACTGAAGTGGCTCCACGAGTGTAATGCCCATGGCTATTCTAATGGCGGTTACAACGCTCTTATAATGATCTAATACAAAATAGTAGCCCCAACTAGCCTCAATAGCCTTGGAGGTGAAGATCTTCTTGATGCCTTTGATAAAAAAACACTTGGAGTAGTAGTATAGGGAAGCTTGTGAGAGAGCCAAAAAGACTTAGCCAAATAATCACATTTCCAATTGTTTAGTTGGAGTGGGAGGTGAAGAATGAGCTTGGAAGCCCAAACCCCCTCAATACACCCCTTCGGGAACTCTCCCAACCACGGTTTCCATGGTGGGATGGTTCCTAGGCTTGGAGCCTACGTGGCAATTAGTTGGGTTGGAAAAACCCAACCTAGAAACATTTGTATGGTTGTGTTTTAGATAGAATAGATTGTAACACTGAATTGGCAGTTTCTGATTGGTTGAAAATCCAACTTTCAACATTCCACTTTGATGGGTTGGAATTTTCCAAACTTAGTGGTTGAGGTTTGGAAACCACAACCCTATCTTCCCTCCCAATCCAACCTTCAATCACTCGTAGCCCAATTTATATCGAGAGCCATCTCGACAAATGCCTTAGAGTGCTAGGTCGATAGTGAGTTGGGCTAGAAGTAGGCAATACGTTACAACGGGTCACTTTTGGATAAAAATGTGTCTTGGAAACGAAATGGGAAGAAGATGGAGATGTGGGGTATCGATCCCCATACCTCTCGCATGCATCTGAGCTACATCCCCATGGTCGAGGCTTGCCGCATGAGGTTTGTCACAAATGGCTTGTCGCATGAGGCTTGTCGCATGGAATTAAAGCTTTGGCTTTACTGTTTGTGTTTGTACAGTAGCCAAATAGATTTCGCCACAACAAAACCGAATGCCCTTGGCGAGGGGGCTGGAGAAAATTTGAAGCCAACCTGCATTTAGGGTTTCAAACACGAGGAATTCTCTCGTCACCAAATACTGAGAAAGGCCTAGATTGAACTACATGGGAGTCGAGGAGGCGGCGAGCAGAACAGTGCAATCACTCAAATAAATGCTGATGGTAAGGGAACATGTACATTATAGGCTTCAGCGCTAGCATCTATCGAGCCCGCCAGCTCCCTCTAGCTTCAGCGCCGTCTGCAATCGGACGGGCCGCCGCGAGACATTTGTCGAGCGCGCCTCGCCGGCGAGATTCTTGCATCACCTGCAGCTCGCGACACCCGCTTAGCGCGTCACCCGCTTCTCGGACATCCCTCCGCGCGCCTCACCCGCTTAGCGCCTCACCCGCTGCTTGCCTCAACTTTAGCGCGTCACACGCTTCTCGTCTAACTCGCTGCTCGCCTCACTTAGCACTTCACCGGCTTCTCACCTCACCTTCTGCTGGTCTCACCTGCTGCTCGCGTCCCTTACTGCGCGAATGTCCCTAGACTCGCCTCAAATTCCGTGCGCGCCTCGAAACGTCTCCCTTTTCCTATCTTCCCGGATCGCTCTCACCTCACCTTGCCCCTATTTCTCCCCAGCTAGCCCTCCTTTTACCCTCTTTTCCCCCCTCGATTCCCAAGGAGCGTAGCCTCATTTTCCCCTCTGCTTGCCCTCCTTTCCCCACCTTCTCCCCCTTATTTTCCCCCTTTGTTCCTCTCAATTCCCTCCCTGCTCCCTTTCAAGTCCCCCCTTGCTCCCTCTCCATTCCCCCCTTCTCCTGCTCATTCCCCCCCTTCTTCCTCACGTTTCCCCCCATTCTCTCTCTCCTTTCCCCCACTTCCCCCTCTCATTTTCCCCCTTTCTTTCTCACATTTCCCCCCCTGCTCCCTCTCATTCCCCCCCCCTTCTCCCGCTCATTTCCCCCCTTCTTCCTCTCAGTTCCCTTCAACCTTCCTCTCAAGTCCCCCCTTGCTCCCTCTCATTTCCCCCCTTGCTCCCTCTCATTTCCCCCCTTGCTCCCTCTCATTTCCCCCCTTCTCCCTCTCATTTCCCCCCTTCTCCTGCTCATTTCCCCCCCTTCTTCCTCACGTTTACCCCTCTTCTCCCTCTCCTTTCCCCCACTTCTCCCCCTCATTTTCCCCCTTTCCTCCTCATTTCCCCCCCGCTCCCTCTCATTTCCCCCCTGGTCCCTCTCATTTTCCCCCCTGCTCACCCTCACTTCCCCCTTTATCCCTCTTCATTTCCCCGTCTCTTTCCCCTCATTTCCCCCTCTCTGTCTACTCATTTCTCCCTCTCCTTTCCCACATTTCCCTTCTCCGTCCCCTCCTTTCCCCCTCTCCTTCCCCTCCTTCCCCCTCTCCTTCCCCTCATTCCCCCCTCTTTCCCCTCATTTCCCCCTCTCCTTACCCTCATTTCCCCCTCTCCTTACCCTCATTTCCCCCTCTCCTTACCCTCATTTCCCCCTCTCCTTACCCTCATTTCCCCCTTTCCTTCCCCTCATTTCGCCTCCTTCCCCTCATTTCGCCCTCCTTCCCCTCATTCACCCTTTCCTTACCCTCATTTCCCCCTGTGTGTCCCCTCATCTCCCCCTCTCGTTTCTCGCATTTCCCCTACTCTGTCCCCTCGTTTCCCTGTCTCCCCTCATTTCATCCTCTCGTTCCACAAAATCCCCCCCCTCGTTTCCCACATTTCCCTCTCTCCCTCCCCTCTTTTCCCTCTCTCCGTCTCCTCCTTTACCCCTCCTCCTCATTTTCCCCTCTCCCTCCCCTCATTTCCCCATCACCTTTCCCTCATTTCCCCCTCTCCTTTCCCTCGTTACCCCCCCTCCTTTCCCTCATTTCCCCCCTCCTTCCCCCCATTTCCCTCGAGGAGGGTCCGGGTGAGTGCAAAACTGTGTTTGCAAAACTGTGGGAAGATATGTTGCCGCGTCTGCTTATGAATGTGCTCGTCAGCTCGACAGTTGTCAAACAATCAGCTTTTGCACCTCCCACCACCCACTGAGTTCAAGCCTCTCACGTGTTACCCTGTCACCACTGCTGCATATCTTCCCTACATGCCTCTCTCCCTCTCCTCTCTCCGTGCATTGTTCTACCCTGCCATGCCCTTCCCTTGCCTTCTTTACCCTGCCTGCCCCACCCTGCCGGCAGGTGAGTGCGCTCATGCTGCTGGCGCGCGTGAGGGAGCTGCAGCGCCCTCACATGCTGCACATTCCTTCCCCTCCTCCCCCCTTTGCTTACCCTTCCTTACTTCCCCCTGTACTATCCTTGCTCCCCCTTAGCTTCCCCTCCCTTCCCCTCCAGCTTACCCCCTGTTTCTTTTGCATCTGCCCTTGTCTTTTTTTTTTTTTTTTTTTCCACAGCACAACACGAAGGACATCAGGCCTTCTCATTTTGGGTGCTGCTCTTTGCAGCTTAGTGAAACCAAATTATTAGGCAGGAAGTTCCAGCTTGTGTGTGCCGTCAGCGTATCCTTCAAGTGATTTGATAGCATGCCATAATACATCAGTATATTTAAAATGAGCGAGAGCTGTACTTAGAAACAACTTCCCTTCCTTCCTTGCGTACAACATCCTTGCATGATGCATATGGGCACACCATAACATTGTATGCGGCATGTGACGTGTCGTACGCAACTCAAGATACATGGAGGGTTCTCCTCTGCTCTAGCTGGTCAGAATTTGCTCAACACTTGTGTCTGATGCTGCTCCCAATAAGCTGCCTAACTCTGCTGAACCTGAATTTGTCCTGCTCGAAGCAGTAACAAAGGGAGAAGGTATGGGAAAATAAGATGGAAAGGTGGAGAGGCAGGAACGGAGGATACGAAGGTGGGACGGAGAGGTGGGGGGACATGAATGGGAGATGGGGAAGAGAGGGAAAAATAGGGAAAGGCAGGAAAATTGCAGAAAAGTGGGAAGGGCAGGCAGCGAGGGGAAATGGGGGAGAGGTAGGACGAGGTCTGAAAAGAGAGAAGGCAGCAGGAGAGGGGAAAAGAGGGAAAGGCAGGAGGAGAGGGAAAAGGAGCGGAAGGGCAGTGCAGGGAGGGGAAAGGCAGTGCAGGGAGGGGAAAGGCAGTGCAGGGAGGGGAGAGTACTTCGCTAGGCGACGGAAGGCCGAGAAGGGAAGGGAGGCGCGGCCTCTCACTAGGTGACGAAATGAGTGGGAGAAAGGGGGGACATGACAGGGAGCAGGGGGCTCATGAGAGGGAGAAAAAGGGGGGAATGAGGGGATGGGGAAATGGGGGGGCGGGAAGGGGAAGGGGAAATGGGGAGGCGGGAAGGGGAAATGGGGAGGCGGGAAGGGGTAATGGGGAGCGAGAAGGGGAATTGGGGAGGCAGGAGGGGGAAAAGGGGGGGCGGGAAGGGAGCAGGAAAGGTATGGGATGGGGCTTGGAGGGGGATGGGAGAGTACCACAGGGGGGTATCACAAGGGATGGAAGGGTATGGCGATGAAAGGTTATGGCAGGGGAAGGGGAAATGGGGAGCGGAAAGGGGAAATGGGGAGCGGAAAGGGGAAATGGGGAGGCGGGATGGGGAAATGGGGAGGCGGGAAGGGGAAATGGGGAGGCGGGAAGGGGAAATGGGGAGGCGGGAAGGGGAAATGGGGAGGCGGGAAGGGGAAATGGGGAGGCGGGAAGGGGAAGAATTTCTCCATCATACTCTGAGGGTTGACTCGCGTGTGCCTCAATATGGTTCGCTTCGCTTCTGGTGCGATGTTTCGACACGACAGAGGCGCTTAAGATTGTTAGAATGAAGAATGGATGATGCATTGATGTTGGTTGGGGTACATATAGCTAACCCTAAGTTTTGTACCCCCTAAGACAAACCTCACTATAGGCTACAACATTTGACACACCCCCATAGCCTAAGTGAGGGGTGTCTAGCAGAACCACACGAGTACGGTCACAAGACCAGTCCAAGAAACGAAGCTCAGGGTGGATCACAACGTCACCACACAGTCTGAGCACAAACAACAGTGGCCACAAGGCCAGTCCAAGAAGTAACAGAGGTATATAGAAAGCAAAGTAAACAGTACACTCAAGTCTAAGCAACACGAGAACCAGTGTCAACAAGGCCTAACTGCACACAGCACCTCTGGTGGTCACAAGGCGGAAGCGCCTTGGTGAAGATGTCTGCAGTGTTGGCCTCGGACTCCACAAACTCAAAGCGAGCCTGTCCACGCCTCTGCAACTCTCGCAGAAGAAAGTACCTGACGTGAATGTGCTTCACTCTGCTCTCCAGTCGTGGCTCTCGACAAAGGAGAATAGACGCCTTGTTGTCAGTGAACAAGGTCGGTGCAGAGCTCGGCCGCTCACCAAGGTCGGTGAGCAAGAAGGTCAACCAACGCAGCTCCTGTGCCGCCATGGCACCAGCGTAGATCTCAGCCTCAGCTGTAGAGGTCGAGACCGAAGAGGAGCGCGTGGACCGCCAGGAAACAGCTCCAGAACCCAGGCTGAAACAGTACCCCTGAGTAGACCTGTGAGTCTCAGCGTCGTCAGCGTAAGAGGAGTCACAGTGACCAGTAAGTACGACAGACTGCTGCCCTCCAAGAACTAGCCCCACGCCTGACGTCGTCGCTAGGTACTTCGCCACCCTCACAGCTGCTGTCCAGTGAACAGGACGGTGTCTCCTTGGCGCAACAAAGCGCGCAAGAACGCTGAGAGGGAAGGCGAGGTCCGGGCGAGTACAAGTCATCAGGTACATGAGGCAACCCACAAGCTCTGCGTAGGGACCACTAGGCTCGAACGGCTCGTCAGGAAAGGGTCCAGTGAGTCTGTGGTCAACAGCAAGAGGTGTGCGCTGTACTGTGGAGTGCTGAAGCCCGAACCGCTGAAGGACCTGCTGCACCATGTGCGACTGTGAAAGTGTAATGGTGCGAGCAGCTCTGTCCCTGGTGATCTGCAGGCCAAGGTAGTGGCGCAGCTCACCAAGATCAGTGCAGGTGTGTCTCTTCTGCAGTTCGGACTTCACGTGTGCCAAAGCAACCCTGTCAGGGGTGGCGAAAACAAGGTCGTCAACGTAGACCAGAACAAAGAAAGGTGTGGGGCCACGACGAACGAACAGCGACGGGTCAGCAGAAGACGGCTGGAACCCAAGGTCAGACAGGGTAGAACGCAGGGTGTCGTGCCACTCACGAGGAGCCTGACGAAGACCGTAAACCGGTCGCCTCAGCCTCCACTGGGTCCCAGGAGGGAAAGAGCCAGTGAAGGCAGAGGGACGACGCAACCAGACCTCCTCGTGAAGACTGCCCTGAAGGAAAGCAGTAGAGAAGTCGAGAGAGTGTAACTCGTAGTCTCTCTGTGCTGCTACGTGTAGTAACACCCGAAGAGTGGTCATCTTCGGGGTGGGCGCGAAGGTCTGAAAGAAGTCAACTCCCTCGCGCTGACTGAAACCTCTAGCCACGTAGCGCGCCTTGAAGACCGGAGGAGATCCCGGTGGCCGCTTCACCCTGTAGATCCACATGCCGTCGACTACGTTCGCCCCCGGAGGGGGAACCTCATCGACGTAGGTGCCTGTGGATCTGTAGGAGGCCATCTCTGCGTCCATGGCAGCTCTCCACTGAGAGGCCCAAGGCCCTGACACTGCCTCAGCGTAAGTGCGAGGAGTCGGAATGTCAAGGGCGTCGGGGTCACCCTCAGGGGCGAGGAGCATGGCACAGAGATGAGGGGAAGCGGCCGCCAGGAACTCTAGCTCAAACTGCCTGTCCTCTAGGGCGTCACAGCCAAGGGCAGACACACCCCCGACGGCCAGAGGACTGGAAGGAGGAGCTGCCACAAGAGCGGTGGCGAAGTCAAGGCGGCGGGTAGAGGCAAACTCAGTGACTGCGGCAGTAAGAGCGGACACAGAGGACACAGAGGCACGAGGGTGGGTAACAAGAGAGGCGAGAACACGAGAGAGAACAGGACGGTACGTGCGGTAGTAGTCAGTGACAGGAGAAGGAAGCGACACAGTGAGGGCCGACTCAGGAGGAGACGGAAGCACAGACGGAGACGGACGAGGTGGACGAGAACAAAGGAAGGCTGTACGAAGGTCAGTGAAGGGAACAGGAGACGAGGGACGAGCACGAGGGGAGCGACGAGAGGCCCAAGTCTGAGAAGGAGGAGGAGACAACGAAGACTGAGAACGAGGGAAAACAGCGGGAGAGGGGTCAGGAGGAGGAAGCGGAGGACCAGAGACGGGAGGAGAGGGGGAGGAGGAAGGAGAGGGAGACGGGAGACCAAGGGTCCGAAGACCCGAGACAGGAGGAGGAGACGGCAGCAGCTGCTGCTGCTGCTGCTGCTGCTGCTGCTGCTGCTGCTGCTGCTGCTGCTGCTGCTGCTGCTGCTGCTGCTGCTGCTGCTGCTGCTGCTGCTGCGCGGTTGCTGTGGCTGCTGCTGCTCCAGCGGCTGCTGCCTCTGCTGCTGCTCCTGCTGCTGTCGCTCCTGCTCCTCGAGCCGCTGCAACTCTCTCTCCTCTCTCTCCAACTCCAGCTGCTCCTCACGAGCACGGCGAACACGAGCCTGGAACCTGGTCGGGTAGGGGTGGGGGGAAGGAGTAGTGTCCGGGGCAGCGGCAGCCCCAGAGTCGACCTCCGAAGCACCAAGCACACCACCCCCAGAGGCAGCACCAACACCAGCTCCAGACCCAGGCTCTCTAGAAACCGAAGGGACACCCTCACCCCCAGACGCAGCACCCCCAGACTCCGCACCAGCACCCCCAGACTCCGCACGACCAGTACCAGCCCCCGGAAGACAAGAGTCCTCTGCAACCCGCGGCTCAGCTCCAACTCCAGCACCCCCAGAACCAGAGACCTGTACAGGGACAGTCGCAGGACCAACCTCCCGAGAGGGAGCACCTGCAGGAGGCGGCGAGGAAGACTGTGGGGAGGGAGGCTGTACAGGGGGGGCTACCGAAGGGGGAGGGCTAGCCTGAGACACACCAGACGGGGCTGGACCAGGGGGGGGAGGCTGTACCGGGGGAGCAGGCGGGGGAGCGGCTGTCAGGAAGAGGGGGGGAGGAGGAACCAGGAGACCTCGACTGGGGTACCTGACGTAGTACGGGGTGGACTCCTCGAAACGGACGTCACGGGAGTCAAAGAACCGGTGAGAGGGAGGGTGGTAAAAGGTGAAGTCAGAGGAGTCCTCAGGGAAACCAAGGAAGACACAAGGAACGGCGCGAGGCGAGAGCTTGTCCGCGGAGGTGTCGCGGACAAGAGCCAAGCACCCCCAGACACGAAACCTCGACGCGACACCAGGGGACCCTGTCCAAAGACTGGTCGGTGAAGCCTCCGGCCGAGAGACGCGTGGCCAGAGGTTCAGCTGGTGCGCGGCGTACCTGACTGCGTATGGCCACAGGAAATGGGGGGCACGGGCGTGAGTCAAGGAGGTGCGGGCAATCTCCATGACCAGGCCTATGCGACGCTCAGCAACCCCATTCTGCTGTGGGGACTCCGGAAGCGTCCAGGACTGACGAATGCCCTGTTCGCGACAGAATCCAGCGAGAATGCCGGAGCGAAACTCGCCCCCGCGGTCGGAGTGGAGACAGCTGACACGACGACCACGAGTGTCCTGGGTGGTAAGCAACCACCTGATCAGCGTAGAAGTCACCTCAGACTTCCTCGCCAGGGGGAACACTGTGGTATAGCGGGAGTAGTCGTCAACGACCACCAAAAAGAAACGCTCACGCTCAGGGCCAGGGCGAGGAGAGGGGCCCCAGACGTCCAAGTGCAGCGTCTCAAAAGGCTCGGTGGCCGGACGAAGGGAGGAGGAGTGAGGGGTGGCACGCAGCCTACCCTCGACGCAAGGACCGCACGGTGGTGCAAGGGACGGCGGCAGCGACGGCAAGACACGCGGGAGACCTAAGACCAGACGCTGACTAGACATAGCACGCAGACGTGGAAGAGAAGGGTGTCCCATCCGGTGGTGCCACAGAACGGTGGGGTGGGCAAGCGACCGACAGGAGCAAGACGCAGCGACTGGACTGGACGCGACAACCTGAGGGGACGGAACCACCTGGTGAGACGCAGGGAGGAGACTAGGGGGAGGGACAGGAACTGGGAGGAGTGGCTGCTGCGACGGCGGCCGCTGTGGCTGCGGCTGCTGCTGCTGCCGCTGCTGAGGCTGCTGCTGCTGCTGCTGCAGTCGCTGCTGAGCCAGCAGCAAAAGTGGCGAGAGGCTGGTAAGAGTCCCCGTCAACACACACCGCAGTCTCTCCAGAAGGCTCAAACCACACACCCACGTGCTGACTCACAAGGGGTCGCACGCCCACCAAGTTCCGGGAGAACGAGGGGACGTGAAACCCAGTGAGAGACCCAGAAGGAGCAGCCGGACACGGCAAGGTGGTAGTGTGACGCGCGGTGACTGGTCCCGAAGTGGGATCAGCCAGCGCCACAGAAACAGGCGCAGGAAGAGGCGTAAGTGTCGTGCTGTCACGAAAGAAGCAGTGAGAGGCTCCAGAGTCCAGCGTGAACGACAGCGAACCGTCCTCTGAGGTAGCCGCTGGACTAGAGTCTACACAAGAACCTACACTAGCAACAGGCAACTGAGCAAGGCTAGCACCTAAGCTAACAACACCAGAGTAAGCAGAGTCAGAAACACTAGAGTCAACAACAGCATACATAGCATGAGGAGCACCAATCAGATCAACTAACTGCTCAGCAGACATGCCCCACAGAGCGGAGCCGTAGCGCTGAACCAGAGGAAGCCAGTCAAGGGCAGGACCGCCAACCCCGTAGGCCAACCGGACCGTGTCAGTGAGCTGAGCAAAGCACTGACCAGGGGGGTGAAAGCGGCCACAAGGGTGGCCCCGACGAGGACCTGTCAGAACCTGATAGGTGCAGGGAGGGTAAGCAGCACCACGCTGGGGCTGACGCAGCCCCGACCCCGGAGCCAGCTGCTGACGCTGCTGCTGCTGAGGCTGCTGGGAGGAGAGGGGCTGCTGCTGCTGCTGAAGCCGCTGCTGACGCTGAGCCTGGTACCACGCCGCTGCTCCACCTAGCGGGGCCGGCAGTACAGGAGACGACTGACGAGCTCGGGTGTCGCCACCACCAGCAGGCGCAGTGGAGTCACCAGCCGCTGCACGAGAGGTCTCTCCAGACGCTGCACTCCCACCACCGCCAGTCGCAACAGCACCCCCACTACCTCCGCTACCTCCGCCTCCACCTCCACCAGAACCACCTTTCTTGCCCCCCTTGCCGCGGGACCGCGACGCAGTCGTAACAGCAGCTGCAGTCGCGTCAGTAGCGGCAGTGGCAAGAGAGGCAGTGAAGGTGGGTAACTGCGGGACTGTGCACCCGTGGAAGAGTGGGGGGGGCACAGCACCAGAGGCGGCAGCTACCGAGCGAAGGTTGCTCTCGACGTCCTTGAGCGCAGACTCAAGGACCTCAACTGTCAGCTCACTAGGGTGCTTCAGCAGGAGCGCGTCACGTACGGAGGCAAGGCGGTCAGGGAGGCTAGTGGCGATGAAATAGATAGTAATCGCCATGGGGGGAGGAAGCAGTGCAAGCTGTGCCTCAGTGCAAGCAGCGCGGTAACTAGCGTCGAGCGAGCGGAGGTGAGCGATCAAGTCAGCAGAGCGCTCAAACGAGGCGAGATCAGGAAACAGGAACGGGAGGAAAAGACGGCCAAGAGAGACAGTAGCGGGAGTAGAGTAGCGGGCCTTAATCGCAGTGAGGTACGCAGCAGCGGTGCGAACCTGAGTGAAGTGGACCTCCTCTGACTCAGGGAGGAGGCTGCTGAGTGCGATGCAGGCCGCAGCGTCACGCGACGTCCAAGCCGTCCTGTCAGCGCGCTGACGGGCAAAGCGAGCCGTAGCAGCATCGTCAGGGGCAGGACCTAAAGCGGCAGGCTCGGGGGGCTCGGGGAGGTCACCAGTAGCGTGCGACCAGAGGGTCTCGCCCCCCTGGACTTGACTCTCTAACAGACGGCGAGCGCGAAGGAGCCAGACGGAAAAGTCAAGAGGTCTGCCGTCAGCGTCGAAACGAAGAACTCGCGGAGTCGCCATAGCGAAAACTAACGCGAACGAGCAGGCGAGTAACAGCAGGAGGTAAGAGGCAAATTAGGGTTCAGGTGGGACTTAGTCGCAGCGGAAGAGCGGGCTAGAGCGACGGGCCAGGGCGTAGGGTCGACGGGACGGGGGAAAGGGCGGGCACGATGCGACGGGGCAGGGCGACGCGACGGGGGAGGGCGACGCGACGGGGTAGGGAGACGGGACGGGGCGACGGGACGGGGCAGGGCGACGGGACGGGACGGGGACGGGACGGGGCAGGGGCGACGGGACGGGACGGGGCGACGGGACGGGACGGGGCAGGGCCGCGGGACGGGACGGGACGGGGACGGGACGGGGCAGGGGCGACGGGACGGGACGGGGACGGGACGGGGCAGGGGCGACGGGACGGGACGGGGCGACGGGACGGGACGGGGCAGGGCGACGGGACGGGGCAGGGGCAACGGGACGGAGCAGGGCGACGTGACCGGGGGAAAGGGCGCGACGCGACGGGGGGAAAGAGCGCGACGCGACGGGGGGAAAGGGCGCGACTCGACGGGGGGGAACGGGCGCGACGCAACGGGGGAAAAGGGCGCGACGTGACGGGGGGGAAAGGGCGCTAGGCGACGGGGGGAAGGGCGCTAGGCTCGGCACTAGGCGCGGTAACAACGGAACCGGTACGAACGAGAGGTAGGATCAGGCTCGGGAGATACGAACGGAGAACGGAGGAACGGGATCCCACAGGATCCTAACCTAACTGATACCATGTCAGAATGAGGAATGGATGATGCATTGATGTTGGTTGGGGTACATATAGCTAACCCTAAGTTTTGTACCCCCTAAGACAAACCTCACTATAGGCTACAACATTTGACAAAATGGGAGGCGGAAAGGGGAAATGGGAGGCGGAAAGGGGAAATGGGGAGGCGGGAAGGGGAAATGGGGAGGCGGGAAGGGGTAAAGGGGAGGCGGGAAGGGGAATTGGGGAGCGGGAAGGGGAAACGGGGAGGCGGGAACGGGTAATGGGGAGCGGGAAGGGGAATTGGAGAGGTGGGATTGTGAGATGGCGAGGCGGCAAAAGGGAAGGGGATAAGCATGCGCAAAGGGGAAAGTTTCGGCGCGGCCCCTATCGCTAGGCGACGTGACACCGTGAGGGAAAGGAGGCGCTGCTTCTCCCTGGACGTCGAAATTCGGCGAAGGAAAGGGAGGCGCAGCTTCTCCCTAGGCGACGAAAGGCCGCGAAGGGAAGGGAGGCGCGGCCTCTCGTCGCCTACGAAGCAAAGCAGCTTCGTCGCGGCCCATTGTACCACAGGGGGATCGCATTCCATGCGATGCGAGGCCACTGTAAAGCCGTGATGATGGTGGTAGGTGGAGGGTCTTGTTTGAAAGCTAGCGCCGCAGCTAGCGCTGTTTCAAGGTCACACACATGTGATGCGGGACATCGAGTGTGAGGGAGGAACCGGAGGTGGTGCAGACCGAAAAGTCGACACTAACTTGTAGATAAACTACGTTTGTGTCGGAAACGAGTTATTTGCCCTGGCTGTTGAGTCACGAAGTGCTTATCTACCGCTTATGCCGCCTGTGGTGGGCAGTGGTTGCCTTTTCAGACACGTGAGAATCTGTATACTTTTGTTCTTCAAAAAGTTAAGAATCACCAGCGAGTCTCGCTGGTGCGGGGTGTTGGGGGGGATCAACTCCCGTGTGGGACGAGGGGACGAAGCTGTAATAGGGTAACCAATTTTTCAAATTTCAAAACTTCTGAACCCACCCTTTGCAAATGTATACGAAAGCTAAAACAATCTAAAACAATCTATAAAACAATCTATATATTTCACGTCCCTGTCACATGAGGCTTGTCGCATGAGGCCTGTTCGCAATGCTCGGTCTGAAACGAGTTCAAACAAAGGCCCCGTTCCATAGCACCACAACACCTCTCTGTTTGCCTTCCCTGACCAGAAAGCAACTTCGCCTTCGTCAATTTCCAGCGTTGCGCGTACGTCGAGCCAGCCCCATGTGGCGCGTCACGTCCGCGTCGATCCGCAGATCCATCCGCCATTTGCCGCAGGCGACCGCTTCGCCGGCAGCTCTCGTCCCTTCCGCGCACTCATCGCCTGCCGCCACCCCCGCGACGAGATCCGAGCTATGCGACTCGGCCGCATGCCCGCCACAAGCGCCCTCGCGCGTCGTCGACGTATGCCGACCTCTTGCGCTTGATTCGCCCAAGATCCTCTCAATCGCGGGCGCTTCGAGATGGTTGGGTGTGGCAGGCGGTCAAACGGGTTTAGGAATGGGGACGGGCGGAGTGAGGTGGCGGAGCGCGGTCAGTGGCGCGGGAGGCGGCGCCGGGGATGACGGCAGCGAAACCGATGGTCAGGGCGGCGAGTTGCCGCCGGCAGCTGACGTGGCGGTGGATGGAGAAGCGTCGGGCGGTGACGTGGCTGAAGCGGCTGATGCGTGTGAGTGTTCCTTCCTCTTCCTCATTCCGCTCGCGGCCACGTCGCCGCTCGTTGCGCGTCACGGTTCCCTCTTCACCCACCACCCACCCCCCTCCCGGGACACTTCTCGGTCCGCTCCCAACCATTCTCCTCCCCCCCCCAACCATTTTCCTCCCGCCCCAACCATTTCCCTCCCGCCCCAACCATTTCCCTCCCGCCCCAACCATTTCCCTCCCGCCCCAACCATTTCCCTCCCGCCCCAACCATTTCCCTCCCGCCCCAACCATTTCCCTCCCGCCCCAACCATTTCCCTCCCGCCCCAACCATTTCCCTCCCGCCCCAACCATTCCCTTCCGCCCTTAACCCTCCCCCTCCGCCCTTCCAACCTTCCGCGGGTCCACCAGCGCCGCCGGCTGCCATTGCGCCGTACCTGGCGGCAGCGCAGGGCGTGGGGGCGGGGCGGCAGCGGCGGCGGCGGCAGTACGGGACGTACGGGGACGACGTGGAGGACGAGGTGGAGGGCTTCGAGGAGCCCGCGGATGAAGGGGAGTGGCGCCACCTCTACGACGCGCGGGGGGTGGTTGACAAGTGGCTCGGTGACCCCGCGCTGTGGGGCATGCTGTCAGGTGGGCTCGCGACGCACGCAGGGCATGGGTTGATGGGTGCTGTAGGGGGAGTGGCGGCACCTGTACGACGCACGGGGGGTGGTGGACAAGTGCCTCGAGGACCCCGCGCTGTGGGGCATGCTGAAAGGTAGGGACGATTAGCACAAGGGGGCGATTAGCACAAGGGGACGATTAGCACAAGGGGACGATTAGCACAAGGGGACGATTCGCACAAGGGGAACGCGCAGGAAGGGCAGGCGGAGGGAGGAACATAGGTTTGTGCGGTGGAGGCGTGGTTGAGAGGGTGCACTTGTTCCTGCCCCGCTCGTGAACCTCCTTGCTCTCTCTGGCGGAGGTAAGGGTGCAGGTGCGGAGGGATAGGGGTCACTGAGCGGGGGAGAGAAGGGACGTATGAGAGGGGGAGGGTGGTACTATAGTAGGGTCTAGAATGTCCGTATAGGAGGAGTAGGTAGCTGGAGGAAGAGCGCCAGGAGGAACTGTAGGTGCTGAGAAGGGGTGGTGAGGCTGTATCATACCATGCAAGGGGCCGTGACTCATCCACAGGCCCGTGACTCATCCACAGGCCCGTGACTTATCCACAGGCCCGTGACTCATCCACAGGCCCGTGACTCATCCACAGGCCCGTGACTCATCCACAGGCCCGTGACTCATCCACAGGCCCGTGACTCATCCACAGGCCCGTGACTCATCCACAGGCCCGTGACTCATCCACAGGCCCGTGACTCATCCACAGGCCCGTGACTCATCCACAGGCCCGTGACTCATCCACAGGCCCGTGACTCTTCCACAGGCCCGTGACTCATCCACGGGCCCGTGACTCATCCACAGGCCCGTGACTCATCCACAGGCCCGTGACTCATCCACAGGCCCGTGACTCATCCACAGGCCCGTGACTCATCCACAGGCCCGTGACTCATCCACAGGCCCGTGACTCATCCACAGGCCCGTGACTCATCCACAGGCCCGTGACTCTTCCACAGGCCCGTGACTCATCCACAGGCCCGTGACTCATCCACAGACCCGTGACTCATCCACAGGCCCGTGACTCATCCACAGGCCCGTGACTCATCCACAGGCCCGTGACTCATCCACAGGCCCGTGACTCATCCACAGGCCCGTGACTCATCCACAGGCCCGTGACTCATCCACAGGCCCGTGACTCATCCACAGGCCCGTGACTCATCCACAGGCCCGTGACTCATCCGCAGGCCCGTGACTCATCCGCAGGCCCGTGACTCATCCACAGGCCCGTGACTCATCCACAGGCCCGTGACTCATCCACAGGCCCGTGACTCATCCACAGGCCCGTGACTCATCCACAGGCCCGTGACTCATCCACAGGCCCGTGACTCTTCCACAGGCCCGTGACTCATCCACAGGCCCGTGACTCTTCCACAGGCCCGTGACTCATTCACAGGCCCGTGACTCATCCACAGGCCCGTGACTCTTCCACAGGCCCGTGACTCGTCCACAGGGAAACACGGCACACGGGAGGATGGGAAAGCGGTGACAGGGGACTGTAAAACTTGAGTGACAGCAAGGACAGCGAAGGGGGTGGGTAAGGGGCGGATAGGGACAGCATGACGACGGGCAGTGGTGGAGGCACCCTTGTCAATGACCAAGTCCTTGGTGCTGAGGATTCATGGGGGGCGATGGGAAGGGCAGGTGAAATTAAGCTTTATCAATGGGCGCGGCATTCCTGAGGGATATGTTGGTGGCAGGGCCAAGCCGTCGTTGAAAGTTGGTGGGTGCGGCAGTGTTACCACCTCTGCAACCAGTACCCCCTCCCTCCACCACTGCCTCCTCCGCCACCGCTGTTGCGTCGGAAGGAATGGTGGCGTATGGGCGCATTGCTGACCCATGACACTCATCGCATCGCACATACGTCAGCCATGCGCCACGCTGCATGGCGAGCTGTGTAACAAAGTGAGAAGCATGTGAGGTATGGCTTGCATGACGGGCTGCAGCAGCACTGTGTTGGATGAGGAGTGCCTTTTGGGAGTCCAAGCGACGGCCGTGGTGAGCGACCTCATCTGCTAACTGACCATGCGTGCGTGCGTTCTTGCTCCACACACAATCCCAAGGGCGTCCGGAGCAGCCGCGAGCTCACCTGGTAGAGGCGGAGGCTGAGGGGGTGCAGGGCAAGGGGGGTTGCAGGGCCAGGGGGGGTGCAGGGCCAGGGGGGGTGCAGGGCCAGGGGGGGTGCAGGGCCAGGGGGGGTGCAGGGCCAGGGGGGGTGCAGGGCCGGGGGGGTGCAGGGCCAGGGGGGGTGCAGGGCCAGGGGGGGTGCAGGGCCAGGGGGGGTGCAGGGCCAGGGGGGGTGCAGGGCTAGGGGGGGTGCAGGGCCAGGGGGGGTGCTGTGGGTTTTATGCCGTCAGGTTCAATACCCGCCACTCCCTCCCGCTGACTACAATTGGGTGTCCCTCACATCACATGGGTCCAGCAACACACCAAAGCTGGTCCACTGTTGTACATGTACAATTGGGGTGTTACCTCATGTACAATTGGGGTGTTACCTCATGTACAATTGGGGTGTTACCTCATGTACAATTGGGGTGTTACCTCATGTACACCCAACACTAGAACTTGCAGGGCCATTCTGTCAGGTGATGCGCGCACACACGGCATGAGGGCCGACAAATGTGCTTGCTTGCATGGTTGCATGGTTGCTGGGGCCTCCAGATAGGATAGCGAGAATCGATGGGTTGGGGGAGAAGAGGGGAAGGATGGAAGCTTAAAGGTAGACATAGGGACGATCGACAGAAGGGGAATGAGCAGGAAGAATGCGGAGAGAGTAACATGGATTTGGGTGGAAGCTCGAGGCATGTGTTGCAGGTGAGCAGGGTGGTTATAATGCTCCACTTGCTTGTGCCACACCCATGACCCTCGTTGCACTCTCGTTTCGTTCGACTCTACAATAACGATCTCTGCCATTTCCCTCCACGTTTTCGTCCCAAATCCTGCAATTGCACTGTGCAGCGGATGTGTTAGGAGGTGATGGGGAGGAGGAGGAGGATGAAGGGGAGGGTCCCGAGCTGAGATGGGAGACACGCATGGTGCTGGGGCCAGGTGAGTCCGCTGCATGGTGCTGGGGCCAGGTGAGTCCGCTGCATGGTGCTGGGGCCAGGTGAGTCCGCTGCATGGTGCTGGGGCCGGGTGAGTCCGCTGCATGGTGCTGGGGCCAGGTGAGTGCACCGCATGCATGCAACGCTGCTCACTGCTGCCAACATGGCATGGCATGGCATGGCATGGCAAGGCATGCCACGATGTTGCTCTGTATCTTGTTCTCTTCCCTAACTTGTTCATTGCCCCACTCCCTTTCACGCCTTGTGTTGTGTTGCCATGTTGCATGCATTGCCATCATCACCACCACGTGCACCATCTCACACCACAACTTCTGCACACCCCACATGCCCGCTGCTGTGTGCAGGAGGCGATGCGTGGCATCCGGCGAACCGCAAGGTAAAGGTGAGCGTGTTCGTGCGCGACCTGCAGCTGTCCCGCCTGGCCAAGGAGCGCCTGCTGGCGCTGGTGGGGCGGCGCTACAACGCCCAGCGCGACGAGCTCACCATCGTCAGCGAGAGGTGCGTGCGACCCGAGTGAAGGTGGCCTTTGTAGATGGGGGTGGGACTCAGTTTTGGTTGTGCAGCAGCAAAGCTGGTTGGTTCAGCTGTAATCCGAGGTCCAAGGTACTTGTTGCTTCATGTGAATTTGCCTCCTTCACTCGCTAATTTGAGTTTCATTATGTGCGTGTGCATGGGGTTGTCGGTGTGTGCATGGGGTTGTCGGTGTGTGCATGGGATTGTCGTTGTGTGCGCACACATGTGAGTGTGGGTGTGCGTGCGCGCGCGCGTGTGTGTGTGTGTGTGTGTGTGTGTTTGTGTGTGTGTGTGTGTGTGTGTGTGTGAGTGTGTGTGTGTGTGTGTGTGTGTGTGTGCGCGCGCGTGCGTGCGTGCGTGTGCGTGCGTGCGTGTGTTTGTGTTTGTATTTGGTAGCATGTGTGCGTGCGTGCGTGCGTGCATGCTTGCACATGTGTGGATGGGGGTGGTTGGGCATGTGCATGCATGGCGCACTACAGGTACCGCCACCGGGAGGAGAACCGCAAGGACGTGTTTCGCATTCTGCATGCGCTCATCGCCGAGGCAAACAAGGCAGACCACCTCGCAGCTCAGGCGGCGGTTGAAGCTGCCTCCATCACATGCTCCCAGGCCTCCTCTGTGGCATAGATGCCATGGCTGATCGGGAATGAAGGATCCAGTCCAGGGCCAAAAATTGGTTTATCTGCCACTCTTGCAAATCAGGGTGACATGTTAGTTTTACAGTTTCTCGCAGCACATTTTTCCAGCGACACTAATGGAATCAGGGTGGATTCGGACAAAAAAACTGCCACACTGAAACATGAAGAGTATATTAAGGTCAGCGCGTTTAACCTTCTCACCTACGTTGAACTGTCCTGCACTGCGGCACCAGTGCCGCTGCCATCCCGACTGGCGGCCGTTTTTTTCAGTTACCCTTTCACAGGCAGGGTAGTGGGATTTTTACCCTAGACCAGAAAGTGTGTGTTTCTTTTTCTACCCTTGGTAATACTGAGTGCCGCAATTTTTTCCCTGACTGTACAGGTCTCATGAACTGAAAACAGCGAAATGAGTTGGATTGATTGGGTTGGGGTACAAATACCGTAATCCCCCGTATATAGGACCCTGTTAGAATCTAGAGACAAGAATGAATGCATTGATCAAGAGTTGGGTACATAAGCTAACCCTAACATTGGGTTGTACCCCATATGGGCTACCCCACTAGCAGCCTACACAAACACAATATGCATAGTTTGACACACCCCCATAGGCAAAGTGGGGGAGAACAAGGGGTCACAAGACCAGTCAAGAGAAACAAAACAAGCTCAGGGTGGATCACAACGTCACCACACACACTGAGCACAAGCAAAGGGCCACAAGGCCAGTCCACATGCAGAGGTATATATGCAACAAACAAAGTACAGTACCGTCATACCCCGGATATAAGCGCCACCCGCGGATAAGCGCCTGGCGCTTTTAATCGGCGCCCGGCGCTTATATCCGGTGCTCGATTATAAGCGCATACCTAAAAGGCTTACAGATTATAACCGCATACCTGTGCTGTACACATTATAACCGCCCCCCTTTGTTTTTAGTGTTTTTATATTTTGAAGATATCTAACAATATTAAATCTACATCTAAACATCTTTTTAACACTATTTAAACAAATCTACCTACATCTAAACATTTTTTTTTCACTATTTTAACATCTAATAGTCAATTTACATCTCATGTACTTCTACCTACAAGCCTCACATAGGCTTGACCATTTTCTATCTACCCTCGCAGATCATCTGCCGTAGTGGGGTCATCTGGGTCGGCGTCAGAGTCCGACTCAGGCTCTTCCACGTTGTTGCAGAAGAAGCCGTCTGCTGCAATTTCATCATCCATGTCGACCTCCTCGCCCTCGAGCTCATCTCGCCTGTGTTGCAGGCAGAGCTTGTCCTGGGACCCATCCAGGGCGTTGCTGATGCCGCAGGTGAGGAACGCCCGTTGGATGAGCTCCTTGGGCACGGACTTCCAGGCCGCCGAGATCCACTTGAGCGTCAGCTCGACAGGAGGCTTCTTGATGTTGCCTGCCACGCAAATCCAGAAACAAAGTTAGAGGGAGTTAAAGGAAACACAAACTTACAGGCTGCACATCTCACCTTTCTTCGTCAGGCTGTCGACCCCCTCACGCTCAAACCACTCCTGGTAGAGCTGGCGGACGGCGGCCTTGAAGGAGCGGTTAACCGCGACGTCGAGGGGTTGAACCTCCGAGGTGCAGCCAGCAGGGATGACCGCAGGGACCACGTTGAGCTCGCCAAACTTTTTCTTCACCTCCGGGGTTAGGTGCCCGCGGTACGAATCGAGGACGAGCAGAACCTTCTTGGGGCGGACTCCGAACTTGGGGTTGATGTACGGCTTCACCGCCCCGTCAAGCCACTCGATGACCCCGTCCGCGTCCATCCACCCGTTGGGATGGACCCCCACGTGGATATCTGCACACCAAAACCACCATGTTAGAGAAAATTTATAAACACACATGCCACGGCGCAATCGACGTGTGGTGCATACCTGAAGGGAAGTCTCCTTTCGGGACGGTCTTCCTTTTGAAGAAGACCCACGGCTTCAGTTTTTCCCCGCTGGCGGTGCAGGCGAGCATGACTGTGACCCGCTCCTTCTGGTAGCCGCCGCTGCGGACGGGGATGGAGCGCGCGCCAACCTCTTCAACGGTGCGTTCGGATGGCATCTCGAGCCAGAGTGGCGTCTGGTCCGCGTTTAGAATCCACGGCAGCTCGATTCGGTACTGGCGGCGGGAGTGACGCACGAACGCCCAGAAGTTCCTCACTTCATCCTCGCAGTCTGGGACACGGGATGGGAGGAACAGAAAGCACAAACACAGAGTAAGAATCGTGTATCGAGAGCACATTGACACATGAACACGGCCATGAAACTCACTTGCCGAGAGCTTCTGGCCGACCCGGGTCTTCGCTCTGGTCGTCAGGTTCCAGCGGCGGCGAAATCGCTGAGTCCACCGCTGAGAGCCGGCCCACTTTTCACCTGGGTGTAGCTCCTTCATCACCTCGTGCGACCACTTTTGAAGTCGTGCGATGGAGACGGCGAGGCACTTTTTGCGGTGGGCGAGAAACCGACGGTACACCTCCGCTTCCATGTCGCGATACCACGAGCTCCTTCCGCGGCCGTGCAGGCGACATCGTGCACCGTGCGCGCCCTCAAGCTCAGCCTTGCGGTTCTTCCACTCCGTGAGGCACCTTCGGGAGATGCCGGATACGCGAGACATGCGCCGCACACTCATGTCGCCGGCTTCGAGCTTCAGAATCCATTGCAGCTTCTCCTGCGACGTGTATTTGTTGCGCTTGTGAGTTGACGGCTTGTGCCTGGGGGAGGGAGGACGGGCATCACGATTATCGCGAGATGGGTGAGGCCTTTTCTTATTCGGAGGAGGAAAAGAGGGAATTGGAAGGTGCTCGGGGAGACCGTCAGCAGCCCAGAACTCCACGTCGTCGTCGGCACCGGTAGCGGATTCGTCCAACGGGCAATCAGCCGGGGCTCCCCACCGTGGCTCCGGTGCGGAGGAAGATCCTTCGCCGCCGCTGCGGTCAGGCTCGGACAGGAAGGCGTCGAACGCCGAGTAGCCAGGGGGGAGGAGAAGCTGCAGAACCCCCTGTCGCGGAACACCAACAGCAGGCGGGTCAGGAGGGGACGGAGGAACGGGAGGAATCGGAGGCGCCGGGGGAGCGGGAGGGGTAGGAGGCGTAGGAGGTGTTGGAGGAATGGGAGGCGCTACTGGTTGTGACTGAGGGACGGGCGCAGGGCGCCTCTGCCATTGAGACCAGTCACTGGTGTCTTGGCGGGTTCTTTCTCTAGCAGCAGGCTGGCGGCGGAACAAGAAATGCGTGCCTGAAAGGCCCGCCATGGCCAAGGCAGGCCAAACGAACGAAAGAAACTGAACCAAACGTTGACAATGAGGGCCGTATGAAGCCCTCGCCCGAGACCCCTTCAGTTTCGCGGCCCGGCTTCCTCTGCGGGGAAAGTGTGGCCACAGCCAAGATTCCCCGCAGAGGAGCTGAGCTGGGCAGCTCTTTGCCTCGGTGGCAGGGTATCTTGCTGTTGATGGGCACGCCGTGGCTGAACCACGACGTGCCCACGATCGCATGCAACCCTGATTGGGCCGCTGTGATGCGAGGTACGTGTGCGCAGGCATGCGCTAGGTTCACGTTCGATGAACCTGGCCTGGCCAACAAGGCGTGGAAGGCGTGTTGCCACGCCTTGTTGGCCGTTTCACGCGCATAGCATGCACAGTTCCGAACGTTCTCGACTCAGGTGAATTCGCCTTTGTGAATGCTTCGATTTGGTATATTTAAAAACAAATTTCATTTTTGTCATAACATAAACGCCGGCGCTTATAAATTTACTATATTATAAGCCCACCCCCTAAAAAAAACACGTTTTATTAGTGCCCCCCATGGGGGTATATCCGGGGTATGACGGTAATCACTACCTAGCAAGAGCAAGCATGCAGGTATATATATATATAAAGATCACAGTACAGGCAGAGTCTACAGCAAGTGTGGAAACGTAGGCACAAGGCCCAACAAGGTACAAAAGCGCTGATGATCACCAGACGGAAGTGCCTTGGTGAATATATCAGCAGTGTTGGCCCGAGTGGCCACGTGTGCAAGACGAAGCTGACCACGCTGCTGCAACTCTCGAGCCAGAAAGTACCGCAGAGCGATGTGCTTCGTTCTGTGCTCCAGTCTGTGATCCTGACACAAGGCAATGGCAGCCTTGTTGTCGACGTACAGCACTGGAGGAGAACGAGGCCGCTCTCCCAGGTCGGTCAGCAGGTAGGTGAGCCAGCGTAACTCCTGAGCAGCCATGGCGGTGGCGTAGATCTCAGCCTCACAACTGGAGCTGAGAACAGAAGACGAGCGAGTAGAACGCCAAGAAACAGAACCAGAGCCAAGGCTGAAAGTGTAACCCTGTGACGACCGCTGCGTAGCCTGGTCGTCAACCCAAGACGCGTCTGAGTGCCCAGTGAGGACCACCTCTCGCCGTCCTCCAAGCACGAGCCTCATGCCCGATGTACTGCACAAGTAGCGCAGTACCCTCTTCGCAGCATCCCAGTGCACCTTTCGGTGCCGACCAGGAGCCACGTAGCGGGCCAAAAGGCCAAGAGGGTACGCAAGGTCAGGACGAGTGCAAGTCATCAAGTACATGAGGCAGCCTACTAGCTCTGGGTAAGGACCACTCGGCTCTACGGACTCGTCCGAAGGTGGAGCTGAGAGCGAGTGACCTGTAGCCAGAGGAGTGGACTGTGCCGAGGACCAGGTGAAGCCGAAGCGCTGAAGGACCTGCTGCACCATGTGTGACTGAGTCAGAGTGATGGTGCGACGTGTACTGTCCCGGGTGATCTGCAAGCCAAGATAGCTGCGCAGCTCACCCAGGTCTGTGCACGTGTGTCTCTTTTGCAGCTCCGACTTCACCAGGGCGAGAGCCTCAGTGTCAGCAGTGGCAAAGACCAAGTCGTCGACGTACACGAGGATGTAGAACGGCGGCAGCGAAGTGTCGGTGCGCAGAAACAGTGACGGGTCAGCTGTGGAGGGCGCAAACCCGAGAGCCGCAAGCGTAGTCCTCAGTGTGTCGTGCCACTCACGAGGCGCCTGACGGAGACCGTAGACTGGCCGGCGGAGGCTCCACTGGGTACCAGGAGGGAACGACCCAGTGAAGCCAGGTGGGCGGCACAGCCAGATCTCCTCGTGCAGGCTGCCCTGCAAGAAAGCTGTGCTGAAGTCAAGCGAGTGAAGCTCGTAGTCACGCTGGGCGGCAACGTGCAGCAGTACCCGAAGAGTGGTCATCTTCGGGGTGGGGGAGAAGGTCTGGAAGAAGTCAACCCCCTCTCGCTGACTGAAGCCTCGAGCAACGTAACGTGCCTTGAAGACAGGCGGAGAACCAGGCGGCCGCTTCACCCTGAAAATCCACATGCCACTGACGATGTTCGCCCTAGGAGGGGGAACCTCGTCGACGTAGGTGCCTGTGGACTTCCAGGATGCCATCTCTGCGTCCATGGCTGCCTGCCACTGAGAGGAGTAGGGACCCGCGACCGCCTCAGCGTACGAGCGCGGGGTGGGGATGTCTAGTGCATCCGGGTCTCCCTTAGGGGCAAGCAGCATGGTCACGAGATGAGGCGCAGCGGCTGCAAGACACTCAAGGTCCTCGTGCCTGTCCTCAAGGACGTCCGTGCTAAGAGCACACTCACCCCCGACGGACGGAGGACAGACAGACTCAGACTCAGCGACAAGACTAGCAGCGTAGTCTAGACGACAGGCAGCCGCAAAGTCAACAAGCTCAGCAACCAAAGCAGTCGCAGCAGCAGACTCAAACGAGGGGTCAGTGACAACAGTGGCGAGCAGACGCGTGACAGTAGGGTGCTCAGCACGAAACCGGTCAGACTCAGGGTCAGGAACGTGAGGCAAGGAAGACGCAGGAGGAGACGGCAGAGAAACAGACTGTGGAACAGAGGAAGGACGACGGACGACAAGGTGTGCGGTGGGGACAGGCGGCGAACGCGGACGCGGAACACGACGACCGGTACGACTAGGACGAACAGGCGAGACAGGACGCGACGCAGGCTCACGACGCTCAGCAAGACCACCTGTCTGCTCAGTGTAAGGAGAAGGAGCAGGCAGCGGTGAGCCAGGCTGTAACGGAAGACCAGTAGACGACGGGAGAGTAAGAACCTGACGAAGAACAGCAACACCTCCAGCAGCTACAGAAGCTCCAGCAGCAGAACCGACACCTCCAGGCCCAGGGTCTCCAACCCCAGTGCCTCCAGCAGCAGCACCCCCAGAACCAGTACCTCCAGTCCCAGGGTCTCCAGCCTCCACGTCTCCAGCAGCAGCACCCCCAGAACCAGCACCTCCAGTCCCAGGGTCTCCAGTCTCCACGTCTCTAGCAGCAGCACCTCCAGACGCAGCACCCCCAGCCCCAGCAGCTCCAGTACCTCCAGTACGAGCACCTCCGGGACCAGTGACTCCAGCACCTCCAGTAGAAAAAGTACCAGCACCACTCCTAGCTCCAGGGACAGTAGCAGAAGTACCTCCAGCAGTAGAGCCCCGGGCTCCAGCAGCGCGACCCTGACGGCGACCGTACCAGTCGTGCAGCTGCTGCGAGGTGAGAGGCACACGTGGACGAAGGCGGCTACTCCAAGGAGACCGCGCAACAGTAGACTCAGAACCCTCAGCGCCAGCACCCTCAGCAGCTCCAGCGCCACCAGCACCAGGACCTCCAGCAGCTCCAGAACCTCCAGTGCCAGCACCCTCAGCAGCCCCAGAACCACCAGCTCCAGCACCTCCAGACCCCTCACACGCAGGATAAGCACCTCCAGGCTCTACACCCTCAAGCTCCGCACCCCCAGGCTCCGCACCCCCAGGCTCAGCACCCCCAGGCTCCGCACCCCCAGGCTCAGCACCCCCAGAAGTAGCATCCTGAGCAGGACCACCCCCAGCAGGACCTGAGTCACCAGTGACCTCAACCGGCGCAGGGAAGGGAGGAGGGTCTACCTGAGACACACCTGAGGGAGCAGGACCTGGAGCGGGGAGAGGGTCGACCTGGGGAGCACCTGGAGCGAGGAAGAGCGGCGGGGGAGGGAGAGGGGCAGTGCGGTAGGGGAAGAGACGGTAAAAGGGAACCGACTCGTCGAACGTGACGTCCTGAGACGCAAAGACACGACGCGAGGTGGGGTGGTAAAACTGCCAACCAGGCGCGTCAGGGACAAAGCCAAGGAAGACACAGGGAATAGCGCGGGCGGAGAGCTTGTCCGCAGTGGTATCGCGGACAAAGGCACGAGCACCCCAGACCCGGAAACGCGACGCATCGCCAACCTTCCCCGTCCACAGCAGTGTGGGCGAGGTCTCCGGCAAGGAGACACGGGGCCAGAGGTTGAGCTGATGCGCGGCGTACCGGACCGCAAACGGCCACAGAAAATAGGGGGCAGCCGCATGGATCATGGAGGTACGAGCGACCTCCATGACTAAGCCAATGCGGCGCTCAGCAACCCCATTCTGCTGCGGAGAGGCCGGAAGCGTGAACGTCTGGCGGACGCCGTGCTCCGCACAGTAGGCTGCCAAGAGGTCGGAGGTGAACTCACCACCTCTGTCAGAGTGCAGACGCAGGACAGGAAAGTCCCTCTCGAACCGCTCGCGGAGCTGGAGACGAACAGCGTGGATCCAAGGGATCAAAACATCAGGGACCTGACCCTTGCTGCGCAAGGGGAAGACCGTGGTGTAACGCGTGAAGTCGTCGACGACCAGCAGGAAGTACCGCTCGTGGCCCTGTCCACGGACGCGGGCTGGGCCCCACACGTCCAGATGGAGCGTCTGCAGGGGAGCCTCTGTGGGAGGGAACGAGGAGGAGTGAGGAGCGGCGCGCTGCCGCCCCTCGACGCAGGGAATGCAAGGCGGCGCAGGCGAGGGAGGGAGGGCAGGCAGAGTCCTGGGGAGACCAGAAACCAGAGAGCGAGAGTGCATGCCACGAAGGCACTGCACCGAGGGGTGACCAAGGCGGTGGTGCCACAGGAGGGTCTGGTGCGACAAAGCACGACACTCGCAGGGGGCCGACAGCTGACCTGACGCAGACGCAGACGCAGCTACCTGAGGGGCCGCAGTGGTCAGTGTGTACAGACTCGAGCCAGGCGCACGGGTAAACGTGGCCAGGTGTCGGCCCGTCCTAGCACACGTACAGTGAGTCACTCGCTGACCCGCAGGAGTGAACTGGTGAACCCCCCCATCCTGGAGGTCAGCTCCACTCACCAAGTTCGTAGAGAACGAGGGGAGGTAGAGACCTGACAGCATGCCAGATGGGACGGCCGGGCACGGCAAAACCGTGGAGTAGTGGGCAAGGACAGGACCCCCAGAGGGGTCCGCCAGGGAGACTGCAACCGGCCGACTAAGCGGCGTGAGTGTGGTGCAGTCGCGAAAGAAGGAGCGGGAAGCTCCTGAGTCGAGGGTGAAGGTGTGCAAGGCCGCAGCAGGCGCAGTACCAGAGAGAGCAGACTCACAGGCACCTGGGGCGGCAGCCTCACCAGCACCTAGAGCAGAAGACGCAGTAGCACCGAGAGCAGCAGCCTCACCAGCACCTAGAGCAGGCGACGCACGAGCACCTAGAGCAGCAGCCGCACCAGCACCTAGAGCAGCAGGCTCTATACCTGGGTCAGGCGGTACGCACAGGTAACAGGCTCGGTCAGCACTAGTAGGCAATGCATACATGGCAGTGAGAATAACATCATAGTCAAGAGCAAAGATATCTACCCTCTGGCTAAGCAGCTCCAGCCAGGTGGGGAGCTCAGCCTCGTCACCAAACTCGGTACGCCAGGCGTCGCTCAGGCGGGCGAAGCAGCGGGACTGTGTGTGACCAGGCGTCCCGCAGGTCTGACCAGCTCGATCACCTGTGCGAATGACGTACCGGCAGCGGACTGGACTGAAAGACCCTCTACTCTGAGCGTACCACTCCTCGAGCTGCCGAGACGTAAGTGTCTCGCGTGGACGCCGCTGCAGCTGCAGCTGGCCACTGCTAGAGGCCCCCAACTGACCAGCTCCAGGGCGACAGCTACGACGGCTACCGCGACAGCCCCAACTAGTATACCACTCACTAAGCTGCTGGGGCGTGAGAGACTCGCGTGAGCGTCGCTGGAGCTGCATCTGGTCCCTTGCTAATAGCTTATTAGCAGCAGCAGCTCGGGCAGGGCAGGCGCGGCAGGCCGGCAGACAGGCAGGCAGGCCGGCAGGCAGGCAGGCAGGCTGACAGGCAGGCAGGCAGGCAGGCAGGCCAGCAGGTAGGCAGGCAAGCCGACAGGCAGACAGGCCGGCAGGCAGGCAGGCAGGCAGGCAGGCTGGCAGGCAGGCAGGCAGGCAGGCAGGCCAGCAGGCAGGCAGGCCGACAGGCAGACAGGCCGGCAGGCAGGCAGGCAGGCTGGCAGGCAGGCAGGCAGGCAGGCAGGCCAGCAGGCAGGCAGGCAAGCCGACAGGCAGACAGGCCGGCAGGCAGGCAGGCAGGCAGGCTGGCAGGCAGGCAGGCAGGCAGGCAGGCAGGCAGACTGGTGCTCACCAAAGGCTGGAAGTGCAGGTGCTCGCCGGGCGAGCAGGGCCGAGTAGGCGCACGACTGCAGCGGCGATGGGGCCGTAACAGCGACTGTAGAGTAGGGCCGCAGCAACTGCAGGGTGGGGGGCCGCTTCAGCGGCAGTCGCAGAGTGGGGGCCGCATCAGCGGCAGGTCGGGGCCTCGGCAGCAGCAGCGAGGGGCCGCAGCAGCGGAAGGTCGGGGCCGATGCAGCTGCAGGCTATGCAGGGCAGCGCGCGGGGCTGCTGTGGGCCGAGCGCGGGCTGCGGGAGGCAGAAACAGGCCGCGCGCAGCAGCAGCTGGCCGCGCGCGGCTCGGCAGGGACTGCGCGCAGCAGCAGCAGGCCGCGCGCGGCTCGACAGGGGCTGCGCGCGGCTCGGGGGGGGGTCGCGCGCGGCAGCAGCGGGCTGCGCGCGGCTCGGCGGGGCCGCGCGCAGCAGAAAACGGGCTGCGCGCGGCTCGACGGGGCTGCGCGCGGCTCGACGGGGCTGCGCGCGGCTCGACGGGGCTGCGCGCGGCTCGGCGGGGGCTGCGCGCGGCAGATCCGGGCTGCGCGCGGCTCGACGGGGCTGCACGCGGTTCGCTGGGGGCTGTGCGCTGTGCTGACGGCGTGTGAGGGGCAGCAGAGCAGCACGAGCAGCGAGGGCGACGCTTGAGGCAGCAGCGGGCAGCGTGCGTGACTTAGGTCTGCGCGGTAGCAGCAGCAGACAACACAGTAGGCAGCAGGCAGACGGCGCGCGCAGCGCAGCACGTCACAGGCACAGGCACAGGCACATGCGTGGGGTAGCGGTAGGTGGGCCCGAAAAAAAAAAAACGGTCCTACGGACCTACTGCTCTGAAACCATGTTAGAATCTAGAGACAAGAATGAATGCATTGATCAAGAGTTGGGTACATAAGCTAACCCTAACATTGGGTTGTACCCCATATGGGCTACCCCACTAGCAGCCTACACAAACACAATATGCATAGTTTGACAGACCCCCCCCCCAGTTGTAGACCCCCGGGTCTATAATACGGCACCGGGTACTCTATTCGTGTACATCTGAGTTATACCCCCCCAAATGGCCCCTAACATTATAATACCCCCCCACATCCTAGAGAAGTGCGGATTTTACAAAGATGCAATTGAAAATGGTCAAATTCAGTGTTGATTAACACAAATCGCACCCATGAACACACATGCACACCCACATTACCACCCTAATGGACACCAAGTGGTGTTGGTGGCCAATGGGAGGAGGCTCCCAGATAGGGTTCGTGATGACGTGGGTTCGGCCCGTGTGGAGACCAATTCGAGTATATTTGGCAGGAGCTAAAAACGGAGCACTTCCAAATCACTGCTTTGAGCTCCAAATCTACATTCTTATAAATGTCAATATGAACAGACCCGGGTCTTCTAAAAAATACACCATGTAATTATACCCCCCAGCCTATTTAGGGGTGATTATCATAAGACCCTAGGGTCTTATATACGGGGGATTACGGTACCTAACCCTACCTGTTTGTACCCCATATAGCATAACCCACTAGAGGCTATAACATTTGACACACCCCCATAGCCTAAGTGGGGAATGCCAAGCAACAAAACGCAACCTAAGGTCACAAGACCAGTCACAAGCAAGAGAGAAAACAAAGCTCAGGGTGGATCACAACGTCACCACACAGTCTGAGCACAAACAAGGGGCCACAAGGCCAGTTCAAGAGTGTACAAGCTAATATATATGGTACAAACAAACAAGAGGCAAGAACTCACTACTGCAGTCTACTAGACCCAGTCTCAACGAGGCCTAACTGCAGACAAAACCGGCGGTGGTCACAAGGCTGAAGAGCCTTGGTGAAGATGTCTGCAGTGTTGGCCTCGGAGGCCACGAAGTCCAGACGTGCCTGTCCGCGTCTCTGCAACTCTCGAAGGAGGAAGTACCTGACGTCGATGTGCTTCACTCTGCTCTCCAGTCGAGGCTCACGACACAGGAGAATCATCGCCTTGTTGTCAGCAAACAAGGTCGGTGCAGAGCTCGGCCGCTCACCAAGGTCAGCGAGCAAGAAGGTCAACCAGCGAAGCTCCTGTGCAGCTAGGGCTCCAGCGTAGATCTCGGCCTCTGCGGTAGAAGTCGCAACAGAGGAGGACCGAGTAGACCTCCACAAAACAGCTCCAGAGCCCAGGCTGAAACAGTACCCCTGAGTAGACCTGTGAGTCTCAGCGTCGTCAGCGTACGAGGAGTCGCAGTGACCGGTGAGTACAACTGGCTGTGTCCCTCCAAGTACAAGCCCCATGTCTGATGTCGTGGCGAGGTACTTCGCCACCCTCTTAGCCGCCGTCCAGTGAACAGGACGGTGTCTCCCAGTCGCAACAAAGCGAGAAAGGATGCTAAGAGGGAAGGCGAGGTCCGGGCGAGTGCACGTCATCAGGTACATGAGGCAGCCCACCAGCTCTGCGTAGGGACCACTGGGCTCAAACGGCTCGTCAGGAAAAGGCCTAGTGAGTCTGTGGTCTACAGCAAGAGGGGTGGGTGTAGGAGAAGAGTGCTGAAGCCCGAACCGCTGAAGGACCTGCTGCACCATGTGTGACTGAGTCAGAGTGATGGTGCGAGCGGCTCTGTCCCTGGAGATCTGCAGGCCAAGGTAGCGGCGCAGTTCCCCAAGGTCAGTGCAGGTGTGTCTCTTCTGCAGTTCGGACTTCACCTCCGCCAGTGCAGCTGTGTCGGCTGTGGCAAAAACCAAGTCGTCAACGTAGACCAGAACGAAGAAAGGTGTGCGCCCACGACGAACAAACAGCGACGGGTCGGCGGAAGACGGCTCAAACCCGAGGTCGGACAGAGTAGAGCGGAGAGTGTCGTGCCACTCACGGGGTGCCTGGCGGAGACCGTAGACCGGTCGTCTGAGGCTCCACTGGGTCCCAGGCGGGAAGGTGCCAGTGAAGCCCGGAGGACGACGCAGCCAGATCTCCTCGTGTAGGCTACCCTGCAGGAAGGCAGTGGAAAAGTCGAGGGAGTGTAGCTCGTAGTCCCTCTGCGCCGCTACGTGAAGTAACACCCGAAGAGTGGTCATCTTCGGGGTGGGCACGAAGGTCTGAAAGAAGTCAACCCCCTCGCGCTGACTGAACCCTCTAGCCACGTAGCGTGCCTTGAAGACTGGGGGAGATCCCGGCGGCCGCTTCACCTTGAAGATCCACATGCCGTCAACAATGTTCGCCCCTGGGGGGGGAACCTCGTCAACGTAAGTGCCTGTGGACCTGTAGGAGGCCATCTCTGCGTCCATGGCAGCTCTCCACTGAGAGGCCCAAGGCCCTGACACTGCCTCAGCGTAAGTGCGAGGAGTAGGTATGTCAGGAGCGTCGGGGTCTCCCTCAGGAGCGAGCAGCATGGCACAGAGATGAGGCGAAGCGGCTGCCAGGAACAGTAGCTCAAACTGGCTGTCCTCTAGGACGTCACAGCCAAGGGCAGACTCACCCCCAGCGGACAGAGGACTGACAGGAGGAGCGGCCACAACACGAGTGGCGTAGTCAAGGCGACGCGTAGCAGTAAAGTCAGTGACAGCGGCAGTGAGGACCGCGACGGAGGAAGGAGAGGCACGAGGGTCTGTAACAAGAGAGGCGAGAACACGAGAGAGAGTGGGGCGGTACGTGCGGTAGTAGTCAGTGACCGGAGTGGACAGGGAGGCAGTGAGGGACGACTCAGGAGGACGAGGAAGAACAGACGGAGGAGGACGAGGAGGACTAGGACGAGACAACACCATATGGAGGTTAGTGACAGGAGACAAGGGACGAGCACGAGGAGGACGAGAGGCCCAAGTGTGGGCGAGAGGAGAGGGAGACGGAGGAGACTGAGAACGAGGGAACACAGCCGGAGCTGAGTCCGGAGGAGGAAACGTAGGACCGAACACAGGAGGAGAGGAGGAGGGGAGACCAAGGGCCCGAAGGCTTGTAACAGGGGTCGGAGGCTGCTCCGGCTGTTGCGGCTGCTGTTGCTGCTGCTGCGGTTGCTGCTGCTGCTGCTGCTGCTCCCGCTGCAACTCCAACCTCTCACGCTCCACCCGCTGCTGAACCTCCAACCTCTCACGCTCCAAACGCTGCTGCTCCTCACGCTCAAGACGAAGACGGGCCTGGTGTCGAGTCGGGTAGGAGTGAGGAGGAGGAGTGGTGTTAGGAGACGAAGAAGAAGAAGAAGAACCGGCTCCGCCCTCGACAGTACCCGGCTGAGCACCCCCAGAGCGAGTACCTCCCGCGGCAGCACGACCAGCACCTGTAGGAGGTGTACCCGCACCCCCAGTCGTGGTGCCTCCAGTGGCACCAGCACCAGCCCCAGACTCTCCAGCTCCAGAAACACCACCAGCTCCAGCACCCTCGGAACGGGCAGCCGCGGCAGGTGCACACTCAGCACCAACACCAACACCCCCAGAACGGGCGGCTCCTGTAGGTGCACAAATAGCTCCACCGCCAGCACCCCCAGAGCGAGCACCGCCAGAGCCCTCACCTCGAGCACCAACACCCTCAGAGTCCGCAGTGGCCGGTGAAGGAAGCGCCGACGGCTGCTGCGGAGGCTGTGAGGACGACTGTGGGGAAGGAGGAGAGACCTGGGGGGGTACCGAGGGGGGGGGAGTAGCGTGGGACACACCAGACGGAGCGGGAACAGGGGGGGTGCCGGAGGAGCAGGTGCGGGAGGAGGAGCAGCTGGAGCCAGGAAGAGGGGAGGGGGGGAAACCGAAACACCTCGTCAGGGGTACCGGACGTAGTAGGGGACGGACTCGTCGAAACGGACGTCACGAGAGTCAAAGAACCGGTGGGAGGGAGGGTGGTAAAAGGTGAAGTCAGAGGAGCCCTCTGGGAAACCAAGGAAGACACAGGGGACGGCGCGAGGCGAGATCTTGTCCGCAGAGGTGTCCCGAACAAGAGACAAGCAGCCCCAGACACTAAACCTCGACGCAACACCAGGGGACCCTGTCCAAAGACTGGTCGGTGAAGCCCCTGGCCGAGAGACGCGAGGCCAGAGGTTCAGCTGGTGAGCGGCGTACCGAGCCGCGTAGGGCCACAGAAAATGGGGCGCGCGGGCGTGGATCATGGAGGTGCGGGCAATCTCCATGACCAGGCCTAAGCGGCGCTCAGCAACCCCATTCTGCTGTGGAGAGTCTGGAAGAGTCCAGGACTGGGTGATGCCCTGCTCAGCACAGAATCTGGTGAGAACGCCGGAGCGAAACTCACCCCCACGGTCGGAGTGGAGACAACTGACACGACGACGGCGAGTACTCTCGGTGGCGAGCAGCCACCGGATCAGCGTAGAAGTCACGTCGGACTTCTTCGCCAAAGGGAACACGGTGGTGTACCGAGAGTAGTCGTCAACGACCACCAGAAAGAAACTCTCTCGCTCAGGGCCAAGACGGCGAGCGGGGCCCCAGACGTCTAAGTGGAGAGTCTCGAAGGGCTCGGTGGCCGGACGAAGGGAGGAGGAGTGAGGGGTGGCGCGCAGCCGACCCTGGACACAAGGACCGCACGGAGGAGCTGGGGACGGCGGGAGCGGCGGGAGGACTTGCGGGAGGCCGAAGACAAGACGCTGACTGGACATAGCGCGGAGACGAGGGAGGGACGGGTGACCAAGGCGGTGGTGCCAGAGGAGGGAGGGGTGGGCAAGCGACCGACACGAGCACGACGCAGCAACCTGACCGGACACAGCAACCTGACTGGACTCGGCTACCTGGTGGGACGGAGGAACCTGACGGGGGTCGGTGTGGAGGGTGTACAGACCGGAGCCCGGCTCCTGGCGAAAAGTGGCCAAGGGGGCGTACGTGTCACCGTCCACACAGACCGCGGTGTCACCAGAAGGCTCAACCCAGACCCCGACGTGCTGTCTCGCCAGGGGGCCCACACCAACCAGGTTCCTAGAGAACGTAGGAACGTGGAGGCCAGTCAGGGAACCGGAAGGGGCAGCTGGGCACGGGAGGGTAGTGGCGTGAGTCGCAATGACCGGTCCCGAGGAGGGATCGGCCAGTGCTACAGGGACTGGCGCCGGCAGTGGAGAGAGAGTCGTGCGGTCGCGGAAGAAACAGTGTGAAGCTCCCGAGTCCAGTGTGAACGAGGGAGACGCGTCCGCTGAGGGAGTGCCTGTACTACTAGCTAAACAAGATCCTACACTAGCACCTACTCTAGCAACAGGCAAAGATCCTACGCTAGGTACAGGCAAGTACACAGATCCAGGAGCACTATAGTCAGCATCAACATACATGACCTAAGACCTAGCATCATCCATAGGCATATCAAAAACAAAGATGCCACGCGGAAGAAGTGTCCCCCAGCGTGGCGGCGGGGGAGCAGAGGGGCCGTGGTGCAAGCGGTAGAGGTCGTCTACACGACTGAAGCAGCGTGCAGCAGAGTGGTCAGGGCGGCCACAGTACGAGTCCCTACGTGGACCCGTAAGGATCCAGTACTCACAGGGACCAACGTCGCGGCCGGCCGAGCGAGGTCCCCAGCTGGAGGGGGCGCCGCTGCGCCCAGTGCTCGGGGGACCCGCGGACCTCCACTGCTGCGGAGGGCCCCACTGCTGAGGCTGCTGCTGTGGTGGGCGCTGCTGCTGGCCCTGTCGCTGCTGCTGCTGTCCCTGCCGCTGCTGCTGTCCAGGCGGTGGCAGCTGCTGAGAAGCCGGCTGCTGCTGCTGCTGGAACCCCTCACCACCGGTGTAAACACCACCCTCGAGAGGAGGGCTGTCAGGTCCCGAGCCATCCCCACCACCACTCCCACCACCTGCTCCACCGCCACCGCCACTACCCGCACCACCTCCAGTACCCCCGCCGCCCTTCCCGCCCTTCTTGCCGGCCTTGCCACGTTTCTGTCCGCCAGAGACAGAAACAGCCGCCGTCTCCTCAGAGGCAGAAGACGTGGGGGTGGCAAGTGAGGCAGTGAAGGTGGGAAGCTGCGGCACCGCACACCCCTCAAAGAGACGAGGAGGAAGTGCGGGCAACAGTGAGGAGGTTACTCTCGATCTTCGAGAGAGCAGTCTCAAGAAGATCGATGGTAAGCTCAGTGGGGTGCTTCAGAAGAAGCGCGTCGCGATCTGTGGCTAGGCGGTCAGGGAGGCGAGTGACTAGCCAGTGAATAGTGAGCCACATAGGGGGCGGGGCAAGGGCAAGCTGGTCGTCAGTGCAAGCAGCGCGAAAGCGAGCGTCAAGGGAGCGAAGGTGGGTAGCGAGGTCGGAGACAGTCTCAAAGGAGGCGAGGTCAGGGTAGATAAAGGGGACGAGGAGGCGACTGAGGGAGGCAGAGGAGGGAGTGGAGTAGCGAGCAACAATGGCCTTATATAAATCGGCGGCAGACTCGACCTGAGTAAATTGAACCGCCTCTGCCGGCGGGAGAAGGCCGGTCAGGGCGAGGCAGGCAGCGGCGTCACGAGACTCCCACACGTCGCGAGCGAGGAACTGGCGCTGGTACTCGGCCTCCTGCTCAGGAGTAGGCGGTGGGGTAGTGGGCAGCGGTGTAGGCTGCGGCGGGGCGGTCTGAGTACCGGACGCGTGTGCGAACAGGTGCACGCCATCCTGCCGCTGGCTCTTAAGGTGGCGCTGCGCCTGCGTAAGCCACGTACTAAAGTCAATCGGTCTCCCCTCAGGGTCAAAGCGAAGTACTCGGGAGGTCGCCATAGGGGGCGAAAGTGAGAGAACGCGGCTGCCAGCCACGGGAGGGTGAGCCAGTCAGTGGCGTGAGGGCAGGCGCGCAGGCGTGAAGGCGGGCAGGTGGCGCGGCATGCAGACAGGCGGGCGGCGCGGCAGGGTACGCTGGCGGGCGGGCCGTCCGTGGCGCGCTGGTGCGCGCGCTGGCGTGGCGCGCTGGCGTGCGCGCTGGCGTGCGCGCTGGCGTGGCGCGCTGGCGGGCGCGCTGGCGTGGCGCGCTGGCGTGCGCGTCGGCGTGCGCGCTGGCGGGCGCGCTGGCGGGCGTGCTAGCGGGCGCGCTGGTGTGGCGCGCTAGCGTGCGCGCTGGCGTGCGCGCTGGCGTGCGCGCTGGCGTGGCGCGCAGGCAGGCCTGCTGGCTAGCGCGCCGGCGGGCCTGCTGGCTAGGGCGCTGGCGGGCCTGCTGGCTAGGGCGCTGGCGGGCCTGCTGGCTAGGGCGCTGGCGGGCCTGCTGGCTAGGGCGCTGGCGGGCCTGCTGGCTAGGGCGCTGGCGGGCCTGCTGGCTAGGGCGCTGGCGGGCCTGCTGGCTAGGGCGCTGGCGGGCCTGCTGGCTAGCGCGCTGCCCGCTGGCTAGGGCGCTGGCGGGCCTGCTCGCTAGCGCGCTGCCCGCTGGCTAGGGCGCTGGTGGGCCTGCTGGCGGTAATGTACTCTACGAGACCATAAAGCTGTCAAACTATAATGATGCTTATGTTGTGTAGGCTGTAGTGGGGTAGCCCATAAGGGGTACAACCCAATTAGGGTTAGTACTTGTACCCAGATCTGTTCGCAATGCATCATTCTTCTTCTAGTTTCTGACATGGTATTAGAGCAGGTCCTGTTCCAGGACCGTTTTCTTAGGGCCCACCGAATAGTACCCTGCCTTCCGCGCTGCCCCACCAGTCGCGCTGCCCTGCCTTGCCCTGCGTAGCGCCGCCCGCGCATGCCCTGCCCTGCCCTGCGTTGCGCCGCCCCGCGCACGCCCTGCCCAGCATCGTGCCGCCCCGCGCACGCCCTGCCCTGCGTCGCGCTGCCCCGCGTCCGCCCTGCCCTGCTCCGTGTCGCGCCGCCTCGCGCACGCCCTGCCCTGCGTCGCGCTGTCCGCGGACGCCCTGCCCTGCCCTGCGTCGCGCTGCCCGCGCACGCCCTGCCCTGCGTCGCGCCGCCCGCGCACGCCCTGCCCTGCGTCGCGCCGCCCCGCGCACGCCCTGCCCTGCGTCGCGCCGCCCCGCGCACGCCCTGCTCTGCGTTGCGCTGCCCGCGCACGCCCTGCCCTGCCCGTCGCGTCGCCCTAGGGCCCGCGCGCCACCTTGCTCTGCCCGTCGCGCCGCCCCCCGTGCCTGCGCGCCGCCCTGCTGGCAGCGCGCCACCCTTCCCTGGCCGCGCGCCGCCCTGCCCTAGTGCTCGCGCGCCGCCCCGCCCTGCCCTGCGTGCCTCCCAGCTGCCTTCGCGCTGCCCTGCCTTGCCTGCGTGCTGCCCTGCTAGTCTTACGCCACCCTGCTCTGCCCGTTATGGCCTCTATTACTGTTCTCATATTCGATTCTGTCGGAAATTTCATTACCTCTCTGCCTTCCGCCGATCTCACCTCGTGCTACCAAGTCTCCTCGTGTTACCCCCCTCTTTGCCCGTACACTCTCTTGCTCTGGGTCAGTCTTATTGCCCCTTGCCGGTGATAGTTCCTTCCCAGTCCTTCCCCTATGTCCCATGGCGGCAGTTCCTCCGCTTGCCCCCTGTTCGGAGCCTCCTCCGTCCCCTCCGTTTCCCCGCTCCCCCCTTCACCCTGCCCTTCTGCTCCAGCCGAGACATCCCGTGCCATGTACGCCGACCCCACGGGTGGCCAGCCTGGTGGATAAAAAAAATCTGCTTCCATGTCGAAGTCCGAGTCGTGAAACTCTTCCGGGGTGTCCCCCCTTCCCTCGCATGTGCTTTCTTCCATTGCCGCTTCCTCCTCTTCTTCTTCCTCCTCCTTGCTCTCTTCTGGATCCACGTATCTCCCTGGAACCCCCTCCCGTTCGTCCCTCCAGCTGGCCCTTCTGTGTTCCTCCGGAATTCCTCTCCACCACTGGTGTTCCTCATTCTCTTCTAACCCTTCCAGCATGGTCCAAGCTTCCTCTTCTTTGTCTGCAGCCAAGCGCGTTTGCGGCCGGTTCTCAGTCGCCTTGCTAATCCTCCTCTCCAGCCACTTCCTCTCCAGGTGATTGGTCATGGTGGTGAATAGCCAATGCAGGGCATTCAAGTCCATTGCTCGCCCTAACGCTGTCCGCCGGTCCTTCTCTGTCATTTGGTCACACGCGGTGGCCCCTGCCATGAAACTCATAGCCAATTCCTGTTCCTGCGCCGTCGGCTCCTCCCAATCTCCCCTCACCTGGTCGTACACCATGCCCGGGCCAGCCACTCCTCCGACCATTTTAAAGCCTCGGGCGTCTTCATGTGCCACCTGTGTGGGCCACGCCTGCCGTTGCTTCCCAATCTGGTTGCATGGGTATTGCGTGGGGTGGTCTTTCTCCGTCACTGGTGCTGCTAGCCTTCCTGGTTCCAGCACATGTTCTACCAGCCTTGCTCTCGATCGTTCCATTCGCGAGAGCTGGTACCTCAGCGCGGCCTCTGGGATGACATTCTGCCAATACCGTCGGGGCCGATGTGCTCTGCTCCCATTCTGTGCTGCATCCCACGCCACTCCTGCCCCCAGCTCTCCTGTGATTTCCGCGTTGGCCGCTTGCACTGCCGGCCTAGGGTCTTCGGCCATATCCACATTTTGATGATGTACGCCACTTCCCCTTGCCGCTTCTTGATCCCCTTCACTACCCCCACCAAGTCCCGGAACTGGGCACCGTGCTCATTTCCCATGCCCCTGCCTCTTCCCGCCCGTGAGTACCCTTGGCAGCTCCATCCTACGATTATCAAATCTATCTTTCCCCACTCAGCAAGCATGCCATCATCAATCTCCTCCACTCCCCGACATAGCCACTCCGCTCCCCTCTCGGCCGCCTCCTCCATGAGCTGTGAATGGTACCTGGCCTTCAGCAGCCTGATGTGGTGCCATGCCATGAGGTTCGCATCACCACTATTATCCACGTACAGGTACTTGCTCACCGTATGCCCCGCCTTCAACACTGCCGCCAGACCCGTCGCTATCCCTCCATATAGCTCTAGCACCACTAGTGGTTTCTGGAGGGCCCGCAGGTTCAGCTGTTGCTCGCGTAGGTTCTCACTGACCCCCAAAATCTCCTCATACTGCTTCCGTGCTGCCTTCATGTGCCCCATCTCCTTCCACGTTAATATCTCCAGCTCTTCTTCCAGCGGCTTTTCCACGGCCTGGTAGGCTTCCCTGGGCTCCCTCCTGACAAACCGCACAGGTAACTCTGCCAGCGGACTCCCGTGCTCCCAGTAGGTCACCAGGTACATCAGCCTCTCTTCCCACATGCAGATCGTGGTGCCGATTGCGAACAAATACTCCACTCCTAGCAGGAGATCGTAGTCTTCCGACGTTGACACACCGCAGTACATCCGCACTATGCGAGCCTTTGTGCCCTGGCCTGATCACGATTTCGACGGTACTCTTGGTCCTCGGCATCCACTTCGTTGCCCCTCCGTCAACCGTTGCCACTAAATCCCTCCTGTATTAGACGATCCTCACGATCCAATCCCAACAATCTCGCCATGGGGACTCTGATTAGCACGTTGTGTGCTCCCGTGTCTAGTATTGCCTGTTTCACCTTCACTCCTCCCACCGACATCATGTCCGGTTCCACCACCAAGACTGAGGGCTGACAGGCCATCCTCTCCAGCGGGTGCCGCCGCGCCGCACCCGGTGGACGATCCCCCGTGGTCTCTCAGCGTGGGCCGCGCTCCTGCTTGGGTTGCTCCCGGAGGAAGTATCGTCGCCGTGCACGCAGCCCCAGTTCATCTCTTTCTCGTACAGGGCGCGCCATCAATACAAAGCTTGCTTCACCGTCGTCGTCATCTTTTTCTTCAGCCTTAGCCAGCATAGCCGTTCCTTTCACCTCTTGCCCATCAACCTCTTCCAGCTGGCGCTATAAGCGTGCAATCTGCGCCCTCATGCTTTCCGGGTCCCTTCTGGTGCGCCCTTTCTTGCCTCCCGCGTAGCAATCCTTCTCCGCGTGCCCTTTTCTCCCGCAACGCTCGCACGTCGGCGCACTTGGACAGTCCCGCCTCATATGATCCTCGTTTCCACAGGTGGAGCACGCAGGGGGATTGCAGCAGTCTCTCCTCAGATGTCCTTGCTGCCCACAGTTGTGGCACCGCCGCTCGTCACCCACCTTGCGAGGAGGTCTTTCCCTTTTGGCTGGTGTCGCAGTCCACGCTGACCTTCTTTGCTCCCCGCTCCTGTCCGTGGTCGCCTCAAGCTCGTATATCCTCTTGTCTGTCTCCACCCGCTTCACTAGCTCATACACTTCCTTCAGCGTCGCTTGTGCGCCCATATCAAAAGCCCGCACCACCACATCCCGCCGAAGGTCATAATGCAATCCGGAACTTGCTGACCAGGCGCCCCATGTCATGACAACTCATATCCTCCGCCAGCTCCACCAGTCGGTCGTAATACGCCAGTAACGATTCTCCTATTCTCCGACGGAAGTTCCGGAACTCCGACACCCGCTCTGGGGTCCGCGCTGGGAACTTCTCCTCCAGCATGCTCAAGAAGCGCGCAGTTGGGTCCCTCTCGCCTGCTGAGGCGATAAAATGTTTCCGCTTCTCCCGTTAGCGTATTAGCCAGTCCGCGGAAGAACTCCTCAGGATCCCGCCGATCTCGCTCCCACCTCACTCGCAGATTGTCCAGCTGCATCACATAGTTTTTTTTATCGACGGTCCTCGTCGGGTGTCTCCCGAAAAGCGCTCTGGCACCTCAATCTTCGGAAGCAACGTGTACTTCCACCGCTGCGCGGAGGCCTCCTCCTGCCATGATACGCTCCGCTGGTAGGATCCCGTCGCACGGTCACACTTTTCTCCTTGCACCGGCCTTCCTTCCGATCGCAAGTCCTTCCTCTCCGCTGCCGTGGCTTCCTTCTCCCCGGACGAGCGTTCCGATCGATCTTGCCCTTCAGCCTCTTGCCTGGGAGAATCAAGACCGCGCCCAACTTCCTCCCTCGTGTCCGTCCCTTGATTCATGCCGACGATTCTTCTCGGCGTTCCTTGCGACTCCTGTACTATCTTATTCTCCAACTCGTATTCCGTCCCGCCACGCGTCCGCATACTACTGCATCTCGATTGTTTGTATGTGATAAGCTCTCCCGACTTATTCACTAACATAGTTAAATGCTTCCATCACCTTCCTAATGTCTGTTATGGCCTGTTACCTCACGACTGCTTGAGCTGAAGCAATTACATGATATTCTCATAGAACATACAAACAATGCCAGGCTAGTTGCCCGTACCCCCTATATCCTACCTGGGCTCCTCCCCCTACTGCTACACCCTATGAGACCCCTGGAGGTGATGGTTCCCTCGGCATGCCGAAGAACCAACCTCCCGCACCTCTAGCCACTAACACTTAGCCATCCGACTGCCAATCCCCCAGCTCGTGCCTGTAATTCCAGCTGGCTCGGGCATACTACCTACAAGAAAGCAAACATGCACGCTTCAAACGAAACAAATAGCTCCTTCCAGTTGTCACCTAGCATCCTCCCATCGCCACATCTCCAGCCCAACCTGTTCATCCAGTCCTGTACTCGCTAGCCATCCCGTCCTGCTACCCCCAGCCCTCGACACTCGCTTATCCGCAGCACTGTACAAATATACAGTATATTCACCTCTTCCTCTTCTCCTTATCTTGCGACAATTCTGAGGGTCGTCCGATCCAGTTCGACACCTGGCTAGACGACTTACAGGTGTACTTACAGAGTGAGTCTAGGGACGGCGTCTCCCTGTTTAACCACACGTCTGGTACCTCTCTTGCTCTCTCTCTCTGGACAGCTGATAGTGCGACTCGCTCACAGTGGCTTACCCGCGACGCTACTGCTCGCCTCGCCGTTCGCAACCACCTGCCGTTAGCCGAACGCGCGCACTTTGGCCAGCACAAGACTGCTAAGGCACTGTATGACGCTGTAGTCGCTCGTTACTCCTCCCCTGCCACTGCTGCTCTAGGCCGACTCATACTGCCCTACCTCTTTCCTGAGCTGTCAGACTTTTCTATAGTCGACGACCTCATCACCCACCTTCGCACTAGCGACACTCGCTACTACGCCGCACTCAAGTCCGAGTTTCTAGACAAGAACCCCCCCCCCCCCCCCCCCCCCCCAAGTACATCACTCTCTACTTCATCGTCACCCGCCTCCCTGACTCTCTTCGCGCAGTCAGGGACCACTTTCTCGCCCTTGACCCCACAGACCTCACTGTCGACCTGCTCGAGAAGCATCTCCTTGCAGCTGAGACTAGCATAATTGCTGTAGGTGCTTCTCGTGGCACTCCTCGCACTCCCTTCTTTGAGGGGTGTTCCCCCTCCCCCCTTGCCCCCTCTGTCGCTTCTGCTGCTGCTGTTGACTTCCTTGGTGCTGAGGAGGTTGGGGCTGCGTCTGCTCCTAGTGGGAGGCGCCGCAGCGGCAAGGGCAAGGGAGGCAAGAGTGGTGGGGGTGGCGGCAGTAGAGGCGGTGGTGGAGGTGGTGGTGGTGGTGGTGGTGGTGGTAGTGGTAGTGGCGGTGGGAGTGGTGGTGGGAGTGGAGGCGTTGGTGGCGGCGGTGGTGGTAGCGGTGGGAGTGGTGGCAGCGGAGGTGGCAGCAGTGGGAGTGGTGGCGGCGGCAGTGGTGGCGGTCGGGGTGGAGCGGTCCAGAGGGGCGGTTGTGGCGGTGGCCAGAGGCAGCAGCAGCAGCGTCCCCACAAGACCCTTACGCCCGAGCAGCTTCGTCAGTGATTGGCGTCTGGGGGTAGTGTTCGCTGCCCGTACGTCATTCGCACAGGTGATCGGGCTGGTCAGGCATGCGGAAAGGTTGGTCACAGTCAGTATCGCTGCTTCTCCAGTCTTGACGACGCGTGGCGCGCAGAGTTTGGCAACGAGGCTGAGCTCCCCTATTGGCGAGAGATGCTTAGGACCGATGTGGATATCTTTGCTCTTGACTATGATGCTATTCTTGCTGCCATGTATGCTTTGACTGTTAGTGCTGAGGGTGACTGTTACCTGTGTGTGCCGCCCGACCCAGGTATAGAGGCTGCTGCTCTAGGTGCTAGTGCGTCTGCTCTCTCTGGTACTGCGCCTGCTGAGGCCTTGCACACCTTCACGCTTGACTCAGGTGCTTCCCGCTGCTTCATTTGCCACAGTACCATAGTCACACAACTCCCTGCACTTGTTGCAGTCTCACTGGCCGACCCCTCCGGGGGCCCGGTTTTTGCACGTTCCTCCACAGGTCTCCCGTGTCCGGCGGTTCCGTCCGGTTCACTCTCGCATCTTCACCTCCCCTCGTTCTCTACAAACTTCGTGTGTAACATTGTTCTCCAAGATGCGATGGTTACTACCCACACTCCTGGGGGTCAGCGTGTGGCGATCTGCATGTGTGCCCGGACGGGCCGTCACCTGGCCACGTTCACCCATCGGCCTAGGTCGAGCCTTTGCACAGGTGGCTGTGTCTGGTCAGGTGTCCGCGTCAGGTCAGGTAGCAGCCCCCTGTTCGTGTCGCCTCCTCACGCACCAGACTCTCCTTTGGCACCACCGCCTTGGTCACCCCTCCCTGCCATGCCTCCGTGGCATGCACTCCCGCCTCCTTGTCTCTGGTCTTCCCAGGTCTCTGCCTCCCCTCCCGCCCTCGCCTGCGCCACCCTGCCTTCCTTGCGTCGAGGGGCGGGCAGTAGCATGCCGCACCTCACTCCTCGTTTCCCCCGACGACTGCTCCCCTGCAGACTCTCCATATGGACGTGTGGGGCCCAGCCCGCGTCCGTGGACAGGAACAGGAGCGGTACTTTCTGCTGGTTGTTGATGACTACTCGCGTTACACCACGGTCTTCCCCTTACGCAGCAAGGGGGAGGTCCCTGATGTCTTGATCCCTTGGATCCGCGCTGTCCGTCTCCAGCTCCGCGAGCGGTTCCGCCAGGACCTTCCTGTCCTACGTCTGTACTCTAACACAGGTGGTGAGTTCTCCTCCCACTTCCTGCGGGACTTAAGTCGTGGGGAGGGTATGCTCCAGTCGTTCACGCTTTCGGCCTCCCCGCAGCAAAATGGGATTGCTGAGCACCGCATTGGCTTAGTCATGGAGGTGGCTCGTACCTCCATGATCCATGCGGCTGCTCCCCATTTTCTGTGGCCGTTTGCGGTCCGGTACGCTGCACATCAGCTCAACCTCTGGCCCCGTGTCTCCTTGCCGGAGACCTCGCCTACACTGCGTTGGACGGGGGAGGTTGGCGATGCGTCGGTGTTCCGGGTCTAGGGCTTTCGTGCCTTTGTCTGCGATACCACTGCAGACAAGCTCTCCTCTCGCGCCGCTCCCTGCGTCTTCCTTGGTTTTCCCCCTGACGCGCATGGCTGGCAGTTTTACCACCCCACCACGCACCGTTTTCTGTCCTCTTAGGACGTCACGTTTGACGAGTCGGTTCCCTTTTACCGTCTCTTCCCCTACCGCACTGCCCCTCTCCCCCCCCCGCCGCTCTTCCTCGCTCCAGGTCCCCCTCCGGTAGACCCCCTCCCCCCTCAGGGTCCTGCTCCTTCAGGTGTCTCTCAGGTAGACCCACTCCCCTTGGCTGAGCCGTTCGAGGTCACGTCCGACACCTCTAGCCTAGCTGAGGGGGGTGACGCTGCTGCTAACGATGCGGCGCCCCCCCGCTGCTCACCACGCTTGGAGAACCCTCCGGGTTTTCCACCTCGACCGTCTTCGCCGCCTCTGCAGCCGGTTTCTGTCAACTCTGGTGCTGCTGGGGATGGTGCTGCTAGGGGTGCTGAGTCTGGGGGTGCTGAGCTTGTGGTTGCGGAGCCTAGGGGTGCGGAGCCTGGGGGTGCTGAGTCTGGGGGTGCTGAGCCTGAGGGTGCGGAGCCTGGGGACGCTGAGACTAGGGGTGTCAAGTCTGAGGGTACTGCATCTAGGGGTGCTGAGCCTAGGGGTGCTGCGTCTGCTGGAGACCCTTCGGGTGCCTCGCCGCAGCGGTCTAGCCGGCCAGAGCCTCTCTCACCACAGCAGCTGCGCGAGTGGTTTGCTCGGCGCACCCGCCTTCGGAGTGGCGCTGCTGGAGCTGGAGGCCCTGCCGCTGGAGGCGCTGGCGCTAGAGGCACTCATGCTAGAGGCGCTGGAGCTGGAGGTTCTGGAGCTGGAGGGACAGGAGCTGGAGGCACTGGAGCTAGAGGCGCTGGAGCTGGAGGCGCTAGAGCTGGAGGCGCTGGAGCTGGAGGTGCTGGAGCTGGAGGCGCTGGAGCTAGACTGAGGCCCTGGAGATGGAGGCGCTGGAGCTGGAGGCGCTGGAGCTGGAGGTGCTGGAGCTGGAGGTGCTGGAGCTGGAGGCGCTGGAGCTGGAGGCGCTAGAGCTGGAGACACTGAAGCTGGAGGCACTGAAGCTGGAGGCACTCGAGCTGCAGGCGCTGGAGCTGGTGTTGCTGGTGCTGGAGGCCCTGGAGCTGGAGGCGCTGGAGCTGGTGTTGCTGGTGCTGGAGGCCCTGGAGCTGGAAGTACTGGTCCTCGAGGCAATGTGCAGCTGCAACCGTTTTTCTTGGCGCCGCAGCAGCTGTCCCCGCTACCGCCCGTCTCGGTGCTCCGTCATGTTCTTAGTCTTCCTTCGTCCACTGCCCTTCCTCCAGACTCACCGCTGCCTGCCCCCCCTCGTTACACTGAGCAGCCAGCCTCCCTTACCGAGCGTCGTGAGCCTGCGTCTCGTCCTGTCACGCCTACTCGCACTGGTCGTCGTGTCCCGCGTCCGCGTACTTCCCCTGCCATCTCCTCCTGCGTCCTCCCTTCCTGACGTTCCAGAACCCTACTGGTTCGTGCTGCTAGCCCTACTGTCAAACGTCTTCTAGCCACTGTTGTCACTGACCCTTCGTTTGAGTCCACTGCTGCGTCTGCCTTAGTTGCTGAGCTTGTGGACTTTGCTGCTGCGTGTCGTCTAGACTACGCCACTAGTCTTGTTGCTGGGTCTGAGTCTGTCTGTCCTCCGTCCGTCGGGGGTGAGTGTGCTCTTGGCACGGACGTCTTTGAGGACAGGCAGAACGACTTTGAGTGTCTTGCGGCTACTGTACCTCATCTCGTGGCCATGCTGCTTGCACCTGAGGGAGACCCGGATGCACTGGACATCCCGACCCTGCGCTCTTACGCAGAGGCGATTACGGGTCCCTACTCCTCTCAGTGGCAGACAGCCATGGACGCAGAGATGGCATCCTGGAAGTCCATAGGCACTTACGTCGACGCAGTTCCCCCTCCTTGGGCGAACATAGTCGATGGCATGTGGATTTTCAGGGTGAAGCGACCGCCGGGTTCTCCGCCTGTCTTCAAGGCTCGTTATGTTGCACGAGGCTTCAGTCAGCGGCAGGGAGTTGACTTCTTCCAGACCTTCTCCCCTACCCCAAAGATGACCACTCTTTGGGTGCTGCTGCACGTTGCCGCTCAACGTGACTACGAGCTTCACTCTCTTGACTTCAGCACAGCTTTCTTGCAGGGCAGCCTGCACAAGGAGATCTGGCTGCGCCGCCCACCTGGCTTCACTGGGTCGTTTCCTGCAGGTACCCAGTGGAGCCTCCGGCGGCCAGTCTACGGTCTCCGTCAGGCGCCTCGTGAGTGGCACGACACACTGAGGACAACACTTGCGGCTCTTGGGTTTGCTCCTTCGACTGCTGACCCGTCGCTGTTTCTGCGCATCGACACTTCGCTGCCGCCGTTCTACATCCTCGTGTATGTCGACGACTTGGTTTTTGCCACTGCTGACACTGAGGCACTGGCCCTTGTGAAGTCGGAGCTGCAGAAGAGATACACGTGCACAGACCTGGGTGAGCTGCGCAGCTATCTTGGCTTGCAGATCACCCGGGACAGAGCACGGCGCACCATCACCCTTACTCAGTCACACATGGTGCAGCAGGTCCTTTTGCGCTTTGGCTTCTAGTTCTCCTCGCCACTGTCCACTCCTCTGCCTACTGGTCACTCGCTCTCAGCTCCACCTTTGGACGAGTCCGTAGAGGCGAGTGACCCGTATCCAGAGCTTGTGCCTCATGTACCTGATGACCTGCACTCGACCTGACCTTGCGTACCCTCTTAGCATCCTGGCACGCTACGTTGTACCCAGGAGACACCGGCGCGAGCACTGGGAGGCCGCTAAGAGAGTGTTGTGCTACTTGTGCGGTACATCAGTCATGAGGCTCGTGCTTGGAGGACAGGGTCCAGTTGTCCTCACTGGACACTCAGACGCCTCTTGGGTTGATGACCTGGCTACGCAGCGGTCGTCACAGGGTTACACGTTCAGCCTTGGCTCCGGCTCTGTTTCTTGGCGGTCTACCCGCTCGTCTTCTGTTCTCAGCTCCAGTTGTGAGGCTGAGATCTACGCAAGAGCCATAACTGCACAGGAGTTACGCTGGCTCGTTTTCTAGTTCTCCTCCAGTTCTGTACGTAGACAACAAGGCCGCTATTGCCTTGTGTGAGGAGCACAGAACGAAGCACATCGCTTTGCGTTACTTCCTTGCTCGAGAGTTGCAGCAGCGTGGTCAGTTTCGTCTTGCTTACGTGGCCACCCGGGCCAACACTGCTGATATATTCACCAAGGCACTTCAGTCTGGTGATTATTAGCCTTTGTGTACTGCTTTAGGCCTTGTGCCTATTTTGTCTCACTTGCTCACTGCGTGACTTTGCTTGTACTGTGATCTATATATACATATACCAGCATGCTTACACTTGCTAGGTTGTGATCACTGTACTGTTTGTTCTCTTTTATATAACTCTGCATGTGAACTGGCCTTGTGGCCATTTGCTTGTGCTCAGAATGTGTGGTGACTTCGTGATCCACCCTGAGCTTGCTTTGCTTTTCTTGACTGGTCTTGTGACCACTGGTTCTCCCCCACTTTGCCTATGGGGTGTGTCAAACTATAATGATGCTTATGTTGTGTAGGCTGTAGTGGGGTAGCCCATAAGGGGTACAACCCAGATTAGGGTTAGTACTTGTATCCAGATCTGTTCTCAATGCATCATTCTCGTTCTAGTTTCTGACAAAAGCATCGCTATGAGAGGGAGAGGAAGGGTAAGTTCAAGTGGTTGCGTCTATTTTGATTGCCTAACGGAAATGCAAAGCTCAAGTGTGACATCTCTGTGCAGCATGGCGACCCCGCTGCTCACATTATCTATGGTGTGAGAGGTGAAGGTGGCCGCGACCTCCATATTGGAATCGTCCGGGCCCATTCCTCAACAGGAGCTCACAAGAACGCACTCACGAGCCAAGAAGAAGCTGCAGCTGAGAAGGCGAAACAGGCGACACTAACTCGTTGGCAGACAACTGACGCGTCTACGCGTCACATCATTCGCGTTCTTCATATCACCCTTTTTATCTGCAATGCGGATGCACCGATCGCGATGTTCATCCCGCTCTGCTGGTTCTTGGCGAAGGAAGGTGTTCCAGACCTTCCAAACGGTGGCGGCTATGGCGCCTACTACACTGAGTAAGCGCAGGTTTTTTTTTAAGGTGCTTCGAGTGATGTTCACAAATACTGACAGGATTGGCGTGTGTTGTTGTGTTGTGCAGATATGGCTTCAAAGAGAATTTCCGGGCCATCTCAACGTACGTGCAAGAAGTGCAACGGTCGCACTTGCTGGAGTCGCCTTGGATTGGCTTGTCCCTTGACGAGAGCACAGATGGAATCCACGGGAAACATCTAATCATTTACGCAACATTTTTCCGTGGCACCGTTGTGGTCAACGATGTGAGGATCTGGTTCAGGAAAGATATAACTATTGAATGATTCACCTGGGTACAAGGCAAGGCTATATATAGGCTCGACACAAAGGCAGTAACCCTGGTGTTACTAGAAGGTTCCGCGGGTCGCGAAGCGTCCCGAATGGGTCCTTCCCGAATTCGGTAGAAGGCAATTCGGTGGCAACCGAAAAGCCTAGAATTCGGTGCACTCAACCTAGTTCGGTGCCTAAAACTATAATAATATAGTAAAAGCAACGAACCTAGGAAATCTAGCAAAAGCAAGCAAAATAAAGCAAAGCTAAGCTAGATAATGCATAGTAAATTAGAATCAAGCTAATAAAGCGTAGCAATGCTGTCGTACTCTCACACGTCCCCCCCTCAAAGCTGGGTGGCGTGAGATACACCCTGCTTGACAAGATAATCCTTGAGAGCACAGCGTGCGTTGCCCATATCAGCTTCTGCAACCCAACTGTCCTCCGACGGGTCATATCCCTTCCAACGTATCAGGAACTCGAGCGTGTTGCCGCGTCTGCGTCGATGAGCGAGAACTCGTTCCACCTCGTACTCTGGTTCATCCTGTATGAGAACAGGTGGTGGTGGCGGTAGTTGTCGTCCCGTAAACTGCTGGTTGGGGTCCTTGTAGGGTTTCAGCAGCTGAACATGGAAAGCGTTATGAAGCTTCCAAGTAATAGGTAAGCGCAAGCGGAATGTAACTGGTGTCACCATCGCCTCAACGCGAAAGGGACCACAGAAGCGAGGCCCGGGCTTGGACGGAATGTGAGACAAGTCCAAGTTGCGTGTGTCGAGAAGCACCTGATCTCCGACTGCTACTGAGTGATCACGTCGCTGTCGATGAGACGTCGTTGAGTCTTCTCCTGTAGCTGCTGCATGGTGGTGACGAAGTCGTGTGCGGCTTGGACGTGTGCCGGTGTGGTTGGCTGCTGTGGTGTAAGTGGTTCCCGTCCATAGCACAGGAAGAATGGAGATTTCCCTGTGGCCGCATGCAACGTGTTGTTGTAAGCAAACTCTAGGGTTGGTAACTGTGTATCCCAGTGGCTGATGTCGTCTTTGCAAGCTGTGCGCAGTAACTGTTCAACCACCTGATTGAGTCGCTCTGTCTGTCCGTCAGTCTGGGGGTGGTACGCTGAAGACATTGCAAGCTTTGTCCCCAACAAGCCCATGAGTTCCCTCCAGAACTTACTAGTAAATTTTGGGTCTCTGTCCGAAATAAGTGTAGCGGGGATGCCGTGGATGGTGATGATGCGGTCGAAGAAGAGGCGAGCAGTTGCTTCAGCAGTAGCCGTGGCGTTGGTCGGGATGAAGTGTCCCATTTTAGAGAACTTATCGATCACCACGAGTATAGCGTCATGCCCTCGTGAGGTCGAAGGAAGCCCAGTAATGAAGTCTAGGCTAACGACTTGCCATGGCTGCTCCGGTACGGGTAGAGGCTGAAGTAACCCTACTTTTTTCTGCTTGCTACTCTTCATCCGCTGGCACGTGTCGCATGAAGTGACGAACTGCTGCACGTCTGTTGCCATCCGGGGCCAGTAATAATAGTTTCCTATTCCCGCTAACGTCTTGTTGCTCCCAAAATGTCCCGCGTATGCCACATCGTGAAACTCCTCCAGTAAGATCTGTCGGAGCGGGGCATAGTTTGGTACCCAAATCTTTCCTGATCCCTTTCTTACAGCTAGGTCCTTCTCCCACTGTAACAGCTTCTGTTTCTCTGCTGTAGCGATCTCTGCGTCCACGGAGTATCCATGCTGGAATAGACCCTTGAGCAGAGGGTTCATCCCGTCGAGCTGGATGTCCGGGCTTGTAGACGATGTCGTAGTGGAAGTGGGTCTCCAAGAAGTCCACCCACCGCACCTGTCGTCGTGAGAGCGTTGGCTGCGACTTCAGGTATTTGAGGCTGCAGTGGTCAGTGTAAACTGTAGTCTTGGCTCCCTCTAGGTAACACCTCTATGCCTTGAAGGCTGTGACTATCGCTAAGGCTTCCTTGTCATGGATAGGGTAGTTCAGTTCTGCTCCGTGTAGCTTCTTACTCAGATAGGCGATGGGCTGCAAACCGCGTCCGTGATCCTGCATCAGTACTGCTCCGACTGCTTGGTCACTAGCGTCTGCTTCCACCACGTAGTCTCTGTCTGGATCCGGTAGGATGAGTACTGGCGCTGTAGTCAGTGCTGTCTGTAGCTGCTCCATGGCTTGCTGTTGAGGAGTATCCCATTTATAGGGTGTATCCTTTTTCAGTAGGTTGGTCAGTGGCGCTGCTATCTTAGCGTACTGCGGCACGAACCTGTTGTAGTAGTTGGCGAAGCCTAGGAACTGCTGCAACTCCTTCACGTTCTCAGGAACTTTCCACTTCTTGACGGCTTCGATCTTCCGGTGCGGTCCACGTGTACGCCCTCCGCACTCACCATGTGCCCGAGAAACTGCACCTTCTTCAGGGCAAAGTCGCTCTTCGACAGCTTCACGTAAAACTTATTCTCCCGCAGGATCTCGAACACTTTCCGCAGATGCTCCACGTGCTCCTTCATGGTTTTGGAGTAGATCAGTATGTCGTCCAGGTACACCACTACGCACTCGTCCAGCAGGGGCCGTAAGATATGATTCATCTCCGCCTGGAACGTCGCTGGTGCGTTGCAGAGTCCGAACGGCATCACTAAGTATTCGTAGGAGCCGTATCTGGTACGGAACGCCGTCTTGTGGATTGAGTTGTCTGCCATCTTGATCTGCCAGTAACCCGACCGTAGGTCCAGCTTCGAAAACACCGTCGCACCACGCAGTTGGTCTAGAAGATCGTCTATGCGCGGTATGGGGTATTTGTTTTTGACTGTCTGTTTGTTCAGTGCGCGGTAGTCGATGCACATCCGTAAACTACCATCTGGCTTTGGAGTGAAGAGAACTGGTGCGCCGTAGGGAGAGGTGGATGGGCGGATCAGTTGTCTGTCTAGTAGATACTCGATCTGTTTCTTCATGTCTGTCAGTTCGGTCGGACTAAGGCGGTATGGTGCACGGGAGACGGGTTTCGCACCTGGTTCCTCCACGATCTCGTGCTCGTGGGTGCGCGCTGGAGGCACTCCTACAGGCAAGTCATCTAGCATGATGTCCCTGTACTGCTCCAACACCTCCCGTACTGCTGCAGGTAGCTCCGAGTTCGGCTTCTCCTCCTCTGCTGCTGCCATAACCAGTGCTAAGTAACCCGTGTTACTCTCGTTCACCGTCCGTTCGAACCGTGCAAGTGTCGTTTCAGGAACATCCCCTGTATCCATCCAGCTTCGCAGCTCCACACGTTTCCCGTTGTTGTAGATACACGCCTTCCGGTTGACCCAGTCGATCTCGGGGTTGAACCGCTTCAGAAAATCACGCCCCAAGATGAAATCTAATCCCTTGATGTTCGTGATCGGCAACGTCGGCTTCCACCTTAACGCCCCTATCTGCAGCTGCAGTGTTGACTCGCCGTGGATGGGAAGCTTCGTACCGTCCACCATCGTTGCTGTGAACTGGGTCTCCTCCGATGACTCTCCAATTTTCTCCAACGTCCCGCGGTCGCACACCGAGTGGGACGCACCACTGTCCACCAGTGCCTGGAGGCGTCGCCCGTTGCAGATCACCTCGAGTACTAGTGGCTGCTGCCGCTCTGAGTAGTTGTAGATGGTGTTGCTTACAGGATCATAAGGTAGATCAAATGTATCGTCCCTTGGTCCTGCGCTCGAAGCTGCTGCCTCCATTTTATTTTTCAACTTAGCAGGGTTAGAAGGATTTATCCGAGGCCGATTCAGCTTCTCTGGGGCCTGGAACCTTCCCCTAAGCCTTTGCAGCGGTGTGGAGGCTTCTCCTGTGGGGACCGGCTGGGAGCCTTTAAACAGGGCTGCTGGGAGAGAATATTAACTCCTCGGAACGCTCGACCCTTATTAGCGCTCCGGAGTAGGGTCCCCATATTACCCGGTACCGGTTTAATTTCTGACTCTCCCTTAATAAAGGCTTGAAACCCACGAGAAGTAATATTCTTACTTGTCGGGGTGTACGGCTGGAGTTTCCCGGTCGGTGCCCTCTCTGAAGTAGCCACGTTGTCCGTTTTCTGCTCCGGGGGTGCCACACTGTTCTTGCCCTTCAGCTCACACGTGCTTTTTTCATTTTCCTACACGCCAAGATACGATGTCTTGTAGCGCCGCAAAATTCGCACGTCGCATTTTTTGCTAGCCGCTGCGTCGCATCGTCCTTGTCGTTCTCCATCGGGTCGGCAGTCGTGGGTGGTGCCAATCGCTCCATGCCACTATTTGGCTTGTTGCGTCGTGTTCCGTAGTAGCTACTGTTCAATGCATCAAACTGTTCGATCAGTGCTGCCCGAAACTGCGCCCACGTCCCTTCGCCTTGGACTATTCTGTTGTTGATCCACTCTAGAGCTGGGCCTCGGAACAGTGTTGCTGCGAGCCGTATGCGCAATGCGTCTTGGGTGGGGGTCGTGCATCCAACGGCTTCGAAATAAAATTCGAGTTCAGCTACAAATCACCGAACGTCGCTCCCTTTGACTATAGGATCGAACGCGTCTGGTTGTCTCGGCTTCGCTGCTTTGAGATTAACTGTAGCTGCTGCCGTTGTCGCAGGTACAATTGTCGGTGTCGCCGTCGTTGTTGTTGCTGCTCCTGCTGTTGCTGTTGCTGCTGCTGCTGCTGCTGCTGCTGCTGCGGCTACCGACTGGTTCGCAAGGAGTTTTTCGAGTCGTGGGAGCGCCGCATGTATCTGCTTATGCTCAGCACGTAACTCCGCGATTTTCTGTACTGAATTTTCTCAATTTCCCTCCCTTTTTGCGATTCACAGAAAGAAGCGAGGCGGAAACAATTAAATTATGGGTGCTGGTCGACTAACTGCGAGTCGAAACGACTCTAGAATCAACGAGCGCGAATTCTGTACGTTGCGTAAATCTTCCTTAGTTGAAATTCGCGTCCGCTCTTGTCCGTTGAAGAGAAACTCGATCTAACGGTCAAAATTCCAACTTCTTTTCCAATAATCCTGAGGTAGTTCGAAACCGAATCGAGGGGGACTTAGAAAAATTGCGCGGAACTGGTTTTAGATACCTGTAACGGTGCCTTCGTCGTCGCCCCCGTGGTTTTTAAAGGCCGGAACTAAGCGGTTGAAGACCTCGCGTGTAAACCCGCTCTGATTACCAAGTGTGAGGATCTGGTTCAGGAAAGATATAACTATTGAATGATTCACCTGGGTACAAGGCGAGGCTATATATAGGCTCGACACAAAGGCAGTAACCCTGGTGTTACTAGAAGGTTCCGCGGGTCGCGAAGCGTCCCGAACGGGTCCTTCCCGAATTCGGTAGAAGGCAATTCGGTGGCAACCGAAAAGCCTAGAATTCGGTGCACTCAACCTAGTTCGGTGCCTAAAACTATAATAATATAGTAAAAGCAACGAACCTAGGAAATCTAGCAAAAGCAAGCAAAATAAAGCAAAGCTAAGCTAGATAATGCATAGTAAAGCAGAATCAAGCTAGTAAAGCGTAGCAATGCTGTCGTACTCTCACAAACGAGTTTATAACGCTCATCACTGTTGACCGTGCTGATGCAGCCTCTCTAACTTCTGCTGTGGTGCAGTACCTGACAAGGATTGGCGTGGAGCTACAGAGAGTCTCTGCCATTTCAACGAACGGCGCTAGTGTGATGGTGGGGAAGAACAACGGTGTTGTCGCCCGTCTGCGCACGAGGATCCCGCACCTCGCCTCAACGCACTGTGTCGCTCATCTGTGAGTCTCTCTCCGCTCTTCCTCTGATGAAGCGTTGTACCGTTGTTAACATTAATACCCACATCTCGTACTTTGTTTACCTGGCAATGAGGCTCTAGCCGCAAGCGACTGGTGCTCTAAGTCAGGTGCGACAAGTCAGAGGCCGTAGGCAAGGACGGCAGGCTGGCAGGCAGGCAGCGGGCTGCAGTAGTAGGTGGCAAGCTATGGCAGCAAGCTAGGAGCTGCAAGGGCGGGCGGCGAGCTGCAGCAGCAGGCTATAAGCTGCATCCGTGGCGGAAACCTCTAGTAGCAGGTGGCACACTATCAACTGTGGCGGGCTAGCATGATGGGCGGCGGTCGGCGGGCTCACATAGTGGACTAGCATGACAGGAGGCGGGATATCATGACAGGTGGCGGGTTTGCCAGACTGGAGGCGGGCCCACAGAGTGGGCATGGGCTCTTGCGACGGGGTAAAAACAAGGGGCGATGAGGCTAACAAGTGGGGCCACGGGGGCCAATCCTAGGCGCGACAGTATGGGCCCACGGGGGCCTCACCTAAGTGCGACAAAAATGGGCCCACAGGAACCTTGTTTAAGGTTGACAAAATGGGCATGTTGTTCGGTGCTTGCTGTGTAGTGCGGTGTTGGCAAAACAGTGGCAGTGTTAGCCTTTCGTAGAAGATGGAGTCACGTGAACGGGTGAGTTTGTCGGTGGAGAAGTCGAGGATCGTCCATCCATGGTATTCTGGCTCGATTTCGAGGTGAAAACTCCAATGTTACAAGAAATCCTTGCAGTGGGGGTTGCAGTAACCCGCAGCATCCTAGCATCAGGGTTTTCTTCTATCAATGCCTTGAAGGGGTGATTATTGTTGGTCAGGGCCTTTGAAGATGAAATGTTGTGTAGCCGGACAGCGTGGGCCATCGCGTAGGGCTAGTAGGTGGTTCGCATGGCTAACTGCTTCATGAGTGCCTTCATCTTGGTTGCTTGACTCCTGTTGGTTCGCTCAGCTAACCTTGTTGCTCGTAGGCAAGAATCAGGAAAGGCCTCCATGTGATATTTTATCGTTCGGTTAGTTTGGGAGGCATTTGTTTTTCTTTCTGATTGTCGCTGTGCCATTCAAAGCCATAGGCAAAAGCAGTCAAAGGCTTGGTAGCGAACTGTTGACGTTGGCTGCCCAGACGAACCTCGTGTTGGCATCGATGAAAGTTGTCATGTAGTGCCCCCCTTTGATTCCTTCAGTAGTGGGGTACAGAATATCGCTGTATACATTGTCCAGCTTCTCAAAGCAATCTAGATAGAGGATCTTCCCCCAGAGATGGGGAGTGTGTCAATGTGGTTTCAGGGCAGCCGGTGCAGACGTGTGGCTGAGCTCCCGTCAGAGTTCATCGCCGTTCAATAGCAATAGGGCTCCGTCCGTGAAGACTTTGGCGTTGATAGAGTTGTTTAGGGCTTCCACTAAGTGATGTCCAAGTCTTTGATGCCATATCTCCGCTATCGCTCCATGTCCTTGTGTTCGAGTTTAAAGGCGAACTTCTCTTGTGAAACTATGAGCGGAAGAATGGATGATGAAACTAGGCAGGAATGGGATACAAATAGGAAACCCTAAATGGGTTGTACGCAGACGGGGAACTCAGCGGCTGCTTCACCGTGAAAATCCACATGCCATCGACTATGTTTGCCCCAGGAGGGGGAACTATGTCGATGTATGTGCCTGTGTTCTTCCAGGATTCCATCTCTACGTCCATGATTGTCTGCCACTGCGAGGAGGAAGGATACGTGATCGCCTCTACGTAAGGGTGCGGGGTCGGGATGTCCGATGCATACGGCTCCCTCAAGGGCAAGCAGCATGGCCACGAGATGAGGTAAAGCAACCACGAGGCACTCTAGCTCAAACTATCTGTCCTCAAGGACGTCACAACCAAGGGCAAGTTGACCCCCGACAGACAGCGAGAGTTAGAAACAAGACTCACGAGGTAGTCAAGTCGGCAGGTAGCTGCAAACTCAACGAGCTCAGTGACTAAGGCAGCCGTAGCAGCAGACAAAAAAAGTAGGGTCCGTCACAAGCGCTGCAAAACAACGAGTGACAGTCAGACTGGCAGCATGAGCATGGTCAGACACAGGGTCATGAACGTCACGAAGAGATGACGCTAGAGGAGATGGCAGGATAGGACGCACTAGGAACACGGGGAGGGCAAACACGGCGAGCACGTCAAGTACAAGCAACATGTGAGGCAGGACGAGATGCAAGCTCTAAATACTCAGTCAGGGAGTCTGTGAACGAAGTGTAACGAGAAAGAACAGGCAGTGGGGAGTCAGGCGGTAACTGTGTCTGAGACAGGTCAGGCGGTGGACACAGTTGAGGAGTAGTACCAAGGAAAGACGGCTCTGCAGAGGCAGGCAGAAGACGGAGAACCTGGTGAAGCGCCGAGCCGGGGGGGGAGGGGGGCGGGGGGCAGTGACGACTTCGGCTGCTCCTAGAACAACGCTCGGCGTGGCAGCGGCTGCGAAGCACCCCCAGAACTCCAGTGCAGGAACTAAGAACACCTCCAGCTCTAGTACAGCCAATACCCTCAGTGGCCGCACCTCCAACTCGGGAACCTCCAGCTCCAAAACCTCTAGCATCACCAGAACCTCTAGAACCTTCAGCACCAGAACCTCCAGCACCTCCAGCTCCCGGACCTCCTGCCCCAGAGCCTCCAGCACCTCCAGCACTAGAATCTCCAGTGCCTTTAGCTGCTGAACCTCCAACTCCAGCACCCCAAAACCTCCAGCAACGAACCCAGGAGGTGGCAGCAACATCTGATGCTGCTCCCAGAACAAGGGTTGTCTTCTCAGAGGGTGCAACGTACTCGTAGAGCCTCCAGCAGTAGTACCCTCAACTCCACCATCACGAGGACACTCAGCACCGCCCTGCAACAGCACCCTCAGGGTCAACACCCCCAGAGCCAGCACCCCCAGAACCAGCACCCCCAATTTCAGCACCCCTAGAGCCCGCACCTCCAGCGTCACCACCCACAACAGCACCAGAGGCCACAACGACAAGCTGTAGAGGCGGCGAAGATAGCCGAGGCGGAAAGCCAGGAGGAATCTCCAAGCGCCGTGAGCGGCGAGAGACCACCATATCTTCAGCAGTAGGGTCACCCCCCTCAGCCGGGCTAGAGGGGTCTGAGGAGACCTCCAAAGGTTCAACCAAGGGGGGTGGTGTGACCTGAGACACACCTACCGGGGGGTAGCCTAGAACCCAGAAGAGGGGCGGGGGGGGCACCGGAGAACTGCGGTGGGGGAAGAAACTGTAGTAGCAAACCGACTCATCAAAGGTCCGTGGTAGGACAGGACACGGTGCATGACCGGGTGGTAAAACTGCTAGTCGAGCGCGCCGTCAGGAAAGCCAAGGAAGACGCAGTGAATTGTGCAATGAGAGAGCTTGCCCGCGGTAGAATCGTGGACAAGGGCAAGCGAACCCCAGACCCAAAATGCCGACGCATCGCCTTCCTTCCCCGTCCAATGAAGGGTAGGTGAGGTCTCTGGCTTGGAAACACGGGGCCAGAGGTTTAGCTGATGCGCGGCGTACCGGACCGCAAATGGCCATAGAAATAGGGAGCAGCTGCATGGATCATGGAGGTGCGAGCAACCTCCATGATCAAGCCAATGCAGTGCTCAGCGACCCCATTCTGTTGTGGAGAGGCCGGAAGCGTGAACGACTTGGTGATGCCCTCCTCACGACAAAAATCCTCAAGGAGGTCGGAGGAAAACTCACCTCCACGGTCAGAGTGCAGATGGATCACCGGGAGGTCTTGACAAAACCGTGCGCTCAGCTAGTGATGAACAGCACAGATCCGTGGGATCAAAACAACACGGACGCCTACCTTGTGTTTCAAGGGAAACATCGTGGTGTAGCGCAGGAGTTCATCGACGACCAGTAGAAAGTAGCACTCCCAGCGTGGCCCAGGGACAGGAGCAGGGACCCACACATCCATGTGCAGTGTCAGCAAAGGAGCAGTGGTCAGCGGAAACGAGGAGTGAGGAGCGGCGCGCTGCCGCCCCTTGACGCAAGGAGTGCATGGCGGCGCAAGTGACGGCGGGAGCGGGGGCAGGGACTACGGGAGGCCAGAGACAAGGAAACACGAGTGCATGCGACGCAGAAGCTGGAGGAAGGGATGACCAAGACGGTGGTGCCAGAGGAGGGACGGGTGCATGAGTAACCGACATGAGCAACACGCAGCTTCCTAACCTGACGCAGCCACCTGAGTAGACTCAGTGTGCAGTGTGTATAGTCCAGACCTAGGCCTACGTGTGAACGTGGCAAGGTGTTCTCCAGTCACCATGTCCGTAGAGATCACCACGCGCTCGCCCCCAGGAGTGGTGGTGGTGGCCATCATATCCTGGAGGTGAGCGGTACTCACCAAGTTCGTAGCGAACGAGGGGAGGTGGAAACCTGTGAGGGAGCCAGAAGAGGCTGCCAGATATGGGAGAACAATGACCGGACCAGAGGAAGGGTCCGCCAGGGTGACAGGGACAGGTGCCGGGAGTGGTGTGACAATGGTGCAGTTGTGGAAGAAGCACCTAGATGCGCCAGAGCCAAGTTTGAAGGTGAGCAACAACTCCGTAGAAACTACACTAGTGCTAGCTATCTCACAGGCATCTACACTAGCAGCCTCTACACTACCAGATCTAGGCACACAAGAATAACATTCACCCTCAGCACTAACACTAGCAGCATACATAGCATACATGCCAGCAGAGATCTGGTACCAAACCAGAGAAAATACTCCGCCCTTCTAGAGAAATCCTAACCAGTCAGGAATTTTGGCCTGCTCACCAAACTCCGCGCAAAAGACATCGTCGAGGCGGTAGAAGTAGCGGGACTCTGTGTTCCCAAGTTTGTCGTAGACGCCTGGAGGGGGACCCGTGCACTGGACGTACTGGACCTCCACCTCCGGCCCCACCTTGCTGGGCAACCCACTCATGAAGCTGCTGCGGCCAGAGAGTCTCCTGCCAACGTGGATGCTGCAGCTGCCCACCCCCAGAACCTCCGCCTTTACCAACTGAACCACTAGATGTAGCCCCTCGGGTAGACGTACCACCCCACCACCCCCACTGGCTCCACCACCCCCGCCACCTCCACCGCCACCACCACCTCCACCACCCCCACCACCGCCACTGCCACCAACCCCACCACCGCCAGCGCCACCACCACCTCCACCACCCCCACCGCCCCCACCCCTAGTACGTGCACCCTTGCCGCGGCGCCTCCCACCAGGGGCAGACGCAACACCGACCTCCTCAGCACCAAGGAAGTAGTGGCGACGACAGAAGGCACTAGAAGGGAAGGGGAGCACCCCTCAAAGAAGGAGGAGCTGGGAGTACCACGGGGGGCAGCTACAGCGTAGGCACTAGTTTCAGCCTCAAGGAGACGAGTCTCAAACGAGGCAAGGGTGAGCTCAGAGGGGTCTAGGTAGAGAAAGTAGTCTCGAGCAGTGCGAAGAGAGTCAGGGAGGCGGGTCGTGAGGAAGTAGAGAGTGATGTACATAGGGGGTCAGTTCTCAGCCAGAAAATCTGGCTTGGAGGAGCGCGGTAGCGAGTGTCAAGGGAGCGCAGTTGGGTCATAAGGTCAGTGACAGTGGGGAAGCCAGACAGCTCAGGAAAGAGAAACGGCAGGAGAAGACGGCCTAGGGTGGCAAAAGAGGGTGAGGAGTAGCGCTTAACTACAGCGTCATAGAGCGCTTTTGCCATTTTCTGTTGATGAAAGTGGGACCTCTAGTCGGGCGGGAGGTGAGAGCAGACTGCAAGCTGGGCAGTGGTGTCGCGTGCAACCACTAGGTACGGGCAATATGGTTAGTCCTAAAGTGTTGCCGCAGATCCTCAGTAGTGTTAGGGCTAGGGTCAGTCGCCTCAAGTGGGGCAGGAAGGGACCTCGACGTGTGCTAAAAAAGTGAGGCATCGTCCTTGGTAACGCTCTGTAGGTACAAGTGGAGGTCTAGAAGCCGAAACTCATACTCTATCGGGCGGCCCTCTACGTCAAAGGTGAGTACAGTAGGTGTCGTCATGGTAGGCAGTGGCACTTACAGGCAGTGTCGCACGGGCAGCAGCGGCGGTGGTAGCTGCTGTAGCGGAAGGTGCAGCGGCTGCAGTGGCGACGGCGCCTGCAGCGGTAGCAGCAACGGCAGCTGCAATGGCAGCAGCGGCGGCTGTAGCGGCAGTGGCGGCGGCTACTGTAGCAGCAGAGGAGGCGGCTCCAGTGGCAGCAGCGGCGGCGGCGGCTGTAGCGGCAGCGGCAGTGGCAGCGGCAGCTGCTGTACCGACAGTGGCGGCGGCTGCTGTGGCGGCAGGGGCGGCGGCTGCAGTGGCAGCAGCGGCGGCTGTAGCGGCAGCGGCGGCGGCGGCTGCTGTAGTTGCAGGGGCGGCGGCTGCAGTGGCAGCGGCGGTGGCTATAGCGGTAGCGGCGACGACAGTGGTGGTGGCTCCAGTAGCAGTGGCGGCGGCGGCGGCGGCTGTTGTAGCGGCAGGGGCGGCGGCTGCAGTGGTCAGCGGCGGCGGCAGCGGCAGCTGCGTCGGCAGCTATAGCGGCAGCGACGGCGGTTGCTGTAGTGGCAGGGGCGGCAGTTGCAGTGGCGGCAGTTGCAGTGGCGGCGGCGGCTGTTTTAGGGGGAGTAGCGGCGGCTGCAGTGGTAGCGGCGGCGATAGCAGTGGCGGCTGTTGTAGTGGAAGCAGCAGCGGCGCACGGGGCAGGGGCGGCACGCGAGCAGCGGCAACGGCGCACATGAGGCAGCGCGAAGGGGTGCGCAAGTGAAAGGCCGAGTGCGCGGGGCAGGGCGAACGGGCGGAGCAGTGCGAACGCGCGGGGCAGGGCAAACGCGTAGGGCAGGGCAAATGCGCGGGGCAGGGCAAACGCACGAGGCAGCGCGAACGCGCGGGGCAGCACGAACGCGCGGGGCAGGGCGAACGCGCGGGGCAGGGCATCGCGCGGTGCGCAGGCAGAGGCGTCTCGCAAGGCAGTGCGAAGGGCATGCAGAGGGCAGTGCGCTGGGCGGTGCAAAGGGCGCACGTGGGGCAGCACGAACGGCGCGCATAGGGCAGCGCGCTAGGGGCAGCGTGGGGCAGCACGGAACAGTGTAGGGCAGCGTGGGGCTGAGCGAACCTAGGTACATCATTAGGTACGGCACTAGGATCTAACCTAGCCTCGGATACCATGTGAAGAATGGAAGACAACGGAATGAATGTGACTAGCAGGTGTTGGGTGCAAATAGCAAACCCTAATTTGTGTCCCCCTTACAGCTAACCTTACCGTAGCCTAAATAACAACATGCATATGAGTTTGACACTTTCCCACTCTCGCGTGCTCTATATGAGCTAGCATGACAGAGGCGAGGGCACAGTCTCGTAATGAAACATTGCGCTACAATGATACCTTCTAGAATATTGATTCAACCATTGAGTTATTCCAACAGAGACGTAGGTTATCTTGATGCGCTACTTTGCCGAGAAGTAAGTGAAAGGTTTTCGAAATAAAGAATATAGAACGTACCATGCTTTGTAAATGAATTACATGTTTTCCTTAATTTAATGTAGGGAAGATGTACAAGCAGACTTCCAGATGCAACTGTTTCAATGGAAGTTGTGACACCTAAGGATAATATGATCTTTTTATATATATAATCTTGATTTTAGTTTATTTGGCACAGATAGTTCATTGATTTAGATTCAGGCAACGACCACTTTCAATGTCGACTTTCAGTCTGGCCAAAGACGGGTAAGATGCTCATCTTCCGAATCGCACTACCTCATCGTAGCTTCTCGAATGTACGACACCACCCTCAACCGTCAGTCTCAGCCAATCGTATCACAGACATTTACTTTTGACCTGACCGTTCCACGCGGAATTTTGAATCATGCGTTCCCAAGGCTCCACAATTCTGCCCAGAAATGATGCTAGTGCCACAATTTCTTCTCGTTTGGGTAGAAGATTCCCTCAATTCCCTCCCTCACCTCACCACCCCTCCCCTCCTCACCTGCGCCTCTTCTGTTCGCCATGCCCCAATCCCTCGTCTGAAGTATTGTGAAGGTCTGAGCTGACAAGGTCAGCACAGTTTTTCCCTAGTAGCCACCGAACAGCTAGAGTATTTCAGAAAGCTAGCTCTCATATTACTAATTAAGTAGGCCGAATATCTGCGCGGGAGGCGCACCTGCTTGTTATTTGAACGGAGTGAGTATTGAGGGCTGTCTCAACAATACTGTAATATTGCCAGACGACAACCGGCGTTTGGGTAACAAGCGGAACGCACGATTCATTTCGAGTCGGGAGTTTGCATATACCTTTGAAATACCTCTTCGAGTACTAAGCTGAACCAGAAAGAACCCAATTGAGCAAGACCTTTCATTCTCGCCACCCAGGGTCCAAAAGCATTCCCAAAAGCAAGGGTCACATTGCTCCTCTCGAGAAACAATAAAAGCACGCCGTCGTCGTCATGGCGACGTCAGCGGTGGGTTTCAAGCCGCGCGAGGACCACAAGAAGGCCAAGGAGCTGGAGGAGGCGCGCAAGGCGGGGTTGGTGCCGGCCGAGGTGGATGAAGACGGCAAGGAGATCAACCCGCACATCCCGCAGTACATGTCATCCGCGCCGTGGTACCTCAACGCCGATCGACCCGTGAGTAGTTCCTGCAAAAAGGCACTGCTTTTCCGTTTTTGAAGACGCGCGCTTTGAGAGTTATTGTAGTTGTCTCGCGTTGTCAGTGGAAGGCTGATACCACAGTGAATGGTAGTACCTGTGAGAATTAGTCGTAGTAATTCTAGTACCCAGGAGCAAGGCATGCATAAAACGAGTTTCCAGCCTAACTAGAAAATAGTTCGTTGCTTATGTCTTGGAATGATACTAAAGAGAATAGCCGATGACGACTCCCAGCTCGTTGTGTGGGTGTGTCTCAAAATATGCGTTTTATTGTTACTCTACATGCGTGCTTGTGCAGAGCTTGAAGCACCAGCGCAACTGGAAGGCGGAGGGCGGAGGGCAGAGCAAGAACTGGTACGACCGCGGAGCCAAGGTGTTCCAAGCCACCAAGTACCGCAAAGGCGCGTGCACCAAGTGAGTTCCCCCGGTGATGCGCTGTGAGAGTTCCTCCAGTGCTGACTCATGCGTGTCTCGACTGCTGGATCATATTCCTTTCTGCCGTTTTCATCCCCAGAGAAAGTTTTGTCCCACGATAGCATCCAGGAATGTTTAGCTCATGCCATGCGCCTCATAGCTCATGCCATGCGCCTCATAGCTCATGCCATGCGCCTCATAGCTCATGCCATGCGCCTCATAGCTCATGCCATGCGCCTCATAGCTCATGCCATGCGCCTCATAGCTCATGCCATGCGCCTCATAGCTCATGCCATGCGCCTCATAGCTCATGCCATGCGCCTCATAGCTCATGCCATGCGCCTCATAGCTCATGCCATGCGCCTCATAGCTCATGCCATGCGCCTCATAGCTCATGCCATGCGCCTCATAGCTCATGCCATGCGCCTCATAGCTCATGCCATGCGCCTCATAGCTCATGCCATGCGCCTCATAGCTCATGCCATGCGCCTCATAGCTCATGCCATGCGCCTCATAGCTCATGCCATGCGCCTCATAGCTCATGCCATGCGCCTCATAGCTCATGCCATGCGCCTCATAGCTCATGCCATGCGCCTCATAGCTCATGCCATGCGCCTCATAGCTCATGCCATGCGCCTCATAGCTCATGCCATGCGCCTCATAGCTCATGCCATGCGCCTCATAGCTCATGCCATGCGCCTCATAGCTCATGCCATGCGCCTCATAGCTCATGCCATGCGCCTCATAGCTCATGCCATGCGCCTCATAGCTCATGCCATGCGCCTCATAGCTCATGCCATGCGCCTCATAGCTCATGCCATGCGCCTCATAGCTCATGCCATGCGCCTCATAGCTCATGCCATGCGCCTCATAGCTCATGCCATGCGCCTCATAGCTCATGCCATGCGCCTCACAGCTCATGCCATGCGCCTCACAGCTCATGCCATGCGCCTCACAGCTCATGCCATGCGCCTCATAGCTCATGCCATGCGCCTCATCATGCCATGCGCCTCATAGCTCATGCCATGCGCCTCATAGCTCATGCCATGCGCCTCATAGCTCATGCCATGCGCCTCATAGCTCATGCCATGCGCCTCATAGCTCATGCCATGCGCCTCATAGCTCATGCCATGCGCCTCATAGCTCATGCCATGCGCCTCATAGCTCATGCCATGCGCCTCATAGCTCATGCCATGCGCCTCATAGCTCATGCCATGCGCCTCATAGCTCATGCCATGCGCCTCATAGCTCATGCCATGCGCCTCATAGCTCATGCCATGCGCCTCATAGCTCATGCCATGCGCCTCATAGCTCATGCCATGCGCCTCATAGCTCATGCCATGCGCCTCATAGCTCATGCCATGCGCCTCATAGCTCATGCCATGCGCCTCATAGCTCATGCCATGCGCCTCATAGCTCATGCCATGTTCCTCATAGCTCATGCCTCATAGAGCGACCGTGTGGTGGCGCACACAGCTCGTTATGTGGCGCCTCATGCTCACCACTCCTTCCATCACCTCCCCCTTCCTTCCATTATCAACCCCCTCCTTCCATCATCACCCCCCTCCATCCATCACCATCCCCATCCATCCATCACCATCCCCCTTCGTTCCCCCAACCTGCCCTCGTTCATCCCTGTCCGTCACCCCCGTTACCCTGCGCAGCCATGACGCAAGACCACACGCCCTCCGCTGTCCGTCCACACACACACCTCCTCTCCCAACCCCCCACCCCCTTTTATTCGTCTCACTCATTCAGCTGCACATGTGCTCGCCTCTCCTCTCTGCCCTCCCTTCATCCTGTCACGCTCGCAGCTGCAGAGCCATGCCGTATGAGCAGAGCGCGGAGCAAGTACCGTGCGCTGCGCCTGTGTGCCAGGCACCACAGAACATGCTTCTTGTCTTGCTTCCGTTGCGTCTGTGGAACCATGATGCACGACGACAAGTCATGACCCCAGCCACGACCACAGAGGGGAGGAGGAAGAAGCTGACCCTTACTTGTCATCTTCGCCATGAGGGGGAAACGGGTCAACCCGCCGACCACGAAACATGCCACCGACGCAGAAACGGCTATGATTCACCCTCCTCTTTCTCCCTGTCACTCACGCAGCTGCGCGCCGCTGTGGGTCCCCTCTACACGGAACGCCCACGGAAGATGGGAGAGCGGCCCATGGCGGCGGACGACAAGGTGGAGTCGTTCGAGCTGCCCGCCTGTGATGTGGCTCTCCTCTCCCCATCCCCCTCACGTCTCTCGCTTCTCCTCCCATCCCTCCCCTCATGTTGCTACTGATTCGCGGGTGCACGCATGCACGCACGCATGCAGCTGCGGCGCCATGACGCACGAACACAAGTCGTGCACGGAGCGGCCGCGGAAGCTGGGCGCGAGGTTCACGTCGCAGTTTATTGCGCCCGACGAGAAGGTGGAGTCGTTCGACCTCGACTTCGACGGCAAGCGCGACCGCTGGAACGGCTTCGACCCCTCCACGTACGCGCGCGTCGTCGCCGCGCACGGCGTGCGCGAAGAGGCGCGGCGGAGGTTCCGCAAGGAGCAGCAGCTGCGGAGGCTCAGTGGCGCGGGGGGGGAGGCGGGGGAAGCAGGGGAAGCGGGGGATGGGGGTGAGGAGGGAGAGGGAGAAGGGAAGGGAGGGGGAGAGGAGGAGAGGGATGAGGCGAGGGTGGACGAGAGCGAACAGCGGGATTTCGCCAAGGTGGAGAAGCGCGTGAGAACGACGGGAGGCGGCAGCACTGGGACGGTTCGCAACCTGCGGATCCGCGAAGACACGGCAAAATACCTCCTTAATCTGGATGTCAACTCCGCGTACTACGACCCTAAGACGCGGTCGATGCGCGAGGACCCGAATCCTGGAGGCGAAGCGGACGAGAAGTTTTATAAAGGGGATAATTTCAATCGGATCAGCGGGCAGGCGGTGGAGTTTCATCAGCTCACGCTGCACGCGACTCGCGCGAACGAGGCGGCGCGCGACGCGCGCGGGGAGGTGCACGTGCAAGGCGCGCCCAGCCAGGCGGAGCTGCTGCACCGCGAATTCAAGGTGCGCAAGGAGCGGCTGCTGGCTGCGAAGCGCGAGGCGGTGCGGGAGAAATACGGCAACGCGGCGGCAGATCCCGAGGCGGACGGCGTGACGGGCGCGCTGCTGCTGGGGCAGACGGAGACGGCCGTGGAGTACGACCGCAGCGGACGCGCCGTGAAGGGCCAGGAGAAGCTGGTGGTGGCGCGAAGCAGGTACGTGCAAAAAGGCAGGTGCGCGCAGTGGTCATGCGAAATGGACTGGAGGGCGTGCAAGGAGGGAGGGAACGGCGTTATGAAGGGACAGGAGTAGCAGGTGAGCGCAGTGGTGGTCAGCGAGGTACGTGCGGTGGTAACCAGCACTCGAGGATGACGATACAAGAAAATCAAGTACTATAAATGGAGATAAAAGTATCGCTTGTGAGAATACTCAAAAGCGGTACAAGCCTGTGAATGGAATCAGGTCAATGAGAAGGTATGGTACGTGTGAATGAGCAAATACGCGAGGTGGTAAATATGCAATGACAAGATGCACAAATTCATGTCGATTTCCTTAGATGCAAGAGGAGCATCTTGAGTGGCTGAATTCAAGGAAGAAATAATGGTGCGGATGTTTTTCACTAATTCTACCATTCTACTTTCCTTCTCATTTCAATTTGTATTTATATTATTGCCCTTTATCTTCACAATAATTGTTTATCTTTCATTGCCACCAGGTACGAGGAGGATGTGTATGTGAACAACCACACATCAGTGTGGGGATCCTACTGGAAGGATGGGCAGTGGGGCTATGCCTGCTGCCACCAAATGCTGCGCCTGAGCTATTGCATAGGCTCGGCAGGCATCCAAGCCACAGAGGCAGCTGCGGAGGCCACCAAAGCTGCTGGTTTGGCAGGCGCTCTGGGTGATGGTAGGGGGGGGGGCGAGGGTGGGAAAGAAGGTGGTGAGGGTGGGGGTGATGGAAGCAGAGGAAAAGCGGCAGCTGCAGGGGCCGGGGTGGCGTTGCCGTGGGGAAGTGCAGGAGGGGAGGACGTGGATCCATCGACACTAGACCCGGAAAAGCTTAAGCAGGCTGCTAAGAAGGTATGTGCTTCTGTTGACATGCGCATGGACCGTAGTGGTTTGTTGCAGTTATTGACGGTCCACCATCTCAAGCAATGTATTTCATCACCTGGTTCTCAAGTCAATTTGTGCAGCTTTATTGTTAGCCTGGCATGCCGATTTGGCGTTACTTCCGTTGTCCTGTATTTGTTTAGCCAATTCACTTGGTAGTATATGCTAAAGGGCCCTTCAGACCCCTCCATCATTCCCTCTACCACAATCAAAGTGGTTGATTTGCATTTTTTTCTTCTTTATATACACATCACCTGCTTCCGCCTCTTCCCCACTTTCATGCAGGTGGGTAATTTGGACCAAGATTCAGAAGTACATAGTGTATAGATGCACACATAATATTAAAACTCTTATAGTGATGCCCATACCGCTCGTATTCCTCTCTCTCACCCCCTTTCCCCATATGCATGACAGATGGAGTTGCATGCAATGGAGGAGAAGGACGAGAGGAAAAGAAAGTACAATGTGCGGCATGTTGACGAGGTATGTGTCTTGCTGATATGTGGCACGATGGTGCTGAATGTGGCATGACAATAGGGTATTTGTATTCAAAATCTGTCATGGTGATGCTGATTGTGTCATAACAATGAGTTGTCGTGCATTATGATCATGTGTTAGGTTGCAGGAAGATGGGATGTATGGCATTAGGTGTTCGGCGTAATGATGCAGAACGCTGAGTGTTGATCATGATGACTGGTTCATCGCTGGCCTAGTGCTACATGTCTTGCTAATCTTCTTTTTTGTCTTATTCCAAATTTCACATGATGGCAGGTCACAGCTGAGGATATGGAGGTATATCGGCGTAGCAGAGTTCACTATGATGATCCCATGAAAGATTATGCTGACAAGGAATGATGTGTCTGCCTAGGCCCTGTATTTAAAACATTGGCGAAATGATGTGCTACTAGAAAAGATGTTTTGAACAAGGTGGTTGAACCGTATCTATGGCAATTCAGTTGATACCATATAGATGAATAATTTAAAAAATAAAATTCTAAATTTAATGATTGTGACAAGATTCGAAAAGGGGGAATGCAATAAGGAGGCATTCCCCCCCTTATCCTTCGGCAGGTCCACAGACCTGCCACCTAGTCTCATTTCATCCATCTCAGTTTGAGTTTGGCACACATTTGCTCTTACCGTAAACCCCCGGATATAAGACCCGGGGGGGTATTATGCTATACACACAAAAAAAAATGGGGGGGTCTAAATAAATGGCATATATTTTATAAGACATGGGTCTTTACAAAATGTTTTTTTTTTAGACATGTTTTTGAACTTAGAGAAGTGAATGGGAAGTGCTCCGTTTTTAGCGCCTCGAAAAAATATGTGAAATTGTCTCGACGAGGATCAAGCGCACGTCATCACGAAATCTAGCTGGAAGTCTTGAATTTCAATACTCTTGACCCTCCCTTAGTGCACTGCCAGCGTGTCCAGTCAGAATGAGCTGTCACGTGTGGCAATTGGCTCATTCTTTACTGTTTGTGTTGGCAGGAAATCATTCCCTGCCAACTTGCTCGATATACTCCACCACATCCCTGTGTCAGAATATATTTGTGTAACTGCCTGTAGCTGTAGTTTAGTGTAGCAATCATAAACTGTTGGTGGTGGTGCACCATTCTTCTCCCTTGCCTATTTGTACTGTTCGCTCCATAGTGAACGACATTCTCGTCCCCCTCCTTTGGCACAAAATCACTCGTCTTCCCGTGGCCTAGGCTACTAAGCCTAGGCCCTACTTAAACCTACTTTCTTGCTACCTACCTATCTTAACATGATATTAGAGCCTGTCAAGTCCTGGCCTGTGGGCCAGCCTCTCGCTTCCGCTGCTGTTTTTCCGGTCGCGCGCCTCGGGCGCGTGGCGATTTTCAACCTGTCCCGCGCCCGGGTGGCGAGTGACGTTTTTTCTACCCGTCGCGGACCCGCCCCTGGCGCCCGCGACGGTTGCCTGAGCCGCCGCGAACCCGCCCCTGGCGCCCGCGACGGTAGCCTGAGCCGCCGCGGACCCGCCCCTGGCGCCCGCGACGGTTGCCTGAGCCGCCGCGGACCCGCCCCTGGCGCCCGCGACGGTAGCCTGAGCCGCCGCGGACCCGCCCCTGGCGCCCGCGACGGTAGCCTGAGCCGCCGCACATCCGCCCCTGGCGCCCGCGACGGTTGCCTGAGCCGCCGCGGACCCGCCCCTGGCGCCCGCGACGGTGCCCTGAGCCGCCTCTGCCTCACCCGTGCCTGTGCTGCCCATGTGTCTGATCCCCTTCCCCTCCTCCTCCTTTCGTTCCCACTGCTGCAGCTGCCGCTGGGGGGGAGGGTGTGAGGGTGTGGGGGAGCTGGGGGAGAGGTGCTAGGGTTGTCGAGGAGTGTGGAAGGGGGATTTGGAGGACTGGGGGAGGTTCCAGGAAGCAGCCGCCTCGGTGGCCAGCAGCTTCACCTGCCATCAGCTTCTCATCTAGTCCCTCCTCCTCCTGACAGCTTCTCTAGTTCTGCCTCTTGTCTCTTTGCTGTTATTTGTGAACTTGTCACTGCTCTTGCCTACTGCTGCTTTCCTCTGCTTGGTGTACCCATCCAAGAGGTGTCGTTGCACAAACTCCTGCTGCAGGCAGTTATGGGGGAGTGTTAGAATATATTTGTGTAACTGCCTGTAGCTGTAGTTTAGTGTAGCAATCATAAACTGTTGGTGGTGGTGCACCATTCTTCTCCCTTGCCTATTTGTACTGTTCGCTCCATAGTGAACGACATTCTCGTCCCCCTCCTTTGGCACAAACTCACTCGTCTCCCCGTGGCCTAGGCTACTAAGCCTAGGCCCTACTTAAACCTACTTTCTTGCTACCTACCTATCTTAACACCCTGTATAGTTTCGACTCGATTCAAATTGCAAAAACGAGATGGATTGATTGGTGAAGAAAAAACAGATTTCATATACGGATGTTATTATATATGCGCCGCCGCTTATCGCAATCCTTGATTTTAAGCGCACCCCCTAAAAATACGTGTATATCCGGGGGCTGACGGTAGGTCTCCAGTGGGAGGGGGGGTCTTATAATGTTAGATGCCATTTAGGGGGGTATAACTCGAATAGACTATAATAGCATCGTATAATAGACTCGGGGGTCTACAACTGGGGGGGGGTCTTATATCCGGGGGTTTACGGGTATGCCTAGATCTCAACAACCCTCAACCCTACTAAACGACATTTTAGCTGCAAGACTTAACATGGCTAGCGGATTTGTTTCCGCAATTAACAACCGTCCTCCCTCGTCTCGCATCAACACTCGGAGTTCATCTAGGCGTGGGCCGCCAAGGCGCGAGGACGACCGAACTTCGACTTCCAAGAAGGACCGGTCGCATTCTCCACGAAATGAGTCTCGAGCAGGAATTACACACGATGTCCGTTTGACTAACCCAAGGTTGCCTTGTGAAGGGGGCGCTTAAGTGATTCATGCATTTCGTGGAGGTTTCGTCAATTCGCGTCGGGCAAAAAGGGCTTATAGCAAAATTTTGTAACTCACCGTTGACTGTTTGACTTCGGTCTCTTCTGTTTCTGTGGTTCGTATTGGTTGACGTGCTTGTAACGTGGGTGCAACTGCCCGGGAAAAAACCTTCGTGTGCAAGGTTTCTGGAACATAAAAGGCAATTTCGCGTGCAGGGGTTGGGCATCTTGTGTACTGCTCTCGATTTGATTGGTGCAGCTAATCGCGGCACCAACCGCCGAAGCGAGGAAGATCGTGCGCCAATTTCGGCTGGCGCCTGTAACAACCGTTCGCACGATCCTGCCGGCCCGACCGACGCAGGAGCAGGAACGCGCCAAGGGCGAAATGACGCGGCCCCTGAACATCGCGCCGACCGTAATGATGGGGGGCCGCCTAGATTTTCCAATCAGAACGCCCCCCCTGTGGCCGCGGCAGCTACTGTATCGGCCCCTCAGGGGCGAGCGTCAGGCCAGCAGCAGGGGAGGCACACGCCAGTGGCACCTTCGACTGCTACACCTGAGGCCCCACAGGGACGCGCGCCAGTCCGAGAAAGGCACGCGCCTGAGCAACACGAGCCACACGCGCCTGCTGCACCAACGCGTGTGGCGAATCTTTCATAAGGCGAAAGTGTGAGGCGCTCGCCGCTGCAGAATCCTGACGAAATCGAAACGGCGCGTGCTGCAGCTCGTCCGGATCTCGTCGCGATGCTGGAAAATCTTGACGCCACCACTCACGGAAATCTGCTCCAGATTCTGTCGCAACTTTCTGGAGCTCCTGCAAGACGCGTTACTGAGCGCCCCGTTTCGCCGCAGCCGGTGAACACTCGTGCTACACTCTCGAGGAGCGACGATATGAATTACCAGCATGCCAACAATCCGCCACACAACATCGATGGGCTTCGCAACATGTCCGAGATATTGGCGATGCTCCAGCGCAATCACGCCAACGAAAGGTCGGCCCCTCCAGCAAACCCTCACCCAGCAGCACACCATGCCGAGGCTCTCGATGCGGTCGCGGAAGAGGAGGATGGCGAGCACGGCATTTTCGAGGAAACGAACGAAGGTAATAACCTTCGCTCCCTCCCGCACGTTCATCCTTCGCACTCATCTTCAACGCTCATCCCAATTCCTCCAGCACATCCTCAACTGCGATCGGCGTTAGTTAAGAGCGACGGTGTTCGCACCCAAATGTTTGGCTTTGAAAGGATTCAAATCATCGCTCGTCATGCGTTGAGTGTCTTGCCCTCCGAGGGAAGAGAACAAGCGGCTCTCTATATAAAAGAGATTGAACAAGAGGCCGAGGGAAAGATTATGTTTTTATTCACCGCCGATCAGCGTGGTTTCGATGTGGCCAATGTGGCCTTGAAGATTAAATACGGCGAGGTCGTCGAGGATAAGACGGTGAAATCCGCCGCTCAAATTGTGGCGGCGATGAAAAAGAGTCGCCCCAATCGTAACCCCCCCTACTCTCAGCGGTTCAACCAGAATAATCGTGGTAGGGGTAATGGTGATCGTTCTTGGAACAAGTGGCGTCGCGACGGTGATGGACGTTGCTTCCTTTGCCGTGAGCCGGGCCACGGTTTTGCTCAATGCCCTTAGCGCGAGCAAGGGGCAAACCAGCTCGCGCGCATAGTTTGATTGGTTGCCTTGCACCTCATAAAACAAGTCTTGTAGTGCGCGAATGGAAATATTTAAATGACAACTTTTATAAGATTTGCGTATTATTGTCATACTGTTTTTGGACCTTGTGTACCATATTTCTCTCCATTGCCGGGTAGGGCTGGCCCTCCATCGCCCTCTTTTCGAGTCGATATACAAAGATTCCTATGCAATTAATTGCTGCCCACACCCTCAAGGCGCATCAATCCACCGCATGCTTCCACATCCGGCCCACGCTCCGATGCGCGGTCGCTTACGCGGATGCGTAACGTGGTGGTCCACATGGTGTGACAGCCGATTCATACTCTCGGTCATCTCGCGTGGCTATCAGCTGCCGTGGGTGACCACCGAGCCCACACCTCGTCGGGCACCTAATCACCCCGGCGTAGCACAGCATATCGACTTCACCGCAGTGGCAATCGCCGAGCTTGTAGCGACTGGAGCGGCCCGTGTTATTTCGTCTCGATCAATGAATACATGTTCTAGTCTGCTGAACGTCGTCGTGCAACCGACCAAGAAGCGGCTCATCCTTGACCTGAGGCACGTGAACAAATTTCTACGCACGTCGAAATTTCGCTACGAGGGACTAAATCGCATTCCAGACCTTGTTCAACAAGGAGATTGGCTATTCACAATTGATCTCAAATCCGGATACCATCATGTTGATATCCACCCTGACATCTGGCGTTTTCTTGGATTCTCCTTCCAAGGTGTGGAATATCAGTTTCTCTCGCTCCCCTTTGGGCTCGCGACTGCACCATTCGTATTCACCCAACTTATCAAGCAGCTTGCCAAACGGTGGCGGAGCCAGGGCATTCGAGTCGTTCCTTACGTGGACGACATCCTAATCATCTCCACCAGCCATACCAGTGCACTGCATTCTCAAGGCATTATTCTCGAAGATCTCCGATCCGCCGGATTTCTGCTGAATACGAAAAAATCACAACTTGAGCCTGTGCAGCGCCTCAAGTGCCTTGGCCTACTCCTAGACACCACGGACCTGTCATTCTCTGTCGACCCAGCGCGACGCGCACGTCTTCTCGATGAGATGTGTGTAACATGCTCGGAGGGCAGTAACGGGCGCCCTATTCCAGTTCGCCGCCTTGCTCGCATCACAGGAATGCTGGCATCTATGTCGCTTGCACTCGGCACTGTGGCCCGCGCGTTTTCCCACAATCTGCTCGCGCAAATATCGGAGTGCCCGTCCTGGGGTCGCCGGATTCTCCTCTCAAGTAGCTCAGTAGACGAGCTTCGGTTTTGGATGGCGTGCTTCGATGAGTTCAATGGCTCTCGCTTTCATAATCCTCATACATACGAAGCGGTCATCTACGTCGATGCAAGTGACATTTCTTGGGGAGCTGTGCTTTCTGATCTCAAAACTAACCTGCAGCCGCTCTCTGCTCCGATGCCCCACGCCCTGTCCGCTACTTCTAGCACTCTCCATGAGATAATGGGAATCCTCTGGGCACTCACCTCCTTCGCCCCGAGCATACGGGACCAACACGTCCTCTTGCGCAGCGACAGCGAAGCTGCGTACTACATTATGCGAAAGGGAGGTTCTCGGTGCCTCGAAATTACCCTTGTCTGCCGAGCTATTATCCAGCTCTGCGTCAGCTATCGCGTCCGCCTTACGGTTCAATGGATTCCTTGAGAGCTCAACACGGAGGCTGATGACCTGTCCAAGGTTATCCATTACGACGACTATTCGCATCGTTCTCCTTGGTTTCGCCTCTTTGATCGACGATGGGGGCCCCACACAATCGACCTGTTTGCAACATCCACCAACCACCAACTGCCACGGTTTTGTACACCTGCCTTCCACCCTCGGGCAGTGGCGCAAGATGCCTTCTCTATAAGTTGGCATACAGAGAATGCGTACGCGTTCCCACCACCTTCGTTGATCCCTACAGTCATTGCACATGCACGACGTTCGTTCGCTCAGCTAACGCTACTAGTCCCCCGTTGGCCTAGTGCCTTTTGGTGGCCCATTATATACCCAGACGGCACATCACGTGCCTCTTTCATCTTAGATGATATTGCTCTCCCGCTAGGTGCTTCTTGCCTCGCACTCGGTAGCGATGTTCATGCGTTTGGCGGAACCGTGCTACCTAACTCGCCCCTGATTGTTCTTCACATGGATTTTTCTATACCATAAATTATTCATGTGTGGCAGGTTCGGAAATTTGTAAGCTTTTGTTGGACCTGCTCACACTCACGGTGGATCTTCGTGCCCAGTCCACCATCCGTACATACGAGCCATACTGGCGGCAATACCGCGCCTTCTGCTGCAGACACTCGTTCCAGTCGCTTCCCGCCAGTGATCTCACAACGGCCCTCTGCCTCCTTCACTCGATCCGCTCGGGTGCTACATTGTCTGCCGTTCGGTCCATAAGTTCTGCCATCTCCTGTGCTCACTGGCTCCTGGGTGCCCCATCTCCTATCAAGGGACCGCTCTCCTCACAGGTTAAGGACTATGCCCAGCGCACCTGTGCCAGCACTCATCGGGCAAAATACCCCGTGCCCCCGTCCAAGATATACGACATGTGTGATGTCAACTTCTCTTCTCGAGATCCTACTACCTTTCAAAAAGGGCTCATTCCGCTCCTTATGTTCTCTGCTTTTCTACGCTTCTCCGACCTCGTTGCCCTTCAATGGCACCATATCGAGTTTGACTCTGACTGCATGTGGCTATTCATTCCCCGCTCTAAGACCGACCAATGGGGTGCCGGTGCATGGGTGCCCGTGGCAGCGTCGGACGCTCGTCACTGCCCTATTGCTCACGTCAAAGAATTTCTCTTCTTGGCGGGATTCTCTCGCGCATCCGTTAGCCCACTCATTCGCGTATTTCGACCAGGTTCGGGAGCATCGTCGTTAGACCCTTCTCCGTCCTACACCACGGTGTGGCACTGGTGCCGCGAGGCTTTTGCTCGCGTCGGTTTGGACCCTACCACCCTTGGGACACATTCGTTCTGTAAGACGGCGGCCACACTCACTGTTGATGTTGGCGTTCCCGACCGCCTTTTCAAGGCTCTCGGCCGGTGGCGCAGCGATGTGTCAGAATCCCAGTCACTAACCACTGGGATAAAAGGGCTTGTTTATATAGCGGGTGAGTGCGCCCATAACCCCCCAGGCCAACATGCCTGTAACCCTTCCCTAGGATCAATCGGGGATCACCAGTGGCACTCTGACACCCCCCCGCACTGGGATGCCCGAAGTGCACACACCGGGATTCGAACCCGAGACCTTCGCTCTGATACCATGTCAGAATCCCAGTCACTAACCACTGGGATAAAAGGGCTTGTTTATATAGCGGGTGAGTGCGCCCATAACCCCCCAAGCCAACACGCCTGTAACCCTTCCCTAGGATCAATCGGGGATCACCAGTGGCACTCTGACACGATGGTGCGAAGGAGATGTACATCACCCAACTTGACTCGGAGTTGATTCACGCATCTCGGCATATGCAGGATCCGACTCGACGAAGCTCTACCACCCGTTATGCGACCACTGTTAACCGTGTTCGCCACCGCCCTTTGCCGTGATGTTTCGCTTGCCCTATGACGACTGCATTGCAGACTCCTTGTAGAGTCTTGTCACACTATGAATAATTTAGAAAATAAATTTCTAAATTTAATGATTGTGACAAGATTCGAAAAGGGGGAATGCAATAAAGAGGCTTTCCCCCCTTCTTTCGGCAGGTCCACAGACGTGCCACCTAGTCTCATTTCATCCATCTCAGTTTGAGTTCCCGCCCACCGCACCCCTTAGATGTTTAGATGCGTAGATAGTATGCATTGTCTGTTCCTGCTATTTATTTATATTCTTGTGTGCCATGTACTGTCAGAAAGAAGAGACTGGAATGATTGAACTAACAGAGAAATCAGTACAAATAGCAAACCCTAGAATTGTGTACCCCATATAGGCTAACCCACTGTAGCCTAACAAACCCAACATATATAATGTTTGACACACCCCCATAGGCAAAGTGGGGGAGACCTAGGGGTCACAAGACCAGTCAAGGCAAAGCAAGGCAACAACAAGCTCAGGGTGGATCTCGAGGATTCCACACAAATTCCGAGCACAAGCTAGTGGTCACAAGACCAGTTCACATGCAGGTTTATAACAGAGCCAGAGATACAGTGATCACAACCTAGCAAGAGTAAACATGCAGGTATAGATATATATAGTGATCACAGTACAAGCAAAGTCAAGAGGTAAGCAAGTGAGGTCCAGTAGGCACAAGGCCTAGTAGAGTGCAGAAGCGCTGATGGTCACGAGGCTGAAGCGCCTTGGTGAACACATCAGCAGTGTTGGCCTCAGTGGCCACGTAGCGAATACAAAGCTGACCGCGCTGCTGCAGCTCTCGAGCAAGGAAGTACCGCAGAGCGATGTGCTTCATTCTGTGCTCCAGTCTGTGCTCCTCACACAAGGCAATGGCAGCCTTGTTGTCGACGTACAGTACTGGAGGAGAACGAGGCGGCTCTCCGAGGTCAGTCAGCAGGTAGGTCAGCCAGCGTAGCTCCTGGGCAGCCATGGCTGTAGCGTAGATCTCAGCCTCGCAACTGGAGCCGAGAACAGAAGAAGAGCGTGTAGAGCGCCAAGAAACTGAGCCAGAGCCAAGGCTGAAGGTGTAACCCTGAGACGACTGCTGAGTGGCCTGGTCGTCTGCCCAAGAAGCGTCTGAGTGCCCTGTGAGCACAACTCGGTCTCGCCCTCCAAGCACAAGCCCCATGCCCGACGTACTGCACAAGTAGCGCAACACCCTCTTAGCGGCATCCATGTGCTCCTTCCTGTGACGGCCAGGAGCGACATAGCGTGCAAGGATGCTAAGAGGGTATGCAAGGTCAGGTCGAGTGCAGGTCATCAGGTACATGAGGCAGCCCACAAGCTCTGGATACGGGCCACTCGGCTCTACGGACTCATCCGAAGGCAGAGCTGAGAGCGAGTGACCGGTAGGCAGAGGAGTGGACTGAGGCGAGGAGTACGTGAAGCCAAAGCGCTGGAGAACCTGCTGCACCATGTGTGACTGAGTCAAGGTGATGGTGCGCCGTGCTCTGTCCCGGGTGATCCGCAAGCCAAGATAGCTTGTCAGCTCACCCAGGTCTGTGCACGTGTGTCTCCTCTGCAGCTTCGACTTCACGTAGGCGAGTCCTGCAGTGTCAGCAGTGGCAAAGACCAAGTCGTCGACGTACACGAGGATGTAGAACGGCGGCAGCGAAGTGTCGGTGCGCAGGAACAGCGACGGGTCAGCTGTAGAAGGCGCGAACCCAAGAGCCGCAAGTGTAGTCCTCAGTGTGTCGTGCCACTCACGCGGAGCCTGGCGGAGACCGTAGACCGGCCGCTGAAGCCTCCACTGGGTACCAGGAGGAAACGACCCAGTGAAGCCAGGTGGGCGGCGCAGCCAGATCTCCTCGTGCAGGCTGCCCTGCAAGAAAGCAGTGCTGAAGTCAAGTGAGTGAAGCTCGTAGTCGCGGTGAGCGGCTATGTGCAGCAGCACCCGAAGAGTGGTCATCTTCGGGGTGGGGGAGAAGGTCTGGAAGAAGTCAACTCCCTCTCGCTGACTGAAGCCTCGAGCCACGTAACGCGCCTTGAAGACAGGCGGAGAACCCGGCGGCCGCTTCACCCTGAAAATCCACATGCCACTGACGATGTTCGCCCCAGGAGGGGGAACCTCGTCGACGTAGGTGCGTGTGGACTTCCAGGAAGCCATCTCGGCGTCCATGGCCGTCTGCCACTGAGAGGAGTAGGGACCCGCCATCGCCTCAGCGTAAGTGCGTGGGGTCGGGATGTCTGGTGCATCCGGGTCTCCCTCAGGGGCAACTAGCAAGGACACGAGACGGGGCAAAGCAGCAGCAAGACACTGGAACTCCTCCTGTCTGTCCTCAAGGACGTCCGTGCCAAGAGCACACTCACCCCCGACGGACGGAGGACAGACAGACTCAGACTCAGACTCAGCAACAAGGCTAGCAGCGTAGTCTAGACGACAGGCAGCAGCAAAGTCAACCAACTCAGCGACCAGAGCAGACGCAGTCGAGGACTCAAAGGTAGGGTCAGTGACAACAGTAGCGAGGAGACGCGTGACAGTAGGGTGCTCAGCACGGTACCGGTCAGACTCAGGGTCCGGAACGTGAGGCAAAGAAGACGCGGGAGGAGACGGTAGAGGGACACGCTGAGGAGCAGTAGAGGGACGCAGAGTCATGTAGTGAGTGCCTGGGACAGGAGGAGGACGCTCACAACGGACACGACTACCAGTGCAAGCAGGACGAACAGGCGATGCAGGACGAGACTCAGGCTCACGACGCTCTGTAAGACCTCCTGTGGGACCAGTGTAAGGAGAGGGAGCAGGGAGAGGCGAGGTAGGCGGTAACTGTGACTGCGACTGGACAGGCAGAGGACACTCTACGGAGGGAGGAGGACAAGGAGGAGGAGCCTGCCCAAGAACCTGCTGAAGGAGCGGTACGAAGTACGGTCGCGGCCGTGCAGCGTCTCCAGAAGCAGAGGAGACTCCAGCGGCCGGGTCCACAGCACCAGCAGCAGCTCCACCGGCCGGGTCCTCAGCACCAGTAGTAGCTCCAACGCCCGGGTCCTCAGCAGCAGCAGCAGCGCCACCGCTCGGGTCCTCAGGTCCAGCAGCAGCTCCACCGTCCGAGTCCTCAGTACCAGCAGCAGCGCCACCGCCCGGGTCCTCAGCTCCAGCAGCAGCTCCAACGTCCGAGTCCTCAGCACCAGCAGCAGCTCCACCAGGCGGGTCCGCAGCACCAGCAGCAGCTCCAACGTCCGGGTCCTCAGCACCAGCAGCAGCGCCACCCCCAGGGTCCGCAGCACCAGGAGCACCACTCCGAAGACTGCAGCGCCGTGTGTACCACTCGCGGATCTGCTGAATGGGGGGGAGCTCCTGGGGAGGAGGGGAAGTACCGGGACGAGCTCCAGCAGCACCTCTCCGGAGGCGGCAGTACTCGAGGTACCTCTCCTGCAGCTGCTGGGAGGAGAGGGCTCCTCCAGGTGTAGCACGCTCAGGCTCAGCACCCCCAGACGCAGCACCCCCAGACCCAGCACCCCCAGGCGCAGCACCTCCAGGCTCAGCACCCCCAGACTCAGCACCCCCAGGCTCAGCACCCCCAGACGCAGCACCCCCAGGCTCAGCACCCCGAGCAGGACGAGAGTCAACAGCTACCTCGACAGGCTCACCCGGGTCTACCTGGGACACACCTGAGGGAGCGGCACCCTGAGGGGGAAGGGGGTCTGGTACCTCAGCACCTGGAGCGAGGAAGAGAGGCGGGGGGGGGAGCGGGGCAGTGCGGTAGGGGAAGAGGCGGTAGTAGGGGACGGACTCGTCAAAAGTGACGTCCTGAGAGGCCAGGACACGCCGCGAGGTGGGGTGGTAGAACTGCCAACCAGGGGCGTCCGGGACAAAGCCAAGGAAGACGCAGGGGACAGCGCGACGGGAGAGCTTGTCCGCGGACGTGTCGCGGACAAAAGCTCGGGATCCCCAAACCCGAAAACGCGACGCATCGCCAGCCTCTCCCGTCCAACGCAGTGTCGGAGAAGTCTCGGGCAAGGAGACACGGGGCCAGAGGTTGAGCTGATGCGCAGCGTATCGGACTGCAAACGGCCACAGAAAATGGGGGGCAGCCGCATGGCTCAAGGAGGTACGAGCGACCTCCATGACCAGACCAATGCGGCGCTCAGCAACCCCATTCTGCTGTGGAGAGTCCGGAAGCGTGTACGACTGCTCAATGCCCTCCTGCTGACAGAAGGCCTCCAATAGGCCAGAGGAGAACTCCCCACCTCTGTCAGAGTGCAGACGCAGGACAGGGAAGTCGGAGCGGAAACGCTCACGGAGCTGGAGACGAGATCTGCGGATCCAAGGGATCAAGACATCAGGGACGTCACCCTTGGCGCGCAAGGGGAAGACCGTGGTGTAGCGCGAGAAGTCGTCAACAACAATCAGGAAGTACCTCTCCTGACCCTGACCACGGACGCGGGCTGGGCCCCACACGTCCATGTGGAGCGTCTGCAAGGGGGCAGTCGTCGGGGGAAAGGAGGAGGAGTGAGGAGCGGCGCGCTGCCGTCCCTCGACACAGGGAATACAGGGAGGAGCAGGCGAGTCGGGAAGGGGAGGGAGCACCCTGGGAAGACCAGCAACAAGGTCCCGCTGGTGCATGGCCCGAAGGCGCTGCACAGACGGGTGACCAAGGCGGTGGTGCCAAAGGACAGTCTCATGTGCCAGAGAGCGACACGAGCAGGGGGCGGACAGCTGACCTGACGCAGACGCAGACGCAGACGCAGCTACCTGAGGGGACACAGTGGTCAGTGTGTAAAGGTCCGACCCCGGCTCCCGAGTGAAGGTAGCCAGGTGGCGACCCGTCCGAGCACACGTGCAGTGTGTCACGCGCTCGTAGGCAGGGGTGAACTGGTGAACACCCCCGTCCTGGAGCGCACTACCTGCCACCAAGTTCGTCGAGAACGAGGGGAGGTAGAGACCGGACAGCGTGCCGGACGGGACCGCCGGACAAGGAAGGACAGTGGAGGAGGTCGCAATGACCGGACCCCCAGAGGGGTCAGCAAGGGAGACAGCAACTGGCCGAGCGAGGGGCTCAAGGACAGTGCGGTCACGAAAGAAGGAGCGAGAAGCACCTGAGTCCAGTGTGAAGGTGTGCAGTGTTGCAGTCGACTCAGTACCAGGGGGCACAGACGCACTAGCACCTAGGGCAGCAGCCTCACTAGGACCTGCGGGAGCGGACGCACTAGCACCTAGGGCGGCAGCCGGACTGGCCTGAATGCCTGGGTCGGGCGGAACACGCAAGTACTGAGCACCCTCTCCACTAATAGACATCGCATACATGGCAGTGAGAATAGCATCAAAGTCTAAAGCCCAAATATCAACACCCCTCTTTTCCAGCTCAGCCCAGCGCGGCAGCTCAGTGGCAGTAGGAAACTGGGTGCGCCACGCGTCGGTAAGGCGGGCGAAGCAGCGCTGCGTGGGGTGCAGCCTCCCACACTGCTGGCCGGTGCGGTCACCTGTGCGAATGACGTACGTGCAGGTAAAGCCACGCTGCGCATACCACTCACGGGCGGCCTGAAGCGTCGGGGCGGGCTGCTGACTCTGCCCTCCGCCAGTGCCCCCACGACCACCACCCCCTCCGCCTCCGCCCCGGCCACCTCCACCCCTGCCGCCACCACGACCACCTCCGCCTCCGCTGCCGCCTCCGCCCCTGCCACCACTCCCGCCGCTGCTGTCGCCTCCCCCACTACCGCCACTAGCCTCCTCAGCCGCGCCTCCACTCCCACCGCCTCCACCCCCACCTCCTCCGCCACCACCCCCACCCCTGTTCCCTTTGCCCCTGCGGCGCCCGCTCGAAGCAGACGCGGTCCCGACCTTCTCAGCACCAAGGAGGTCGACAGCAGCAGCAGAGGCGACAGAGGGGAGGAGGGGGGAAGGGGAACACCCCTCGAAGAACGGGGTGCGGGGGTCGCCACGAGAGGTGCCTACAGCGACGATGCTCGCCTCAGCTGCAAGCAGTTCCTTCTCGAGGAGGGCAACAGTGAGCTCAGTGGGGGAGCGAGAGAGGAAGTGGTCCCTGACTGCGCGCAGAGAGTCAGGGAGGCGGGTGACGATGTGGTAGAGAGTGATCCAGAGCGGGGGGGGGTTGCTAGTGAGAAACTCGGCAGGCATAGCAGCGCGAAAGCGGGCCTCACTAGTCTTAAGGTGGGTGATGAGGTCTGCGACAGTGTGAAAGGAGGCTAGGTCGGGGAACAGGTAGGGAAGAGTGAGGCGGCCTAGCGTAGCAGAAGCGGGTGAGGAGTAACGGGCAACTACAGCGGTGTAGAGGTCCCTAGCAGTCTTGCACTGGCCAAAGTGCTCGCGCTCATCTAACGGCAGGGAGTTGCGGATGGCAAAGCGAGCGTGGGCGTCACGAGTCTGCCACTGGGAGCGGGTAGTGCTGTCAGCATCAGTAGCAGGGGCAGGAGCATGGCCGAGGGCGTGGTCATACAGTGAGATGTCCTCCTTGGCAGTGAGCTGTAGGAAAAGGTGCAGGTCATCGAGCCAGGTGTCAAACTTCACTGGGCGGCCCTCAGCATCGAAAGCAAGTACGGGAGGACTGGCCATAGTGGTAGCCGTAGTAGCAGTAGTAGCAGTAGCAGTAGCAGTAGGATCAACAGGGCTGCTAGAACGGTCGACGCGGCTCGGTAGGGCGGCGCGGCTCAGTTCAGGTAGGGCGGCGCGGCTCGGTTCGGGCTGCGCGGCTGCGCGAAGCCGCTAAGAGGGGCGGGACTGGGTCGCGGGGGCCTCTAAGCGGGGCTCGACGGGGCCGTGGGGCCGCTAAGCGGGGCGCGCGCGGGGTCGAGGGACCGTGTGGTGGCGGACGACGGGGCCGCGGGACCTCTAAGCGGGGCGCTCACGGGGTCGACGGGGCCAGACGGGGCCGTGAGCGGGGCGCGCGCGGGTCGACGGGGCCAAACGGGGCCGTAAGCGGGGCGCGCGTAGGTCGACGGGGCCAAACGGGGCCTCTAAGCGGGGTGCGGGCGGGTCGACGGGGCCAAACGGGGCCGTAAGCGGGGCGCGCGCGGGTCGACGGGGCTAAGCGGGGCCACTAAGCGGGCCGCGGGCGGGTCGACGGGGCCAAACGGGGCCTTAAGCGGGGCGCGCACGGGTCGACGGGGCCTCTAAGGCGCGACGCGCGAGTCACTAAGGGGCGGCGCGCGGGGTCGACGGGGCCTTAAGGGGCCGTACACGAGGGCGCACGAGGGCGCTGAGGGGGAGGCGCTAACGCGACGCTCCGACAGTAGATAGGTAGGTAGGTAGTCAGTGGTGGGCCCTAAGAACGGTCCTAGCGAAGGACCTGCTCTGAAACCATGTCAGAAAGAAGAGACTGGAATGATTGAACTAACAGAGAAATCAGTACAAATAGCAAACCCTAGAATTGTGTACCCCATATAGGCTAACCCACTGTAGCCTAACAAACCCAACATATATAATGTTTGACATGTACAACTGATGATGCTATGACCGCAATAATGGCGGACAGCTGGCGATTAAAAAAAAAAAAAAAGAGAGAGAAGAATTTCCATCGTCTTGAGACCTATTGTAAACACGTCATCATTGTCGAACTTCAACATTTTTATGTTCAATCCCTGATTTTCAGCATGCGTTTTTAACAAGGTCTGCATTTCGGAGCAGTTTCCAGAATACAATATAGTCTTTCGCGCTTCGTCAAGCGATACACGTGTCTTGGTGTGAGCATATCCATGTGCTAAATGAAGGCTCTCCCTGGGAGCCACAAGCCGTTTTTATAGCATTCTTAGATACCTGCACAAGGACCTTCTTACATTCACATATCATATATGAACATTATTCGCAGAAAAACCCACGAGCACACGAAAGTGCATGCGGATAGTGCACACTTACGTGATCTTTGGATCCGTTGTGACGTGTATACCCCATTGGATTGACCATTTCACAGCCCCTCGCATTGACGTTTTCGTCTTCTATGAAGTCACACCACCAAAAGAGGAAGATATCGATCTAGCATGCAATTTGTCAAAATCATTGCACTTGTGTTAACACAAACTTGTGTCATGAGCATGCACGTCACCGGCATAATGCTGGAGAATGGATTGGAAATTTTTGGTTGGTTGTCGCTTCTATGCGCTCATTTAACCTTACAACTAATGTGATGTGAACCTTTCGGTCTACGCAAAAGGTTGATCTTGTTGAGAGGCGGGTTGCTTATTTTGCTCTCACACATCCACGTTATTGATTATGTCCCATGTGGTAATGACTCACGCTTCATAAAATTCCCCATATTGTCTAGCATGTTTTTCCGTTGGTTCCCCTTTTCAAGGTTCCTACAAAAATTGAACCTTGCACACATATTGCTACCGTATTTACAGAGGCGCTAACTTCGATACTGTCTGTTTGCTGTTAGGTGACAACAAATGCCCTATGAATGGCACCGGATTGTACTGTAACTGGTTACGCAAACTGTATGCATTGTACACGTTGGAAATGTGTCAAAGTTTGGTATGTGCTTCACAACTCCTTTGCAGCAATATGCCACTAGTCTTGAGCCTTGATACTCAAGGCAACATTGTTAGCATACCATGTAACAAATGCATCAACATGTTAACGTGAGCAATACGTCATCGACCGTAGTTTACCGTAAATACGAGCTATGCTACGAAAGGCCCACCCTATGACGACTGCATTGCAGACTCCTTGTAGAGTCTTGTCACAATCCCCGGATATAACCGCAGGCCTATTAAAAGCGCATGCGCTTCTATCTGGAGCAGAGCCTCAGATTTCAGCGAAAAAAGGCTGATTTAGGTAAAAAAATCTAAAAATGTCAGACATTTTTTGAAGTGGAGGCTGATTTTTCAGTAAATTTTTTCACTTGTAGGCTGATTTTTCAGCATTTTTTCTAGACTGTACGCTGCTGATTCATCAGCCTTGAGTGTAACGAGAACACTGATTTTCGTACTACTGTAACCTGCCCCGTAACCCGCCCCATAGTTCGCACAGTAGCCCGCCTCATGATCTGCCCCATATACTGCACCTTAGCCCACCCCGCAGCCCGCCCCGTAGCCCGCCCCATAGTCCGTACCATAGCCTGCCCTGTGATCTGCCCCATATACGTACCGCACCTTAGCTTAGCCCACCCCACAGCCTGCCCCGTGGCCCGCCCCAAGTCCGCCCCGTAGCACCCGCTCCCCCTAGCCTGCACATTTTATGAGCTGGCGCGCTTGCCGACCCTGAGCGGCAGCGAGTGCAGGTGCAATTCTGTATAAGCTATTGAATCAGACTTTAATTTGTAGTGACACTGATTTTCCAGCGTTTTTTTAATAACTACGACTGATTTTTCAGCGTTTTTTTTTTTTTTTTTTTTTTTTTTTTTTTTTTTTTTGTACTGAGGCTGATCAATGAGCCAACCTCAAAACGAATCTGAGGCCCTGATGTGGAGCAATGCGCTTATGGCCGATCCTCAATTATAAGCGCACCCTTGCTGTATAAACAAGATTGTATGTTAAAACTTTGCCATTTTTGTTACTATCTCCATCCAAGCTACAGTTTTCCTAGCTACAATTTTCCATTAACTCAAACATTCACATACAGTAGGGTGACTAGGGTCCTAGCCAGGGCTGACGCTTCATTTTAGTCCTCCCTGATTCTGGGGAAAAATTTCCCCCTTTATTATGGGTGCACATTTTCCAGAAAAACAATACCCTGATTGCTCAAGGTTGTAAAGTAGTTAACTCTGATTGTTCAGGGTCGAGAATCGAACATCAGTGTAGTAACGCACTCTTTGTTACCGGGGAAAAATGTCCCACTCTCCATGAAGCCTGCGCGCTGTGTTTCGCGCTGGCTGTGCACTCGACTATTTTGTGCAGGGCGGGTGCGATTGACCTATCGGGTGTGCGAGTGTAACGTTTCCCTGTCTTATTACCATGCCCAATCGGATCTCTTTAGACGCGCTGCGACTGTAACGTTTTAGTCACCCTCAGAGGCGTGCATCCAGGAGCGAGTCAAACCTGTTCGAGTCACAGATTTCCGCTGTAAGAGCAGAACTATTTGGACCAATCACAACAAAATATATCTGATATTGCAGATTCGCCCGATCACTTTGGCGGTATATCAGAAAGAAGTTTTGAAGAAACTTCGGCTCGATAAAGGGGGGAGGGGGGGGAGGGGGGGAGGGGGGGGGGGGGGGGGGGGGGGGGGGGGGATCACGCGATCAATCCGAAGGCGGGGTTATCGGAAGAAAAGTTCAAAGAACCTTCATCCCGATACCCCCGCATTAAGGGTCCACAGAACGCGTATCGTCATCGCCCGGATAGTAGACATATATGTCTTATCTCGTACACGGGAAAAAATGCTTGGGTTGTCTTGTATTTGGGACGGTTTATGCTCTTATAAATCTTATAAATGGACAAAGAACCGTTTAGAAGATACCCCCTCGCTATACGATTGCCCCTAACCTCCACACTGGCTTAACACGTACACACAAATAGGTGTCATATAATGAGGCTAGCCTGTTTATTAGAGACACCCGGATAATAAACAAACCCTGTCTACTATTCAACACTGTCTACTATCCGGGAGATGTCGGTACTCTACATAGACAGATACCGCAAGTACACTACTCTGAGCCTAGTTACAAGATTTCAGGGTTCGTTAAGTAACTTATCTGATTGGATCAGAGTTCACAAGTTAAAAAAACTGTAATTGCAGGAACCACCAGGTGAGGAGCCTGTAATCACCCTAAAATTAGGGTAATTACCCTGATAAAATCAGCCCTGGTCCTAGCCTAAACACCATCATCATGCCTAGTCTAGCCTTAGGCCTGCTCCTCCTAGTCCGATTCAGGCTCCGTGGAGTTGTTGCCCCGGAACCCGTCTGCTTGGATGTCATCGTCTACCTCTACCTCGTGGCTCAGTTGGCTTCTCCGGTGCGCCATCACCAGATTGTCTTCGCTACCGTCGAGGGCATTGCTGATATACGTGAGGAATGATTTCTTAATCGGGTCGGCGGGCACAGCCTTCCACGCCCGTGAAATCCACTTGAGCACCACCCTCGGAGGTGGTTTCTTGATGTTCCCTGCACCACAAACACGGGAGGGAGTGGGGAACACACGAGTCCACAAGCACGCAAAAAGCACACGAAGGGGAGACGGGAAGACATGTCGTCGCTCACCTACACGTGTCAGAATGGTCACGCCGTCCTGCTCAAACCAGTTCTGGTATTGCTGGCGAACACTCGCTCTGAAGCTCTTGTTGATCGACACATCGAGCGGCTACAAGTCTGCCGTGCATCCTGCTGGGATGATTGCAGGCACGAAATTGAGCGCCGCGAATCTCGCCTTGACTTCGGATGTTAGGTGACCACGGTAGGAGTCGAGTACCAGCATGGCGCTCCGACTCTGCACGCCGAATATTGGTTTCAGGAACGACACCACGCCCGCATCGAGCCACTGGATGACGCCCGCAGCCTCCATCCACCCGTTCGCTTGGCAGCCGACCACGACATCTGCTCGCAAGAAAGCGATAGGTAATTAATTTATTGTTTGTACCGTCCAAAATACGCGCATTAACATCTTCTTACCGTTCGGGAAGTCACTCTTTGGGAGTGTCTTGGGCTTGAAAAGCACCCACGACTTCAACTTCTCGCTCGTCGCCGTGCACGCCAACATCACGGTGACTCTTTCCTTATGGTAACCACCGCTGTGGATTAGCACCGACTATACGCCCGTGTGCTCCACCGTGGTAGTCGCCGGCATCTCCAACCACAAAGGCGTTTGGTCGGCGTTGATGATATATCGATGGTCGATATTGTACTCGTTGCGTGCGTCGCGGACAAACTGCCAAAATTCCTTGCACTGCTTTGCCACGTCTCCGCACGGGGAGGGAAGGATAGAAAGAAGGGCGGATGAGTTCCACTACAACATATACATACAAGGGCGGATGACAGTGCACGGACAGATACAGTGGCGGATGAAACTAAGCGCCATCGCTCGAAGTAAACGCAAAGCGAGGCACTTACGCTGCTGTGTCTTCTGCGCCACCTTAGTTTTCATGCGCACGGTGAGGTTCCACCGTTTGCGGAACCGTTCCGTCCACTGCTGACTCCCTTTCCATTTGACTTCCGGGAACAGCACCTTCATCACCTCGTGTGACCAGTCTTGCAGCCGGCCGACTGATACTGCAACACCGCGGCGTCGCCAGTCGAGGAGTTGAGCGTACACCTTCAACTCCATGGGTCCGTAACAGGACCTCCCGCGGCCATGAAGTCGACACCGTGCGCCGTGTGCAGCCTTGAGCTGCACCGCTTGGATTTTCCACTCCGCCAGGCATTTGCGGTGTATGCCGGACTCCCTCGTGACCTCGCTTACCGATGCCGCAAGCTCCGGCCGAACGGGCCACCTTAGTTTCTCCTGGGCGGTATAGGAGTGCCGTTTATGTTGAGTCGGCTTGTGCCTGGGAGTGGGGGGGGCGGGCATCTCGATTCTCAGAGGAGGGGTGGGGTAGTTTTTTGTTAATCGGAAGATACGTTGGTATCGGCATCTTCGCGCGTGGTGCATCGCGCCACCAAGATTCCACACCGTCATCGACCGCGGCAGTTGCATCACGATTTGGGAACACGTCCTCCTCGGCGCCCTCTTCACCGTCGCCTCCACCGCCGTACCCGTCGTCGGTGTTGGCTTTATCGGTGGCCACATCATCGTCGGCACCCACAGCCGACTCGTCCCACGTGCAGGCTTCAAGATTTCCCCACCGTGGTGCAGGCGGCGGAGCATGGATGAACACCTCGGAGGCCTTGGGTGTGTCAGGTTCAGATAGCCACTCGTCAAAAGTGGCTGGTAAGTACAGCTGGAGCATGGGCCGTTGATGAGTACTAGTACCAGTATCAGGCGGATTCAAAGGAGCGGGAGGAGCGGGAGGAGCAGGAGGAGCAGGAGGTGCAAGAGGAGCAGGAGGTGCAGGAGGAGCAGGCGGAGCAGGGGGTGCAGGTGGTGCAGGTGGCACTGGAGGCGCTGGTGGCTCATGGGTATACCAGCCGTCCTCGGTTAGTCGCCTTGGCCGATGTGGTTTCTTCTTGAAGAGGAAGTGCGTCCCGCTGAATTCCGCCATGGCTTTGCCAGCCAGGCGGGCTAGATTGGAAATTGAATGAAGAAAAATGAAAATGGAGTTGCACAAATGGGCAACGACGGGGACCCCGTAGGGTTGGCGGCTCGGGGTCCTCGTCAATGACTGGCGGGAAACCCCCGCCTACCCCTGTAGAGGAATCTGCGTGGCAGCATATACGCTGCGATGGCAGGGAATCTTCCCCACTCTTCGAAATGGTTCCTACGCCAAGCAGCGCCACGCAGTGCATGCGGCTATAATTGGGCCGCACGGCAACATCCCCTTCACTTCTGTCACGTTCGACGGTCCGAGACAAAACTGTGCAGTGGAAAATTGAACCGCAGCTATTTTTGCTGTATGTGTGTGTGTGTGTGTGTGTGTGTGTTTTTTTTTTTTTTTTTGGCCTTTTTCAGGGCTTCATTTTGGTATGTTTTAAAATGGATTGCATTTTTACCCTATTATAGGCTCATGCGCTTATAAAAACGACTCAATTAGAAGCGCACCCCCTAAAAAACACTGATTTATTATAAGCGCACCTGCGCTTATATACGGGGTATTACGGTATATACATGGACACAACCATGAAGAGTACTACAAGCGGCATAGGGGAGTACATTTCACGCCTCTCATTGCAGAGACCTGGGGGTTCTTGGGAGGGAGCTTTGGACGGTGGCTGGAGAAACAGGGCGATGCGCAGTTTGAGGTAGCGAAGACGATGAGAGCGGCGAGGGCCACAGGAAAGGGTTTTCTCTATTTATCTGCTCGAGTCACTTAAAGCAGCCATAAGGGTGGTTTTGCAACGAGCTCAGGCACGCAATCTTGCTACGCGGGGCGTCGATGATGAGAGGTCCACCTGTTTTTTGGGTGGAGCGGGAAGATATGGAGGAGGATGTTGGGTGGGATGCTCCGTGGGCGGATGCGCCCTACTTGGTAGATGTTGGGCTGAGAAAAGCCCTTAGGATCTTCTAATAACTAAGGCTCAGAGTAATGTATTTAGCGGAAGCATCTTCAATGAGACTTGGTTGAACCACCAGGCACTAATATGTGAGAACATGATGAGCTGAATTATAATGCAGAGATACAAGGTTTATATAAGATTACAAGGATAACATAAAACCACTTTATTTTTAAACGTAATTGTAACCTCTAATGCGATTCGATACAGCGACGACTCGGGTAACTGCTCAATGTCGAGTTCAGTTATTTGTCCTTGCTGTCGCGCTGCCTCGGCGAGTCAAAGGTCGCGGACCTTTGACCTTCGCTTGAAGTCCCGGCTGTTGTCATTTTTGTCATTTGCTTTACTGTAGCTCGGTTGACTCGGTGTTGCTTCACTTAAGGCTTGTTTTGATGTTGTTGTAGTGCTTCGATATTCTGGAGGCGTGTTTACATGTTTCCAACACTCCCCTTTGCTTCTGGAGTGTCGTCGCCTTCGATGTTGATGACGTGGCCTTGTCCAGTCAGCAGCATGCAGTACTCGAACTTCTGCTTTCCGAGTTTCTTGGTCAAGTAATCTGCTGCCATCTCGGATGTGGGGCAGTAGGATAGCTCGAGTCTTCCTTTCTCGATCTCGTCCTTCACGAAGAAATATCGCAGGGCGATGTGCTTCGTTCGGTTCGCGAACCCGTTTTTGTTCGCTGTGTGAATTACCGATTGGTTGTCGCGGAAGAGGGAGAAGCTGGGTAACTGGGCCAGCTTTGCTTCTTCCAGCAGTTCGCGAAGGTACAGTCCTTCCTTGGTGGCTGAGCAGAGTGCAATGTACTCTACTTCGGCGGAAGAGAGAGCAATTAGCTCTTGCTTGCTCGACTGCCATGAGATATGACCGATGGGCTCGAGTCGGTAGATGTAGCCGGCGCGCGACCGCCTGTTGTTAGAATCCAGCGTGATCGGCATCTACGCATCTGATCAGCTTCGGGATCGTGGTTCCAGTCCTATGATAGGTTAGGCCGATCGTGGGTATGCTGACGAAGTAGTGTAGTGCGCTGTCGAGTTCCGCCATGTGCTCGGCTTCGGGCCTTTTGAGGTAGGTTGCAAGTTGGCTCGCCGATTAGGATAGGTCTGGTCGGCAGGTGACGGCTGCGAAGAGCAGGCATCCCAGCTTCCGTTGGTAGTCGCGTAAGCCGGCAGGTCCGAAAGGCTTAGACCCTTCCTGATGATTTCCAGTGGTGTAGCGATAAGGCGTGGAGATGGCGGCAGGCATTAGTCTGAAGCGCTTTGCGATAGTGTTGGTGTACTTTGCAGCATTGAGGTAGATTGCGTTCTCTCCGTCCAGAATGTTCAATTCAAGGTATTGAGTTTCGGCGGAGGAGACCGTGAGTGAGAGGCCCCGCTGCAGCTCCCCTTCGAACCAGGTGGTGATGCCGTCAGTGGAATCGATGTAGAGCAAGTCGTCCACGTAAACGATGAGTAGAACGTAGTCCGTTCCTTTTGTGAGTCGGTACATCCCCTGATCGTGCGGGAGCTGTTTGAATCCGATGCGAATTAATCGGGCGTGTAAGTACTGTTGCCACAGCCCCGGAGCTTGCTTGATCCCGTATAGTGACTTCAGTAGCTGACAAACCAGGTTGGGGTCTTTGATGGAACCGTGCGGCTACTCAATGAAGATTCATGCGTCGACTGGGGCGTAGGGAAAGGCGTTCGCTACGTCGATTTGGCGAAGTTTCTTTCGTTTCATGGTGGCAACGGCGAGAAGGATCCGAAGTGAGGTCTGTCGACTGACCGGCGCGAATGTCTTGATGAATTCTCGTCCGTGCTGTTGATCGAGGCCACGCACGACCCATCGTGCCTTGAATTTGTCAACCGTTCCGTCTGCTTTTGTTTTCACGCGGAACACCAACTTCCCCGTGAGAATGGTCTTGTCACGTGCAGCTGAGATTGGGACCATCTTCCACGTGTTGCGTTCTTCCAAGGCTTTTAATTCTCTGTCCATGGCTTCGCGCCATTTTTCCCTGTGCTCCCCGGCCAGAGCCCGCTGAACGGTAGTAGGCTCTCGTGGCGGCGATGCTCCATGGACGGCACTAACGAGACCAAGTATCTGCAGCCCATTCTGTGAGAGTCGGAGGAGATTTGCGTCCTCGGGATAAACTGCTTCGTCTCCCGCTTGTGGTTCACGTAAAAAGTTGCGGCCGATACGTTCTGAGACGTTGGTGTTGACTAGCTGGGGTGTAACGTAATCGTTGCCAGCGAAGTCGTAGTAGACTTCGGCGTTGATGCTTTCGCGAGGGTTGTCATCATCCATCGGGATGGGTACTGAGTAGTAGGGCAGAGGTTCGGCTTCCTCCTTAGCTCCGTCCACGTTCTGCTCATCCCAGTCAGCTTCGTCGGGTGACGAGGCGAAGGCTCAGTTGCCACGGAAGCCGCCTGTGGGATCTCGTTGAGCTTCCAGGTTGGCCAGGTACGTCTGGAGGGTGAGTCGCCCGTAGAAGATAATGTCATGTGCTGCTACTATTTCTGTCGAGTGGACGTCGAAAATCTTCCACGCGTTGTAATGTTTTTCGATGCCCAGGTGTAGTCCCCACTGTGCGCGTTGTGAAAATCGCCCGGCTCGTGCAGTGTGTGGTCAGTACTCTACCATGCAGCCGAACACTCGTAACATTTTTGTGCTGCCCAATTTTCCTGTCCACAGCAGATGCGGTGATGCGTTGTTCGGGAGTGAGGACGATGAGAGCAGGTTGTGCAGCACGACAGCATGGTCCATTGCTGCAGGCCACTTGCTCTCGGGCAGTCGCATGCCACGTAGCAGCTTGCGCATGGTGTTCTGGAGGGTCCTGTTCATCCTTTCTGCTACGCCTTGCTGTTGATGAGCGTAGGGAAGGGAGATGAGCCTCTTGATGCCTCTCTCCGCCAGGTACTGCTTGAACCTTTGTAATTGATATTCTCCTCCCCCGTCGAACTAGAAACTTTCCAGTTTCTCGCCGGACTCCCTTTCCGCTACTAGGAGCCACGCGACGAAGGCTTCGAAGGCCATGTCGCGGCTTGGCAGGTTGAGGTGCCAGACATATCTTGTTGCAGCGTCGATGAAGGTTATTACATAGTTGTAATCTCCTTGTCCACTTTCGCGGGCGTACAGTATGTCGCTGTAGACTTTCTCCAGTGGTGCGTATGCTGGTGCGCTCGGGTTGTGGTGAGAGACGAACGGCTGATGCGGTAAGTCGGCTTCGGGGCAGGTAAAGCAAGTTCCTCCAACTCGTTGTAGTTCTTTGCCATCGGGTAAGAGTAGCTGCCGTATTTTTTTAGAGCTCCTGCTCTTATTGTGTTGTTCAGCGTTGTGTTGATGGGGTGACCTAATCTCTCGTGCCACAGTGATTCGTTGGCGCGATGTCCAGGTGATCGTCTGTACAGGTCGGAGTTGGAGTAGAAGCCGGCGGTGACGTTGGCACTTCGGTGGATGGCGCGTGGGACAGGAGTTAGCTGTCGGGCTGGAGTTGGTGTCGGCTCCTCGAAGGGAGGTGGTGCTGTTGAAGGACCGGCGGCAGGGAGGTTTGATGTTGATGTTGGTGTTGCTCCTGTTGCTGTTGTTACTGCCTCTGCTGGTGTTGTTCCTACTACCGTTGTCTCTGCTTCTGCAAGTGTTTTTCGTGTTGTCTGTTGTATGACGGCTAATGCTCTTATTTGTTCTGCTTCAGGTATGGTGTGCGAGTACCAGAAACCTCCGAGACTGAAGTCGGGGTTGGCGGGTGCGTCCAAGTGGTGAAGTTGACAATCCCGTCGCTGTCGGCAGTGCCTCGATCTGGGACGAAGTCAAGGACGAAGACGACGTTCTTCAGGATGGCCTTTCCGATGTATAGTCCGCCCTACCCGTGGTACAGCCTAAACTCTTGGGTGGTGCTGTCGGCTTCGAGGTGGATTCCCTTGGCTATGAGTTGGCTCACGCTAAGTAAGTTGTAGCGGAGTCTTTCTGCAATCAGAACCTTGGACATCTGTAAAACGACGTTGGTTTTGAGGGACTGTATTTGAACCACTCCTTGTCATTGTGTGTGCAGGTTCTGGTTCTTGGCGACGGTGATTACGACTTCCGGTTGAGGCGTTGTTCCCTTTGGACGAAGCGATCTAAGGAGCACATGTGTTGTCCGCAGCAGCTGTCCAAGAACCACGAGTCTTTCCCGGACGATTCATTCTGAGCAATAGCGGCGTATGTCAAATTCGGCTCCAGCAGCTCGTGGCGAGGTGTACGTTCGTCAAGCAGTTCTTCTGGTGAGTAACTTGGTGGTGATCCAGTGACGCAGGAGTCCGTTCTTGTCATGCAACTGACGATGTTTCTTGTTCCTTGCGCAGGTCGTGGTCTTGCCTTTAGAGGCTATGCCTGGTTGGCGGGCTGCGTGGAGACTACTTGACTACTTGAAGGCCGGAGCGGACGTGGCGGTGTTGGTTGCTGACTATTTGGGTAGTTGACGCGCGAGTTCCCAGATGTTCGGCAGAGGTGGCAAAACGGAGGTACGTATTTCTGTACTTGATGCTCGCGGTGTCGGTTGTTGTTGTTGTAGCGTCTCTAAGTGTGGAAAGCAAACTGTGGTACTGACGTTTAGAAATGTCAGTTGGGGAGCCGACAACATGTTGGTGTAAGGGCCTAATAAACTCAAGCTATTAGGACTTAATCAAACTTAAAACCTCTCCTCGGGGTCACCTCCAAGGGTCCCTGGGTGCCTGGTACAAGACCAGCCCCTATCCTCGGGTCCGAGTTTGTAGAGAGAGGGATCAAGAAGGACTTAGTCAAAACAGCAAGAGTACCTTGAACGTCGCGCAGCGTGCCGTGCAGACCGTCGATCGGATTAAGCTGAGAATTCGCTATATCGAAGCTCGCTCCAAGAGCTTTAAAATGAGCCAAGTTGCCTCACGAAAAGTTCTGCCATTACTAAGTTATGGCTCGGACAGCGTTTGCCTAGCGTTGGAGTGCTAGCATACTAGCGTTGACTCGGGTAGCATTCCGCCGTCGAATAGCGCAGAAACGAAATTCCAGCGAGGAAGGAATTCGCTTGAATCAATTTGACTATATTCAGGTACAAACAGAGAAGGATTAAATAGTTCTAGCTAGCAAGGACCTTGGGAATCAACCTGGGAACAACCAGGGATGATCCCAAATAATTCCAAGCAACAGAACCAACCTGGCTGGACAAAATAGCAGGTGGTAGGTTGGTAAACAACCTCTGGTTCTGTTTTTCCAACCTGGGAAAACAACAACCAGGTTCAGGTTCTAAAAACAGAACCTGTTTTGTCTTTGCCCAACCAGCCAAATGCTGGTTCCGCTGGTTTCCCCTGGCCTTGTAGCATGCAGATACAGACAAACAACATCCAACCTTCACCTAAATTGTACCCCTATAGTGCCTTCCTTGCTACACTATAGTTAACCAAACAAAACAGTACAATTCCGAGTTGGATAGAACTGAATCTGCGCAATCAACTCAACCGAACTGCAAAGCTTCCATCTTGGGTTCCTTTGCGAGCTCGTCCTTCCTGCTTGCACTGTTCATAGCGCATACAATGTTGTGCCAAAGCGCACATTGCGCGAGTACCTGCAAATGCATCAAGCGAAAAATGCGAAAGCAAACAAACACACGAACACACCATTCACACGCAAATGCATTCGCACACGCATACTCGTACAAACAGACGGCAGGATGTCGTGCAATGTGCATTTGCACCCAACACACTCCCCCTCAGCCTGCCGGCTGCATCCCCGTCATTCCATGCTAGTTCATGCTCATTCCACTCATGCGCACACAACGCCAATGAGGCTCATCCGCAAGCCTCTTGGTGAGAAAGTCTGCTGGCTGCTGGTGAGTCTTGATGTAGATCGGATGCACCGTCCCCCTCTTCACCTCCTTACGCAGCCAGTGCCACTTGATACGCATGTGCTTGTTCAGCCCATGAAGCACAGCGTTTCTGGCCATCCCAAGAGCCCCCTTGCTATCACAAAACAGCGGCGTAGCAACTTTCTGCTCCTGGCCAATCTCCTCTAACAGCCTCCTCAGCCAAATCACCTCCTTCACCCCATGGAACATCGCCATGTACTCTGATTCTACGGAAGAGAGTGCCGTCTCCGTCTGCTTCTTGGACCTCCAACTAACAGGTCCTCCCCCAACTACGCAGATGTATCCTCCCACAGATGAGGAATCCTCCTTCTCAGAAGCCCACGTAGCATCGGTAAAGCAAGTGAGAAATAGCTTGCCTTCTCCAAGCCTCTCCCCCTTCTCTTTCAGCACCTCCACCCCTTTCTGCTTCACCTGTGCAGATGCGGAGTATTGAACTCTAATGCTTGGGTGAGAGTTTAGGTACTTCACCACACGCTCAGCTGCATCCACCTGCTCCTCTGATGGATTCTGCACCACCCTAGCCAGCTGCCCAACCGAGAAAGAGATGTCGGGCCTCGTGTGAACTGCTGCGTACAAGAGGCTGCCCACCAAGGACTGAAATTGCTGCTGCTCTTCAGCTTCAACCCCTTCATCCTCTGCAGCCTTCACAAGCTTGAATTCTGCTGGCAGGGGAGTTGCAACCTTGCGCTCATTCTCAATCCCATACTTCTCCCCCAGCTCCTTGATGAACTTCTCCTGGTGCAGCTTCAACCACCTGTGATCTGGATCCCTCTCCACGTGCATCCCGAGGTAGTACTTTACCTCCCCAAGGTTCTTGCATTTGAAGTTTTCCATCAGTTGCTGCTGCACTTTCTGGATCTCCTTCATGCTGCTGCTGAAGAGAAGAATGTCGTCCACATAGACCAGAAACAGCACCAGCTTCTCCCCCTCGCCCTTGAGAAAGAGGCTCTCATCACAGCTGCTGGTCCTGAATCCCATCTCCTCTAAAACAGCTGCCAACTTCTGGTACCAGCAGCGTGGCGCCTGCTTCAAGCCGTAGATGGACTTGTTGAGCTTGCACACCCTGCCCGTACCATCCTCATACCCAGGCGGCTGCGTCATGTACACATCCTCCTCTAAAATCCCATTCAGGAATGCCGTTGAAATATCCATCTGAATGATGAATTTCCCACTAACAGCTGCATCTGCCAACAAGACACGGAGGGTAGGGGGTTTGGCAGTGGGAGCAAAGATCTCGTTGAAGTCCTGCTTCTCCTTCTGCATAAACCCCTTCGCCACCAGCCTACTCTTGTAGATGGTGACCTGCCCCTTGTCATCGGTCTTGATCCTCAGCACCCACTTGCATTGTATCGCTTTCTTCCCATCAGGCAGCACCACCAGATCCCATGTCCTATTCTCCAGCAGACTCTGGTACTCAGCATCCCTAGAAGCCAGCCACTTGTCCCTATCTGGTCCAGCTAATGCCTCCTCCATGCTAGCTGGTTCCTCTGGTGCAGGGGCAAGAAAACAGTACGCAGGCTCATCCTCCTCATCCGGGTCATAGCCATGAGGTAGAATCAGCAATGCCTCTTCGGTCCCTAGCTGCTGCTCTGCTGCATCAGTTCCTGCAGTCAGCTTCTTAGTAGCCATACGGGTACGTCCTGGCCTGGAGACGGGTGTCTCCCATCCCTTCATAACGACACCCTTCGGCTTCTTAGTTTTTCCCTGCTGCTTCTCTCCTCCCTCGGGTCCAGCAGCTCCACTAGTGCTGCCGCCAGTTTCCACACCATTTTCTCCACCAGCAGATGCCTCCTGTACCTTCTCTCCATCACCATTTCCAGCAGCTGCCTCCTCTCCCTCCTCCCACACACTAGGAGTCAGGTCCAGCTGCATGGTGATCTGCTCCATCTGCTAGGACACCCTTGCCTCCGGCTGTTTCTCCCAGCTCCCATACATCATGCCCTCAATGAATTTCACATCCCTGCTGTCAAACAACACACCCTTGGATGGTTCCCACAGCAGCCATCCCTTGCTCTCAGCAGCCAGCCCCAAATGCACACACCAGATTGCACTCGCCCCCAACTTACTGCGGTAGGTCTTGGGGACGTGGGCGACTGCCATGCAACCGAACACCCTCAGCATGTCCACCGGCGGCTTCCTCCCAAGCCACCTCTCCAACGGCACCCACGAGTCATCCCCAACCTTGGTGAGCACCCTGTTCCTAGCGACAGTGGCGTGCCGGACAGCATGAGGCCACATAGAATTGCTCAGCCCAGATTCTATGAGCAGCGCCCTAGCTGTCTCCAGAATGGTCCGGTTTGCCCGTTCTGCTACACCATTGGACTGTGGGGTATAAGCCGTGGTCAGCTCTCTCTGGATGCCCTGCTTCTTGAGCCAGGCCGTCATTTCAGCTCCAAGGAACTCACCACCCCGGTCTGTCCTAATCCGCTTCACTACACACTCCGCCTGCTTCTCCACAAATGGCAGCCAATCGTCCCGTATCGTGGAGGCGGCGTGGTCCTTCTGCTTCAGCGGATACGCCCACATCAGCCTGCTCCAGTCATCCACAATTGTAAGAAAATACCGCTCCCCCTTGTGCCCTTGCACCGGCAGCGGCCCCACCAAGTCCATGTGGACCAGCTCCAAAGGCTTCTTGCTCCTGCCAGCCACACTATGGAAAGGGAAACGGGTGAACTTTGAAAGCAAACAGATTTCACAGTTGTCATCGGGTGGCTGTCCGTTCAGCTTCAGACCCTTAACGGCTCCATCCTTCTCCAGCTGCTTCAGCAAAGGCATTGCCACATGCCCTAAGCGCCGGTGTGCCGTTGCCCAATCTGTCTCCCCAGATCTGGCCGACACTTTCACACCAACCCCTCCAACGGCATTGCACTCCCCCTGGGATGCAGACCCCTCTCCAGCCTGCCCCCCACCATGCCACGCCAGGGCCGGCAGCTGCCACATAGATCTGTACACGTCCTTGCTCTCGTGCAGATCCCAAAGCACCCGATTGCCCAGCTTCCCCTTATAAGTGCGTGCCCCATCCGTGTTGGTGTTCACCCCAGCCTTGCCAAGCTTACGGAGGGAGATAAGGTTGGCCTTCAGGTCGGGGACGAAGAGAACGTCGTGCAGCACCACCGGCTTGCCATCCGCTCCCTTAAACGCAGCTCGTCCCGCACCAGCCACCTTCAACATGTGTCCAGAGGCGGAGCACACTTCATTGATCGGTGCAGCTCGTACTTCGTCCAGCAGGTCCTTGCGCGGCGTCATCGTCCAAGCAGCGCCTGTGTCCAACACCCAATAGTCTAGGGGGTGCAGCTCTGCTCCAACTTTGGCAGAGGCGTCTCCTTGCTCCCCCTTGTCTCCCACATGGAAGAATTGGCCCGCGGTGCGCTCCTTCTTCTTCTCCGCACCGCCGTTGCCCTTCGGGTTGTTGTCGGACGAATCAGCGACCATGTTGGCGCCGTTTTTCTGGTTCCTCCGCGCGCCGCCATCCTGGTGACGATTCTGGGGGGTCCATCCATCGGGTTTCTTATAGCACAAAAACCAGGGGTGCCCTTCCTTCTCACAATACCAGCAACTCCCTTTCATTTTGCCACCAGCACCCGACTTGCCCCCACGTCCAGATTTCGCACCGCGACCCCAACCGGTACCTCCTTGTTGGTCGTTGGAGTCGTCGTCTTTCTTTGCACCGCGTCCAGCACCACCGAAGCCACGTCCTCTGCCATGTCGGCTCCCTTGCATCCCGTAGCCGCTGCTGCCGTCGTCTCCACCCCTCAGTTGGCGGCGACGGAAGTCCTCCTCCAGAATCTTCGTCCGCACCCACTCGAGCGTCCACAAGCTCTGGTTCTGCGGCAGGCTCAATCCGCTCGTAAATTGAAGCCACGATTCTGGCAGCAGCGAGAGCATCTTCAAGCACTTGGTCTGCTCCGGGTAGGTGATTCCCGCGGTCGCCAACTTCGCGTAGAGGTCGCGCATCTTGTCCAGGACTGGTTGCACCGGCTCTCCCTCGCTCAGGCGCAACGCGGACAGCTCCCTCTCCAGCATCAACGTTGCGACAACGGAGGTCGGGGCGTGCAGCTCCTTCAACACGGTCCACGCCTTCGGACCGCATTCAACCTCCGGCAGCAGGTGCATGACGTGGTGACGCTGGTTCAGCTCCAAACTCTGCGACATCAAATAGTAGCCAGCCGAGGAGCGCTCGTCCCAATCTTCCTGCAGCGTGGGGTCACTCGGTCTAGGCTCCTCCCCAATCATTAGTTTCAGCAAACCGATCTGACGGAAATATAATTGCATTTTCCAGGCCCAATCATCATAGCCCTCACCATTGAACTTCTCGACGGTGAAATTCTTCAGCACCTCCTTGACAAGCGAGCCCTGGTTTGTTCGCGCTCCCCTTGGCGCTGAAAGACCAGAATCTTGGCTGCCGCTACGATCTTGGGCTGAAGATTCACCAGCTCCCGCCGAGGTGTTGCCCGCCATAGCTACCTATAACGAGGATCACTATAACGCAGCTCTGATACCAGCTTGTTGGTGTAAGGGCCTAATAAACTCAAGCTATTAGGACTTAATCAAACTTAAAACCTCTCCTCGGGGTCACCTCCAAGGGTCCCTGGGTGCCTGGTACAAGACCAGCCCCTATCCTCGGGTCCGAGTTTGTAGAGAGAGGGATCAAGAAGGACTTAGTCAAAACAGCAAGAGTACCTTGAACGTCGCGCAGCGTGCCGTGCAGACCGTCGATCGGATTAAGCTGAGAATTCGCTATATCGAAGCTCGCTCCAAGAGCTTTAAAATGAGCCAAGTTGCCTCGCGAAAAGTTCTGCCATTACTAAGTTATGGCTCGGACAGCGTTTGCCTAGCGTTGGAGTGCTAGCATACTAGCGTTGACTCGGGTAGCATTCCGCCGTCGAATAGCGCAGAAACGAAATTCCAGCGAGGAAGGAATTCGCTTGAATCAATTTGACTATATTCAGGTACAAACAGAGAAGGATTAAATAGTTCTAGCTAGCAAGGACCTTGGGAATCAACCTGGGAACAACCAGGGATGATCCCAAATAATTCCAAGCAACAGAACCAACCTGGCTGGACAAAATAGCAGGTGGTAGGTTGGTAAACAACCTCTGGTTCTGTTTTTCCAACCTGGGAAAACAACAACCAGGTTCAGGTTCTAAAAACAGAACCTGTTTTGTCTTTGCCCAACCAGCCAAATGCTGGTTCCGCTGGTTTCCCCTGGCCTTGTAGCATGCAGATACAGACAAACAACATCCAACCTTCACCTAAATTGTACCCCTATAGTGCCTTCCCTGCTACACTATAGTTAACCAAACAAAACAGTACAATTCCGAGTTGGATAGAACTGAATCTGCGCAATCAACTCAACCGAACTGCAAAGCTTCCATCTTGGGTTCCTTTGCGAGCTCGTCCTTCCTGCTTGCACTGTTCATAGCGCATACAATGTTGTGCCAAAGCGCACATTGCGCGAGTACCTGCAAATGCATCAAGCGAAAAATGCGAAAGCAAACAAACACACGAACACACCATTCACACGCAAATGCATTCGCACACGCATACTCGTACAAACAGACGGCAGGATGTCGTGCAATATGCATTTGCACCCAACATAACAGGGGAGATGTCCGCTGGGACGCCGGCTTTGGTGTAGCAGGACGTTGAGGACTGTGAAGCCGGCGAAGCTGAAGGGGAGCAGTCGGACGCCGGGCAGTTCACTGACAGCGAAGTAGTGGAGGTCAACTCTAAGCAGCCTGAACTACGACGTTCAAGCCGAGTCCGGAGGCCGCCGGAGCGGCTAACCTACCATGTCTGCCTCCCGCCGGCCGCATACCTTCTTTACGTTGTACAACAACGGCAACGACGACCTGGCGTACAATGACGCCGAGGACGATGAGGAGTTTCCGGGTCTCGACCCCGACATGCACGTCGACCCCGAGCACCACTGGCACATTGCAACCACGACGGTGAAGGAGGCGCTGGCGAGCTGGAAGGGTAAGGCGGTGAAGGCCGCCATGGACGAGGAAATACGGATCCTCATCGCGAACGGCACGAGGGAGCTCGTTGAGCGCCCCCGCGGCGTCAACATCATGAAGAACCGGTGGGTGCTGATGACGAAGTACCACATCCGCGATATCGTAGAGTGCGAGAAGGCGAGGCTGGTCGTGAAAGGCTTCACGCAGGTGTATGGCGCCGACTACGACGAGACGTACGCGCCGGTGAGCAGCTACGTCACGCTGAGGATCTTCCTCAGCATCGTCGTCGTCCTCGACCTCAACCTGATGCAGCTGGACATGAAGAACGCCTTCCTGCAGAGCAAGCTCGACCGCGTGCTGTACATGTACCAGCCGGACTACTTCAACGATGGGACCGGCCGGGTGTGCAAGCTGCTGAAGAGCCTGTACGGGCTGAAGCAGTCGCCGCTGTTGTGGTACAAGGCGCTCAACGACGTGCTGGTTGGCGCTAGGTGGAAGAAGAGCCAGGTTGACGAGGCTCTCTACTTCAAGGTCGGCGGTGATGGCGCGGCCTGCTGGGTGCTGGTCTACGCCGACGAGATGCTCGACGCCAGTAGCACCACCGCGATGCTGAAGGAGCTGCTAGGGGCCGCCTTCGAGCTGCGCGGAGCGCTATCTCGGGCTAGAAATCGTGCGTGACAGGTCGGCAAGGAAGCTGTGGCTGCACCAGCAGGGGTACGTCGACAAGCTGCGTAGGCGGTTCCTCGACAAGGAGAAGACCGGGCGCACTCCAAAGACGCCGGTCTCCGTCGACGCCTACGCCGAGCTGACGTTCGACGACGAGGAGGCGCAGGAGCGCCAGGAGGAGGAATAGGGGCAGAAGGTCGGTTCGCTGCAGTTCGCGGCGACGACGACGAGGCCGGACATCGCCTTCGCCTGCAGCAAGCTGGGGAGCGGCCTCACGGTGAGGAGCGACCAGCATTGGCGCGAGGTCGACTGCTGCCTCGCCTACCTCGCCAACACGCGCAACACCACCCTGGAGTTCGGCAGTGGACCAGAGTCGCTGGAGCTGGTCAGCTACGTGGACGCCGACGACGCCGGCGACAAGCAGAACCGAACGAGCACGGGCGGCTACGTGTTCGTCTACGGAGGGGCCGCAGTCTCTTGGTCGAGCCAGCGCATCAAGTGCGCGACGCTGTCGTCGACTGAGTCGGAGTACGTGGTGGCCACCAAAGCAGGCAAGGAGGGACACCACCTTCGCTTCCTTCTTGTAGAGTTCCGGCAGCTGGATGTCGGGAAGCCGGCCGTCCTTCAGCTGGACAACAAGTCGGCAATCACGGTCGCTGAGGGCATGGGGTTGACGGGCAACCTCAAGCACATGGAGCGGCGATAGGTCTGGTTGTAGCACATGGTGAGGCGCGGGAAATTCACGCCATTCGACGGAAAATACTAATATACCTGATCCTTCGAATTCGAGCTGATGATGGAAGGAGCCCAAATCTTCGGATTCTTTGACGGTTCCCTGCCATACCCAACGCACGGGACACAATACGACAAGCAGCAGTACACGTATCAGTCGCTGATGGCATATACCATCCTCCTACGAAACTTCACGGCAAGCGAGCAACAGAACATCCGATCTTATCGCATATACGGCAACTCCGGTGAGCTCGCCTACAATCATCTGAAGAACCTGTATCATGTCGCAATTGACAACGTTCAAATGCAACCCGGCGAAAAGGCAATGGCATGTATCAGTCCGTGTCGCGGTCTGCGCGACAGACTCCTTCGATGCGGCAGAGCACTATCCGAAGACGCCTTTGTCACCGTCATCCTTGTAGGCCACAAACCCCAGTGGCGTTCCACCCGAGCCATTCTTTGATGCCACGGAAGAATCAAGCGTCTGAAGCAAGCGTCTGCGCAGAACTACATGGTGAGCAACAAAACATGGACCTGCATGAAGAACGACACAAGGCTTCCCTGTTGGCTCCATCGTCCTCTGCTCCCCTGTCGGCAGCTTCACTGCAGCCGCCCCCTTCGCCTTTGTCTGCGTTGGCTCCTCAGCCTGCTGCTCTGCTTCCACGCCGACTTGCTTGATGCCACGTCGGCCACCAACTCCCCTCATCGCCGGAGGCCGACGTCGGTGTCAGCGCATGCGGAACGGCGACGGGAGGAGGAATGACTTCCTCAGCGTCCTCATCAGCACGCTCACCGACCTCGGCGAGCAGAAAGAGTGGCACGGTGGAGGTGTTCGGCGGCAAGGTAGCCGTCGACCGCCCTGACGCCGGCCCGTGCGTCAACTTCCATACCTCCAGCGACATGGTTTCGTAGAACACCACGTCCGACGTGGTGACCACCCGAGTGTCGATGAGGTTGAGGAGCTCCCAGCCCTTGCTCTCCTCCGACACGCCGAGATGAAGGCCCCACCGGGCCTTCGGCTGCAGCTTCCCTCCATGCTGCTGTTTGGGGACCAGGAACTGCGCCATGCAGCCCCACACGCGTGCCGACGACAAGTCGGGCTTCTTCCCAGTGAGCAACTGGAACGATGACGTCCCCGGCGGCAGCGACAAGCGCTCCAGGCAGTTCCATACCCAGACGGCCTGTCGTAGGGCGAGGTTCCACCAGTGGTGCTGCACGCCCATGTGCAACAGCATCGTCCGCACCGACTCCACCACCGTCCTCATCTCCCGCTCCGCCATGCCATTCTGCTGCGGGGTGTACGGGCAGGTCAGGTCGTGGACGATCCCCTTGCCGTCCACAAAGGCAGTGAACTCCTTCCCAAGGAACTCCTTTCCCCGGTCAGATCGCAGCTGCAGCACCGACTTCTTCGCCTACCGCTCAACCAACACCAGCCACTGCTCAAACTCCCGCAGCACGTCGGACTTCCTGGCGACCGGCTTCACCCACACGTAGCGGGTCTTGCGGTCCTTCAGCAGCAGGAAGTACAAGCTGCCATCCTTGGCGGCCACACGAAACGGCCCGCACAGGTCGATGTGCACGACGGCCAGGGCGTCCTCGGCGTCCGAGCCCTTGTCGGGGAAAGAGTGCCGCGCCAGCTTCCCGCCGACGCACGAGACGCAGGGCGATGCGGCACCGGACGCCGACGTGAGGTCCAGCCCGGTGACTACCTCGTGCTTTGCTGAGCTCAGGATGGTGTCAATGCCGACGTGCGCGAGCCTCGCGTGCAGCCTGTCCGGCGTCGCCTTCGTCGCCGAGACGATTGCTCGCAGAGCCGCTTCCTCCGCTGCAGTCGTTGCAGAGCAGGGACGTAGGTCGGTGCAGAGGACCCGGCCGGAGTACATAGCTATGCCGAGGACATCGCCGTCCGCCTGCAGCTTCACGCCGTCCTCCTTCAGCTGACCGGCCGACAGCAGGTTCGCGTGCACGCCCGGGACGTACAGCACGTCGGGAATGAGCACCCGCTTCCCGGCCTCCCCTTGCAGCGCAACCGTGCCCCGTCCCTTGACGTCCTGCAGCGCCCCATTGAAGCCGCGCACGTGCATGTCTGCGAAGACCTCTTTCGTCCCCATCAGGTGGTGGGAGCAGCCGTTGTCCAGCAGGATTACCGCCGGGTTTGCCTGTACGGCTGCTGCCACCACCTGGAAATCCTCGCCGGCCTCTGGCGCCAGTGAGACAATCGGCTCCACGGCGCTATCCAGTGAGCACGACGCCTCCCCGTCGCCTCGCCCCTTGCCGCTAGCAGAGGAGTCGGCGTCCTTCGCCGAGGTCGACTTGTTCGACTGCTTCTCCTTGTGCGGCTGGTTTCCTCGACGTGGACGATGGCTGGCCGACCTCCCGCGGCCTCCCTTGGCGTCGTCGTCGGAGTCACTGCGGTTGGGGCACTCAAAGGAGAGGTGGTCGGGGTCGCCGCACAGCCAGCATTCCCGGCGTCGCCCTCCTCCTCCACGACCGCTGTCCTTCGTGGACTTCCCCTAATCGGCGTCTTTGGCCGGCTTGCCACCTCCGCTACCACCGCCGCCAGGCTTGCCGCGCTGCCCCGGTCGGCTACCTTACATCGCCGGGGTGATGTAATTTGCCTGTTGCAGGAGCTCCGTGGTCTTCTCGGCCTCCTGCATCGCCTCGTCCCAAAGGATGAACGAGGTCAGTGAGTCCTCGTTGAGCGACTCCCTCGTGCCTGGCGCCGCCATGAGTCGCTTCATCAGGTTGTAGCTGCTCGGGAGCCCCTTTAGGACGTGCGTAATGTAGGACGCCGTGGAGTACTGCAGGCCGGCCATCCTCATGGTGGCGAGAAGTCGCCGAGCCCGGTTGCAGTAATCGGTCGTCGTCTCCTGCTCGCTCATCCGCAGGTGCGTCATCTGCTCCTCCAGCTGGCCGATGTACAGGTCGTCGGTGACCTGGTACGTCGACTTGATAAAGCGCCATGCCTGATGAACGACGTCTAGTCCCTACACGGCTTCAGGGCGATCTGCATGCCCGACGAGCAGCACCGCGAAATGACAGTGAAGGTCAGTAGCAGCACAACGCAAAACTCCGCACACAAGTCGGGGTAGTTCTCCGACGGCGTTGCCACGGTGCCGGCGGCGAAGCCCATCAGCCCGGCCATCTCCAGCTGAGGCTCGATGGCTTCCTTCCAGGTGAGGATGTCGGGTCGACCGACCAGCAGGGGGGTGACCGAGATCCTAACCGGCGTAAACTTGAAGTAGCCGTAGCTCGGCGCGATCCCTCCCGCCGTCACGTGAGTCGCCGACATCGGCGCCAATCCGCTTCGTCGGCCTCCGACGTCGCCCTGCGAGGCCCCTGCAGCCGCCGACGACTGCATTCCTCGCGCCTGAACGCCGCCGGCTTCACTGACGTGTATCACTCCTCTCGGTCTCGACGTGCCTCCCGCACTGCTGCTGACCTGGTCACCGATGTCGACGCCGGCCGCAGTGTTCGCCGGTCGAGGAGACGCCGGTCGGGAAGGGTGCTCCGTCGCCCACACGGCGCGGATGCCAGCCTCGACGACCGCCCAGAGGAGAGTCTCCCCGTACTCACGGGCATCATGGCGTCTCCTTGCATCGTCCAGCCGTGCTTCCAGGGTATCCACGACGCCCGCCTCAACTACGGGGTCCACCATGGCGTCAAGCATGACCGTCGGTCTACGAACTAAGTAGGTGCGTGCAAAGTCGGCTAAACTGAAGGTGACGTCGCGGTGTCGTCCACGCTCACCGCACCATGCGGAGATAACCGTATCAACGGGAGCTAGACCACGGGCTAGGCGCGGGGCAGGGATGATCTCTACGTTTGTTCCCTTAGTCGTTTGCTGGTGCTTTCACTACTTGCTGGTTCACGGAGGAATTTGACAAGAGTTCCACTAGCAAAAGTTCACAACAATGAGGTTCAGAATGATAGCAACAACATTGGCAACACAGACTACATCAGAGCTAGCACAACTGCTGGTTGACTGCCAGCGGAGCACGGTCGACCGCGTGCCAGCACGACTTGGTCGACCGCGCTCTAGCAGTACATAGATGCGGCTCGCCAACATTTCAAGTCTACGGTGTGCCAACGGTGCAGCGAGTCAGCTGCACAGCATTGCATCCGCGGGACAACAGTGCACCCGCTTCGTAGGTGTGCACGGCTGGTTAGTGCTCCACGCCCTGTCACGTGCACAGCGCAGACGCCTAGCAGACTCCACGCCAACGACTGCGCCCACCAGCCACGTCGACCTCGGGATACCACCCCCGAGGTCGGTCTCGCAGAAGCTAGCATCGTCGACTTTCGCACACGACGCCCGGGTATCCCGGACGACCGGGCAACCCCGCCTGGTCGTCCAGCCCAGTCGGTCGCCGGCTACACCAAACCCGGCGTCCCAGGGTCGGCGTCCTGGCGTCCAGGTCGGCGTCCACTCGCCCAGGACGCCGTCCAGGCGCCCAGGTCGGCGTCCAGGCGCCCGGGACGCCGAGCAGACGCCCAGGTCGGCGTCCAGCCTCCCAGGACGCCGAGCAGACGCCCAAGTCGGCGTCCAGGCGCCCAGGACGCCGTCCAGACGCCCATAACGCCACCCAGACGCCAAGGACGGCGTCCACCTGCTCGGCGCCCTCCAGCCAGGCGCCCCCCAGCTCAACGCCCTTGCAGTGGCCCCCGTACCCACTGCTGCAGGTCGGCTGCACCCCCCTGCACACCCGACCACGAGGTCGGCTCCGCCCAAGCGAGGACGGGGCCAAACACTACTCCCTTTGACAAGCTCCTGGTTTCGTAGGCGCTTCAGTGGATTTTGCAGCTGGTCCTTGGGCGGTGCCTCCTTATGTCTGTAGTCTAGAGACCGGAGGTGCATTAGGGGTAGTGCTGGGGGATCCAGTAGATGATCTCTTTTCCTTCTGTGTTGCCATGTCCTCTTGTTGTCTGAGTTTTGGAAAGTAAAGAAGTAGTTGAGCCTTGTATTACTAGCTCTCATACCATGTTGGGCTGAGAAAAGCCCTTAGGATCTTTTAATAACTAAGGTTCAGAGTAATGTATTTAGCGGAAGCGTCTTTAATGAGACTTGGTTGAACCACCTTGCACTAGTATGTGAGAACAAGATAAGTTGAATCATAATGCAGAGATACAAGGTTTAGATAAGATTACAAGGATAACATAGAAACCGCTTTGTTTTTAACCGTAATTGTAACCTCTAATGCGATTCGATACAGCGACGACTCGGGTAACTGCTCAATGTCGAGTTCAGTTATTTGTCCTTGCTATCGTGCTGCCTCAGCGAGTCAAAGGTCGTTGACCTTTGACCTTCGCTTTAAGTCCCGGCTGTTGTCATTTTTGTGATCCGCTTTACTATAGCTCGGTTGACTCGGTGTTGCTTCGCTTAGGGCTTGTTTCGATCTTGTTGTAGTGCTTCGACATTCCAGAGGTGTATTTACATGTTTCCAACAGTAGATATGCATGACTGAATGAGGGGTTGGGGTGTGGGAAATTTTTAGATTGCGTGTCTTGATGGGTGTCTTAATGGGGTGTCTGGATGTGGTTCTCTATGTGTTGTGCTTTTGGGGTCTTCCGGTATCTGTAGTTTCCCTTTCCCTTTCCTTTACCCTTTCCTTTCCTCTTCCTCTCTTTCACTCTTTCTCTTTCCTTCACCCTTTCCTTCTCTTTTTCTCTCTTTCTCTCTTTCTCTTTTTTCTCCTTCCTTTTCCCTTTCCTTTCTCTTTCCTCTCTTTCTGTCCGTCTCATTTTCTCTTTCCATTCCCACTCACCTTAACTGCGTAGTTCTGCTCCGTTGCTGTGTTTTGTATTTTTGTTGATAAAAGACATAATGGAAAAAATAAAACAAGATTCGACGTTTACGAGTTGTATTCCATGTGTAACAAACATTATGATGGAGTGTATTACATTGATACTCTATTTATAGATGCAATGCACTAAGTTCTTCGTATTTATGGGACAAGCTCGATGATTTCCTATTTTGGAAGAAGCATATTTTCTAGATGTTTATTCCCTCAAAATTGTTTAGTGTGTAAATTAATATGGAACAACGTTGACATTTATGTTCTTTCTGTGATTGTAATAAACATGAATGGTTTCACAAAAAAAAAACTTACTGTATTGTTTCATGTTATTATAGCGGGTCTTATGCTTGCAACAACTGTATAGGATGTGTCAGCTATTTGGATGGCGTGGTTACGAACGTGTTTTCGTGTGACACTAGCTTCCAAATCTAGTGTGTGCGTGATTTTCTTTGTCAAGTGCCCAGGTTTTTTTTATACATATTCGTTGTGGCAAATGCCCATGTCTTGCAATTCGCCCTTATGCGCATCTTCCCATGTACAGTACTTATATAAAGTTTCAGTGCCTCGTTCTGCGCTGGCATAAAATTTGTCACCAGCTCCAAGACAACAAAGCCCAACAAGAATAGGCTCGTTTCTTGGTTCTTGTTCTTGTTTCTTGTTCTTGGTTCTTGTTTTTGGTTCTTGTTCGTGGTTCTTTTTCTTGGTTCTTGTTCTTAATTCCTCTCGACAAGCACCTTTTCTGTCAAAGCTATGTGCTTGTGGATTATCTATAGGCATTATTGGGGTAGCTTACAAGGGGTACAATCTATTAGGGTTAGTACTTGTACCCAATTCTCTCATAGTTCACATATTCCTCTCTCGTTATCTAGATATTGTATTGTGAACGGGAGTTGTGTTTGGCTCCGTCCCCACTTGGGCGGAGCCGTCCTTGTGGTCGGGTGTGCGGGGGACGCAGCCGAGCTGCAGCAGTGGGCGAACTGGTCGACTTGCACGGGGGCCACTACAAGGGAGCCGACTGCCGAGCGCCGAGTTCCGGGGTGGTCGACCTGGCCAAGTCGACCTGGTAGGGCGCCAACTTCAGGGCGCCGACCTGCGGTGGCCGACGACTTGGCAAAGTCGGCGGCCCGATTCCTCCGTGGTCGACGGAAGGAGGCCACCATGGGTGACGCCGACCTGGAGGTGTCGACTTGGTTGCCCGGTCGACCGGGATACCCGGGCGACAGACTTCCGCGGAGGCGTGCGAATGTCGCTGGTGTGGCTTCTGCGAGATCGACCTCGGGGATGGTATCCCGAGGTCGACGTGGCTGGTGGGCGCAGTAGCTGGCGTCGACTTTGCCAGGCGTCTGCGCTATGATCGTGACAGGGCGTGGAGCACCAATCGGCCGCACGCACCTGTGAAGCAGGTGCACCGTTGTCCTGGAGGTGCAACGCCGTGCAGCCAACTTGCTGCAGCGTTGGCACACCGTGGACTTGCAACGTTGGCAAGCCGCTACTCTGCAGCGCTGGAGCGGTGCGAGCCTTGCAGCGCTGGACTATGGTCGAACGTGCTACGTTGGAGGTTGACCAGCAGCTTTGCTAGTTCAGATGTAGCCTTGCATGCCAATGTTGTACTCATAATTGTTGTCAACTTTTGCTAGTGAAACTTTTGCCAAATTCCCCCGTGAACCAGCAAGTAGTGAGAGCACAAGCAAACGACTAAGGAACGAACGCAGAGATCACCCTCACACCCGTGCCTAGGCCGTAGCCTAGCTCCCGTTGATACGGTTATTTTTGCATGGTGCGGTGAGCGTGGACGACACCGCAACGATACCTTCGGGCTAGCCAACTTTTGCACTTACCTGTCACGTTCGTAGACCGGCAGCTGTGTTAGTCACCATGGTAGGCGCTGTAGGTGACGCAGGGGTGGTGGTCACCCTGGAGGCACGGCTGGAGGACGCGAGGAGACGCCACATGGATGGCAAGCATGGGGAGACGCTTCCCCTGTCAGTCGTCGAGGCCGGCATCCGCGCCATGTGGGCTGCGGAGTACCCTTCTCGACAGGCCACTCCTCGACCGGTGAACAACGAGGGCGGCGTCGACGTGGGCGTCAACGCCGGTGACCAAGTCGGCAGTAGTGCTGGAGGCACGACGAGGCAGCGAGGCGTGATTCACGCTAATGAAGTCGGCGACGTTCAGGCGCGAGGGATGCAGTCGTCGGCGGCTGCAGGCTCCTCGCAGGGTGACGTCGGAGGACGTCGGAGCAGGGTGACGCCGTTGTCGGTGACCCAAGTGACGGCGGGTGGGATAGCGCCGAGCTACAGCTACTTATTTACGCCGGACAGAATCTTTGTCACCCCCGGTCGAACTGACATTCTTACCTGGAAGGAAGCCATCGAGCCTCAGCTGGAGATGGCCGGGCTGATTGGCTTCACCGCCGGCACCGTGCTGCCGTCGGAGAACTACCCCAAGCTGCGTGCGGAGTTTCGCGTCGTACAGCTGTTGACCTTCACAGTCATTTCGCGGTGCTGCTCGCTGGGCGTGCATATCGCCTTGAAGCCGTGCAGGGACTACGTTGATGTCGGCCACCAGGGGTGGCACTTCATCGAGTTGACGTACCAGGTCACCGACAACCTGTACATCGGTCAGCTCGAGGAGCAGATGACGCACCTGCGGATGGGCGAGCAGGAGACGGCGACGGACTACTGCAACCGGGCTCGGCGACTTCTCGCCACCATGAGGATGGCCGGCGTGCAGTACTCCACAGCATCGTACGTCACGCACGTCCTGAAGGGACTCCCGAGCAGCTACAACCTGCTAAAGCGGCTGTCGGTGGTGCCGAGCACGCGGGCGACGCTCAACGAGGACTCCCTAACCTCGTACATCCTGCGGGACGAGATGATGCAGGAAGCCGAGCGGTCCTGGGAGCTGCTGCCGCAGGTGAACTACGCCGCCCCGGTGGTCGACCGGGACAATGTGGGCAGTCTAGCGGCAGTGGAAGTGGTGGTGGACGGTCAGCCAAGGATGTCGACAAGACGAAGTCGGCCAATGATGGCGGTCGCGGAGGAGGAGGTCAGCGCCGGGAGTGCTGGATCTGCCATAGCCCCGACCACCTCTCCTTTGAGTGTCCCGACCGCAGTGACTCCGACGACGACGACGCCAAGGGAGGCCGCGGGAGGTCGGCCAATCGTCGTCCACGTCGGGGGAGCAAGCCACACAAGGAGAAGCAGTCGACCAAGTCGACGACTTCCTCTAAGGATGTCGACTCCTCCTCTGGCGGCAAAGGGCGAGGCGACAAAGAAGCGTCGTGCTCGCTAGTCGGCGTCGTGGAGCCGACCGTATCGCCGGAGGCCGGCGAGGACTTCCAACCGGTGGCAGCAGTGGTGCAGGCAAAACCCGGCAGTGGTCCTGCTCGACAGCAACTGCTCGCACCACCTGATGGGGACGAAGGCGGTCTTTGTCGACCTATAGCCAAGCGGCGACGTCAAGCATGTGCGTAGCTTCAATGGGGCGCTGCAGGACGTCCAAGGCCGTGGCACGCTCGCCCTGCAAGGAGCGGCCGAGAAGCAGGTGCTCATCCCCGACGTGCTCTACGTCCCGGGCGTGCAGGCGAACCTGTTGTCGGCTGGCCAGCTCAAGGAGAACGGGGTGAAGCTGCAGGACGACGGCGACGGGATGCTGCTCGTCTCGGCAGCCGGGGAAGTTATCGGCCCGACGACGTACATCGGCCGGGTCCTCTACACCGACCTCTGTCCCTGCTCGGCGACGTCAACCACGGCCACGACGAAGGTGGCGACTCTGAGAGTGATCGTTTCGACGACAAAGTCGGCGCCGGCAAGGTGGCACGCGCGGCTTGCGCACGTGGGCATTGACACCATCACAAGCTCAGCGAAGCACGAGGTCGCCACCGGCCTGGACATCAAGCTTCGGTCCGCACCACCTCTCCGTGTGTCTCGTATGTCGGCGAAAAGCTGGCGCGGCACACCTTCCCCGACCAAGGCTCCGACGCCGAGGATGCCCTGGCTATCATGCACATCGACCTGTGCGGGCCATTTCGTGTGGCTGCCAAGGATGAGATCCTGTACTTCCTGCTGCTGAAGGACCGCAAGACCCACTACGTGTGGGTGCGGTCGGTCACCAAGAAGTCGGACGTGCTGCGGGAGTTCCAGCAGTGGCTGGTGACGGTTGAGCGACAAACCAAGAAGGCGGTGCTGATGCTGCGCTCCGGCCGAGGAGGGGAGTTCCTTGGGAAGGAGTTCACCGCCTTGACCTTACCTGCCCCTACACCCCGCAGCAGAACGGCATGGCGGAGCGGGAGATGAGGACGGTGGTGGAGTCGGTGCGGACGATGCTGCTGCACATGGGCGTGCAGCACCACTGGTGGCACCTCGCTCTGCGGCAGGCCGTCTGGGTCCGCAACTGCCTTGAGATGTTGGCGATGCCGCCGGGGACGACGCCGTACTAGCTGCTGACCGAGAAGAAGCCCAACTTGTGGAAACCATGTCCCTCCAACTTGTGGAAGTTGGAGCATGGGCCACATCAGTCCGGACGTCGGTCAACCCGCCGACAGACACCTCCACGGTGACACTCCCCCTACTCGCCGACGTCGGTGAGATTGCTGATGAGGATGCCGAGGCCGTCCGCACCTTCTCCCCTTCGCTTGCCCCTCCCCTTGTAGCCGACTTGTGTGGTAGGGCTCCGGTATCGGCCTCCAGCGATGAGGGGAGAGTGAGGCGTCGACTGTGGCGCCGGCCAAGTGCATCGCCGGTGGCCAACGTGGCGTCAGGCAAGTTGGCGTGGAAATGAAGTCAAAGTCGACAGGGGAGCAGCAGGCCGGGGAGGCGCGGCCGGCTTTGGTGAAGTCGCGACGGAGGCGTCAGCAGAGATGCCGTTGACAGGGGAGCAGCCAGCGGTGAAGCTGACCATGGAGCAGTCGGCACCCGGGCAGTTGCCAGAGGAGCCGATGATAGGGGAGAAGTCGGCAGGGATGCCGACTGTAGTGCAGTAGGACGAGGATGTCAGTGAAGCCGGAAAAGATTGGGGGGAGCAGTCGGACAGCGTTCAGGCCGGGCTCGAAGGCCGCTTGATTTCTTGTCCTACCATGCGTCTGCCTACATCACGGCATACGACAAAGATGACGATGACCTGGCATATGATGACGCCAAGGAAGACGTCGACCTGCCGGAGCTCGGCCCTGACATCCACGCCGACCCCGAGCACCGTTGGGACATCGCGACGATGACGGTGAAGGAGGCATTGGCGAGCTGGAAGGGCAAGGCAGTGAAGGCCGCCATGGACGAGGAGATCCGCAGCCTCATCGCCAACGGCACGTGGGAGCTGGTGGAACGGCCACGCGGCGTCAACATCATCAAGAACCAGTGGGTGCTGATGACCAAGTACCACGTCGACGACACGGTCGCCCGGGAGAAGGCGAGGCTGGTCGTGAAGGGCTTCACGCATGTGTATGGCGCCGACTACGACGAGACATACACGCTGGTGAGCAGCTACGTCATGCTGAGGATCTTCCTCAGCATCGTCACCGTCCTCGACCCGAACCTGATGCAGGTCGACATTGAGAACGCTTTCCTCCAAAGCAAGCTCTACTGGGTCTTGTACCTGTATCAGCCGGACTAATACAAGGACGGGACCGGCCGGGTGTGCAAGCTGCTGAAGAGTCTGTACGGGCTGAAGCAGTCGCCGCTGTTGTGGTACAAGGCACTGAACGACGTGCTGGTCGGCGCCGGGTGGAAGAAGAGCCAAGTCGACGAGGCTCTGTACTCCAAGGTTGGCGAGGATGGCGTGGCCTGCTGGGTGCTGGTCTACGTCGACGACCTGCTCGCTGCCAGCAGCAGCACTGCTATGCTGAAGGAGCTGCTGGAGGCCGCCTTCGAGCTACGCAAGATCTTGCCGGTGGAGCGCTACCTCGGGCAGGAGATCGTGCGCAACAGGTCGGCGAGGAAATCCTGGCTGCACCACCAGGGGCACGCCGAAAAACTATGCAGGCAGTTTCTCGACAAGGTGAAGACCGGGCGCACCATGAAGACGCCTTTCCGTCGACGCCTACGCCCAGCTGACGTTCGACGATGAGGAGGCACAGGAGCACCAGGAGGAGGAGTATCGGGAAAAGGTCGGCTCGCTGCAGTTCGCGGCGATGACGACGAGGCCAGACAGCGCCTTCGCCTGCAGCAAGCTGAGGAGCGGCCTCACGGTGAGGAGCGACCAGCACTGGCGCGAGGTCGACCGCTGCCGCTGGTTCGGCGGTGAACCAGAGTCGCTGGAGCTGGTCGGCTACGTGGACGCCGACGATGCCGGCGACAAGCAGAACCGGACGAGCACAGGCGGCTACAAAGGGGCCGCGGTCTCCTGGTCAAGCCAGCGCATCAAGTGCGCGACGCTGTCGTCGACCGAGTCGGAGTACGTAGCGGCCACCGAAGCCGGCAAGGAGGGACGCCGCCTTCGCTTCCTTCTTGCTAATTCTGGCAGCTGGACGCCAGGACGCCGAATGTCCTTCGGGTGGACAACAAGTCGGCTATTACGGTCGCCAAGGGCATGGGGTTGACAGGCAACCTCAAGCACATGGAGCGGCGACACCACCGAACAGCCAGCCGACTTCCTGACAAAGGCGCTGCACTACCCGGCCTTCAACCAGTGCTCCGTCGCAAATGGCCAAGTGCGCCTGGCCGACGTGGGCGACGACGACGACGACGTGCAGCAGTAGGTGCCATGCCCTCTTGCATGGCTGGTGCAGTGACTGGCGTGTTGTGCGTTGTGTGCACGCCACTAAGCTGCCGTATGGGCTGGGGGCCCAAGCGTGAACGCGGCAGAGGAGTGTCAACGAGAGTTATGTTTGGCCCCGTTCCCACTTGTGCTGAGCCGACCTCGTGGTCCGGTGTGCGAGGGACGCAGCCCACCTGCAGCAGTGGGTGAGCTGGTCGACGAGACTGGTCGACTTGCACGGGGGCCACTGCAAGGGCGCCGATTCCGGGCGTCGAGTTCCAGGGTGGTCGACCTGGCGAAGTCGACCTCGCAGAGCGCCGACTTCAGGGCGCCGACCTGCGGTGGCCGACGACTTGGCAAAGTCGGCGGCCTAGTTCCTTCGTGGTCGACGGAAGGAGGCCGACCAGGGGTGACGCCAACCTGGTGGTGTCGACCTGGTTGCCCGGTCGACCGGGATATCCTGGCGACGGACTTCCGCGAGGTATACATATATCACAGTACATGGCAAAACTAAAGCAGAGATAACTAAATCAACAAGAGCTAGTCCATGGGGAAGGCACGGTTATGAGGGTGATCTCTGCGTTCCTTAGTCGTTTGCTTGTGTTCTCTCTATACACACATTCACAGGAAGAATCGGCAAGAGTTTCACTACCAAAAGTCTACAACAATGGTTCAGAATGATAGCAACAAGGTTGGCATGCAAGACTACATCAGATGCTAGCAAGCATGCAGGCCGACAACCAGCACAACATGGTCGACCGCGTTCCAGCAGTGCAAAGTCACGACCTGCCAATGCTACAAGTCGATGGCGTGCCAACGCTACAGCAAGGCGGCTAGACAACGTTGCACCCGCAAAACAGTAGTGCACCTGCTTCACAGGTGCTCGCAGTTGATTGGTGTGCTGTGCCTCGTCACCTGCACAGCGCAGACATCAAGGAATTCACAAGCTGTTGATTCCACCTGATCGGCCACGTCGACCTTGGGATACCACCACCGAGGTTCGCCTCGCCAGAACCACCTGGGTGATCGTCGCGCTTCTCCGCAGAACCTCGTCGTCCGGGTAACCTGGTCGACCGGGCAACCACGTCGACCAGCTGCTCCCATCTCCTCGTGCCCGTTGACCACCCAGGTCGACGACCACCTCTGATCGACCACACCAGGTCGACCACACACCTGGTCGACCAACTCCAGGTCGACCAGCACAACTGTCAGCCGACCACACCAAGTTGGCTCCCCAAGTTGGCGTCACCAAGTCGACGCCCTCCTCTGGTCAACTTCGCCAAGTCGACTACCCAACAAAGTCGGCGCCCTCCCAAGTCGGCGCCCTTCCTAGGTCAACGAGCCCCATCGTCGACCACCAGTTGATGTCGCTGCTGGCGTCCCATACTCGGTGGCGTCGCAGTTGCCCCGTGCAGGTCGACCAACCCGTCGACCAGCTCACCTACGTCGGCGTCGCCCACAGCTGCAGGTCGGTTGCACCTCCCACACACCCAACCACGAAGTTGGCTCTGCCCAAGCGAGGACGGGGCCACACAACAACTCCTATTGATACTCCCCTGCCGCGTTTGCGCTTGGGCCTCCAGCCCACACGTCAGCACTACTCGGAGAATTGCTCGTTGGCATGCACACAACACACAGCATGTCGGTCACCACACCAGCAGTGTAGAAAGGCTCAGCACCTACTGCAACACGTCGACGTCACCGTCGTGATGTCGGACAGGCGCACTTGGCGACGGAGCACCGGTTGAAGGCCGGAAAGTGCAGCGCCTTCGTCAGGAAGTCGGCCTGCTGCTTGGTGGTCGGGATGTACTTCAGCATGAACTTCCTGCGCTTCACCATTTGCTGCAGCCAGACATACCGCCGCACCATGTGCCGGAGGTTACCATGCAGCCCCAAGCCTACGGCGACGGTGATGGCCGATTGGTTGTCCACACGAAGAACGGTCGGCGTCTCAGGGTCCAACAGCTGGAACTCTACAAGAAGGAAGCGCAGTTGACAAGCCTCCTTGCCAACTTCTGTGGCCGCGACGTACTCCGACTCGGTCGACGACAGTATCGCGCGAACTTGATGCGCTGGCTCGACCAGTAGACTGCGGCCCCTCCGGAGACGAACACGTCGCCGCCCATGCTCGTCATGTTCTGCTTGTCGCCTACGTTGTCGGCGTCCACATAGCTGACCGGCTTCAGTGACTCTGGTTCACTGCCAAAATCCAGGGCGGTGTCACGAGTGTTGGCGAGGTAGGCGAGGCAGCGGTCGACCTCACGCCAGTGCTGGTCGCTCCTCACCGTGAGGCCGCTCCCCAGCTTGCTGCACGCGAACGCGATGTCCGGCCTCGTCGTTGTCGCCCGAACTAGAGCGAGCCGGACTTTTGCTGGTACTCCTCCTTCTGACGCACCTGTGCCTCCTCGTCGTCGAACATCAGCTCTGCGTAGGTGTCGATGGCGACCGGCGTCTTCGGGGTGCGCCCGGTCTGCTCCTCGTCAATGCAATGCCTGTGCAGCTTGTCGGTGTAGTTCGGATGGTGCAGCCACAACTTCCTCGCCGGCCTGTCGCGCACGATCTCCAGCCCGAGGTATTTCTCCACCGGTGAGATCTTGCGCAGCTCGAAGGCGGCCTCCAGCAGCTCCTTCAGCATGGCGGTGGTGCTGCTGGCGGCGAGCAAGTCGTCGACGTAGACCAGCACCCAACAGGCCACACCATCGTCGCCGACCTTGAAGTAAAGGGCCTCGTCGACCTGGCTCTTCTTCCAGCCAGCGCCGACCAGCACGTCGTTGAGCGCCTTGCACACTTGGCCGGTCATATCGTTATAGTAGTTCGGCTGGTACATGTACAATACCCCGTCAAGCTTGCTCTGCAAGAAGGCGTTCTTCACGTCGAACTGCATTAGGTTGAGATTGAGGACGACGACGACTCTGAGGAAGATCCTCAGCGTGATGTAGCTGCTCACCGGCGCGTACGTCTCGTTGTAGTCGGCGCCATACACCTACGTAAAGCCCTTTACGACCAGCCTCGCCTTCTCCCGGGCGACCGTGTCGTCGAAGTGCTACTTGGTCATCAGCTCCCACCGGTTCTTCATGATATTGACGCCTCGTGACTGCTCAACTTGTTGGGTGCAAATTTACATTGCACGACATCCTGCCGTCTGTTTGTACGAGTATGCGTGTGCGAATGCATTTGCGTGTGAATGGTATGTTCGTGTGTTTGTTTGCTTTCGCAATTTTCGCTTGATGCATTTGCAGGTACTCGCGCAATGTGCGCTTCGGCACAACATTGTACGCGCTATGAACAGTGCAAGCAGAAATGACGAGCTCGCAAAGGAACCCAAGATGGAAGCTTTGCAGTTCGGTTGAGTTGATTGCGCAGATTCAGTTCTATCCAACTCGAAATTGTACTGTTTTGTTTGGTTAACTATAGTGTAGCAGGGAAGGCACTATAGGGGTACAATTTAGGTGAAGGTTGGATGTTGTTTGTCTGTATCTGCATGCTACAAGGCCAGTGGAAACCAGCGGAACCAGCATTTGGCTGGTTGGGCAAAGACAAAACAGGTTCTGTTTTTAGAACCTGAACCTGGTTGTTGTTTTTCCCAGGTTGGAAAAACAGAACCAGAGGTTGTTTACCAACCTACCACCTGCTATTTTGTCCAGCCAGGTTGGTTCTGTTGCTTGGAATTATTTGGGATCATCCCTGGTTGTTCCCAGGTTGATTCCCAAGGTCCTTGCTAGCTAGAACTATTTAATCCTTCTCTGTTTGTACCTGAATATAGTAAAATTGATTCAAGCGAATTCCTTCCTCGCTGGAATTTCGTTTCTGCGCTATTCGACGGCGGAATGCTACCCGAGTCAACGCTAGTATGCTAGCACTCCAACGCTAGGCAAACGCTGTCCGAGCCAGAACTTAGTAATGGCAGAACTTTTTGCGAGGCAACTTGGCTCATTTTAAAGCTCTTGGAGCGAGCTTCGATATAGCGAATTCTCAGCTTAATCCGACCGACGGTCTGCACGGCACGCTGCGCGACGTTCAAGGTACTCTTGCTGTTTTGACTAAGTCCTTCTTGATCCCTCTCTCTACAAACTCGGACCCGAGGATAGGGGCTGGTCTTGTACCAGGCACCCAGGGACCCTTGGAGGTGACCCCGAGGAGAGGTTTTAAGTTTGATTAAGTCCTAATAGCTTGAGTTTATTAGGCCCTTACACCAACAAGCTGGTATCAAAGCTGCGTTATAGTGATCCTCGTTATAGGTAGCTATGGCGGGCAACACCTCGGCGGGAGCTGGTGAATCTTCAGCCCAAGATCGTAGCGGCAGCCAAGATTCTGGTCTTTCAGCGCCAAGGGGAGCGCGAACAAACCAGGGCTCGCTTGTCAAGGAGGTGCTGAAGAATTTCACCGTCGAGAAGTTCAATGGTGAGGGCTATGATGATTGGGCCTGGAAAATGCAATTATATTTCCGTCAGATCGGTTTGCTGAAACTAATGATTGGGGAGGAGCCTAGACCGAGTGACCCCACGCTGCAGGAAGATTGGGACGAGCGCTCCTCGGCTGGCTACTATTTGATGTCGCAGAGTTTGGAGCTGAACCAGCGTCACCACGTCATGCACCTGCTGCCGGAGGTTGAATGCGGTCCGAAGGCGTGGACCGTGTTGAAGGAGCTGCACGCCCCGACCTCCGTTGTCGCAACGTTGATGCTGGAGAGGGAGCTGTCCGCGTTGCGCCTGAGCGAGGGAGAGCCGGTGCAACCAGTCCTGGACAAGATGCGCGACCTCTACGCGAAGTTGGCGACCGCGGGAATCACCTACCCGGAGCAGACCAAGTGCTTGAAGATGCTCTCGCTGCTGCCGGAATCGTGGCTTCAATTTACGAGCGGATTGAGCCTGCCGCAGAACCAGAGCTTGTGGACGCTCGAGTGGGTGCGGACGAAGATTCTGGAGGAGGACTTCCGTCGCCGCCAACTGAGGGGTGGAGACGACGGCAGCAGCGGCTACGGGATGCAAGGGAGCCGACGTGGCAGAGGACGTGGCTTCGGTGGTGCTGGACGCGGTGCAAAGAAAGACGACGACTCCAACGACCAACAAGGAGGTACCGGTTGGGGTCGCGGTGCGAAATCTGGACGTGGGGGCAAGTCGGGTGCTGGTGGCAAAATGAAAGGGAGTTGCTGGTATTGTGAGAAGGAAGGGCACCCCTGGTTTTTGTGCTATAAGAAACCCGATGGATGGACCCCCCAGAATCGTCACCAGGATGGCGGCGCGCGGAGGAACCAGAAAAACGGCGCCAACATGGTCGCTGATTCGTCCGACAACAACCCGAAGGGCAACGGCGGTGCGGAGAAGAAGAAGGAGCGCACCGCGGGCCAATTCTTCCATGTGGGAGACAAGGGGGAGCAAGGAGACGCCTCTGCCAAAGTTGGAGCAGAGCTGCACCCCCTAGACTATTGGGTGTTGGACACAGGCGCTGCTTGGACGATGACGCCGCGCAAGGACCTGCTGGACGAAGTACGAGCTGCACCGATCAATGAAGTGTGCTCCGCCTCTGGACACATGTTGAAGGTGGCTGGTGCGGGACGAGCTGCGTTTAAGGGAGCGGATGGCAAGCCGGTGGTGCTGCACGACGTTCTCTTCGTCCCCGACCTGAAGGCCAACCTTATCTCCCTCCGTAAGCTTGGCAAGGCTGGGGTGAACACCAACACGGATGGGGCACGCACTTATAAGGGGAAGCTGGGCAATCGGGTGCTTTGGGATCTGCATGAGAGCAAGGACGTGTACAGATCTATGTGGCAGCTGCCGGCCCTGGCGTGGCATGGTGGGGGGCAGGCTGGAGAGGGGTCTGCATCCCAGGGGGAGTGCAATGCCATTGGAGGGGTTGGTGTGAAAGTGTCGGCCAGATCTGGGGAGACAGATTGGGCAACGGCACACCGGCGCTTAGGGCATGTGGCAATGCCTTTGCTGAAGCAGCTGGAGAAGGATGGAGCCGTTAAGGGTCTGAAGCTGAACGGACAGCCACCCGATTACAACTGTGAAATCTGTTTGCTTTCAAAGTTCACCCGTTTCCCTTTCCATAGTGTGGCTGGCAGGAGCAAGAAGCCTTTGGAGCTGGTCCACATGGACTTGGTGGGGCCGCTGCCGGTGCAAGGGCACAAGGGGGAGCGGTATTTTCTTACAATTGTGGATGACTGGAGCAGGCTGATGTGGGCGTATCCGCTGAAGCAGAAGGACCACGCCGCCTCCACGATACGGGACGATTGGCTGCCATTCGTGGAGAAGCAGGCGGAGTGTGTAGTGAAGCGGATTAGGACAGACCGGGGTGGTGAGTTCCTTGGAGCTGAAATGACGGCCTGGCTCAAGAAGCAGGGCATCCAGAGAGAGCTGACCACGGCTTATACCCCACAGTCCAATGGTGTAGCAGAACGGGCAAACCGGACCATTCTGGAGACAGCTAGGGCGCTGCTCATAGAATCTGGGCTGAGCAATTCTATGTGGCCTCATGCTGTCCGGCACGCCACTGTCGCTAGGAACAGGGTGCTCACCAAGGTTGGGGATGACTCGTGGGTGCCGTTGGAGAGGTGGCTTGGGAGGAAGCCGCCGGTGGACATGCTGAAGGTGTTCGGTTGCATGGCAGTCGCCCACGTCCCCAAGACCTACCGCAGTAAGTTGGGGGCGAGTGCAATCTGGTGTGTGCATTTGGGGCTGGCTGCTGAGAGCAAGGGATGGCTGCTGTGGGAACCATCCAAGGGTGTGTTGTTTGACAGCAGGGATGTGAAATTCATTGAGGGCATGATGTATGGGAGCTGGGAGAAACAGCCGGAGGCAAGGGTGTCCCAGCAGATGGAGCAGATCACCATGCAGCTGGACCTGACTCCTAGTGTGTGGGAGGAGGGAGAGGAGGCAGCTGCTGGAAATGGTGATGGAGAGAAGATACAGGAGGCATCTGCTGGTGGAGAAAATGGTGTGGAAACTGGCGGCAGCACTAGTGGAGCTGCTGGACCCGAGGGAGGAGAGAAGCAGCAGGGAAAAACTAAGAAGCCGAAGGGTGTCGTTATGAAGGGATGGGAGACACCCGTCTCCAGGCCAGGACGTACCCGTATGGCTACTAAGAAGCTGACTGCAGGAACTGATGCAGCAGAGCAGCAGCTAGGGACCGAAGAGGCATTGCTGATTCTACCTCATGGCTATGACCCGGATGAGGAGGATGAGCCTGCGTACTGTTTTCTTGCCCCTGCACCAGAGGAACCAGCTAGCATGGAGGAGGCATTAGCTGGACCAGATAGGGACAAGTGGCTGGCTTCTAGGGATGCTGAGTACCAGAGTCTGCTGGAGAATAGGACATGGGATCTGGTGGTGCTGCCTGATGGGAAGAAAGCGATACAATGCAAGTGGGTGCTGAGGATCAAGACCGATGACAAGGGGCAGGTCACCATCTACAAGAGTAGGCTGGTGGCGAAGGGGTTTATGCAGAAGGAGAAGCAGGACTTCAACGAGATCTTTGCTCCCACTGCCAAACCCCCTACCCTCCGTGTCTTGTTGGCAGATGCAGCTGTTAGTGGGAAATTCATCATTCAGATGGATATTTCAACGGCATTCCTGAATGGGATTTTAGAGGAGGATGTGTACATGACGCAGCCGCCTGGGTATGAGGATGGTACGGGCAGGGTGTGCAAGCTCAACAAGTCCATCTACGGCTTGAAGCAGGCGCCACGCTGCTGGTACCAGAAGTTGGCAACTGTTTTAGAGGAGATGGGATTCAGGACCAGCAGCTGTGATGAGAGCCTCTTTCTCAAGGGTGAGGGGGAGAAGCTGGTGCTGTTTCTGGTCTATGTGGACGACATTCTTCTCTTCAGCAGCAGCATGAAGGAGATCCAGAAAGTGCAGCAGCAACTGATGGAAAACTTCAAGTGCAAGAACCTTGGGGAGGTAAAGTACTACCTCGGGATGCACGTGGAGAGGGATCCAGATCACAGGTGGTTGAAGCTGCACCAGGAGAAGTTCATCAAGGAGCTGGGGGAGAAGTATGGGATTGAGAATGAGCGCAAGGTTGCAACTCCCCTGCCAGCAGAATTCAAGCTTGTGAAGGCTGCAGAGGATGAAGGGATTGAAGCTGAAGAGCAGCAGCAATTTCAGTCCTTGGTGGGCAGCCTCTTGTACGCAGCAGTTCACACGAGGCCCGACATCTCTTTCTCGGTTGGGCAGCTGGCTAGGGTGGTGCAGAATCCATCAGAGGAGCAGGTGGATGCAGCTGAGCGTGTGGTGAAGTACCTGAACTCTCACCCAAGCATTGGAGTTCAATACTCCGCATCTGCACAGGTGAAGCAGAAAGGGGTGGAGGTGCTGAAAGAGAAGGGGGAGAGGCTTGGAGAAGGCAAGCTATTTCTCACTTGCTTTACCGATGCTACATGGGCTTCTGAGAAGGAGGATTCCTCATCTGTGGGAGGATACATCTGCGTAGTTGGGGGAGGACCTGTTAGTTGGAGGTCCAAGAAGCAGACGGAGACGGCACTCTCTTCCGTAGAATCAGAGTACATGGCGATGTTCCATGGGGTGAAGGAGGTGATTTGGCTGAGGAGGCTGTTAGAGGAGATTGGCCAGGAGCAGAAAGTTGCTACGCCGCTGTTTTGTGATAGCAAGGGGGCTCTTGGGATGGCCAGAAACGCTGTGCTTCATGGGCTGAACAAGCACATGCATATCAAGTGGCACTGGCTGCGTAAGGAGGTGAAGAGGGGGACGGTGCATCCGATCTACATCAAGACTCACCAGCAGCCAGCAGACTTTCTCACCAAGAGGCTTGCGGATGAGCCTCATTGGCGTTGTGTGCGCATGAGTGGAATGAGCATGAACTAGCATGGAATGACGGGGATGCAGCCGGCAGGCTGAGGGGGAGTGTGTTGGGTGCAAATTTACATTGCACGACATCCTGCCGTCTGTTTGTACGAGTATGCGTGTGCGAATGCATTTGCGTGTGAATGGTATGTTCGTGTGTTTGTTTGCTTTCGCAATTTTCGCTTGATGCATTTGCAGGTACTCGCGCAATGTGCGCTTCGGCACAACATTGTACGCGCTATGAACAGTGCAAGCAGAAAGGACGAGCTCGCAAAGGAACCCAAGATGGAAGCTTTGCAGTTCGGTTGAGTTGATTGCGCAGATTCAGTTCTATCCAACTCGAAATTGTACTGTTTTGTTTGGTTAACTATAGTGTAGCAGGGAAGGCACTATAGGGGTACAATTTAGGTGAAGGTTGGATGTTGTTTGTCTGTATCTGCATGCTACAAGGCCAGTGGAAACCAGCGGAACCAGCATTTGGCTGGTTGGGCAAAGACAAAACAGGTTCTGTTTTTAGAACCTGAACCTGGTTGTTGTTTTTCCCAGGTTGGAAAAACAGAACCAGAGGTTGTTTACCAACCTACCACCTGCTATTTTGTCCAGCCAGGTTGGTTCTGTTGCTTGGAATTATTTGGGATCATCCCTGGTTGTTCCCAGGTTGATTCCCAAGGTCCTTGCTAGCTAGAACTATTTAATCCTTCTCTGTTTGTACCTGAATATAGTCAAATTGATTCAAGCGAATTCCTTCCTCGCTGGAATTTCGTTTCTGCGCTATTCGACGGCGGAATGCTACCCGAGTCAACGCTAGTATGCTAGCACTCCAACGCTAGGCAAACGCTGTCCGAGCCAGAACTTAGTAATGGCAGAACTTTTCGCGAGGCAACTTGGCTCATTTTAAAGCTCTTGGAGCGAGCTTCGATATAGCGAATTCTCAGCTTAATCCGACCGACGGTCTGCACGGCACGCTGCGCGACGTTCAAGGTACTCTTGCTGTTTTGACTAAGTCCTTCTTGATCCCTCTCTCTACAAACTCGGACCCGAGGATAGGGGCTGGTCTTGTACCAGGCACCCAGGGACCCTTGGAGGTGACCCCGAGGAGAGGTTTTAAGTTTGATTAAGTCCTAATAGCTTGAGTTTATTAGGCCCTTACACCAACACAACTAGCTCCCACGTGCCGTTGGAGATGAGACTCCGGATCTCCTCGTCCATGGCGGCCTTCACCGCCTTGCCCTTCCAGCTCACCAACACCTCCTTGACCGTCATTGTCGCGATGTCCCAACGGTGCTCGCGGTCGGTGTGCATGTTGGGGCCGAGCTCCGGCATGTCGACGTTATCCTCCGCGTCGTCCTACACCAGGTCGTCGTCGTCGTTGTCGTACAGTTTGGTGAAGGCGGCTAGCGGGAGGCAGGCATGGTAGTTCAGCCGCTCAGGCAGCCCTCGGATTCGACCTGAACGCCGTGGTCCGGCTGGTCGACCTCCACTACGTCGCTCTTGGTGGACTCTGCTCCCCTTTAGCTCCACCAGCCTCACTGCCCTCATTGGCCTGCTGTACCAAGGTCGGCATCCTTGCCGACTGCTCCCCTCTCGTCGGCGTCCCTGCCGACTGCTCAGTCGTCAACAGTTCCTCTGTCAAATTGACCATCCACTGCTCCCCATGTCTGCGGCTTCCCAGCAGACGCCTCCTTCGCCGACTTCTCCTTCGTCGGCGTCAGCTCCATCACCTGCTGCTCCCCTGCCTTTACCGGATCTGCTTTCACACCGACTTGGTTGACGTCACGTCGGCCACCGGCGATGCTTTAGGCCAGCGCCACAGGCAACGCCCCACTGCTCCCCTCATCGTCGGAGGCCAACGTCGTTGTCAGCTTGCGCAGGTCGGTTACAAGGGGTGTTGCAGGAGGAGCAAGGGAAGGGGAAGGAGGGAGAACGTCCTCGGCGTCCTGATCAACAAGCTCAAAAACCTCGACGAGCAATGGGAGTGTCGCCGTCGAAATGTCCGTCGGTGGGTGGACCTGCGTCCGTCCTGACGCCAGCCTGTACTCCGACTTCCATACCTCTAGTGACATGGTCTTGTGGAACATCACGTCGGACGTGGTGACCACCTTGTTGTCAGTGAGGTCGAGAAACTCTTAGCCCTTTCTCTCCTCCGACACACCGAGGTGAAGGCCCCACCTGGCCTTCGGCTTCAGCTGTCCACCGTGCTGCTGCTCGGGGACCAGAAACTGCGCCATGCAGCCCCACACGCGGGCCAGCATCAAGTCGGGCTTCTTGCCGGTCAGCAGCTGGTACGACGTTGTCCCCGGCGACAGTGCCGACCTCTCTAGGCAGCTGCGCACCCAGATAGCCTGCCGTAGAGCGAGGTGCCACCAGTGGTGCTGTACGCCCATGTGCAGCAGCATCGTCCGCACTGACTCCACCACCGCCCTCATCTCTCGCTCCGCCATGCCGTTCTACTACAGGTGTATGGGCAGGTGAGGTCGTGGAGGATCCCTTTGCCGTCCACGAAGTCGGTGGACCACGTTCCGAGCAACTCCCCTCCGCGGTCAGAGTGCGTCAGCACCGACTTCTTCGTATGTAGCTCAGCCACCAGCAGCCACTTCTCGAACTCCTGCAGAACATCAGACTTCTTGACTTCTTCACTTAGAGGGTCTTCTGGTCCTTCAGCAGCAAAAAGTACAGACTCCCGTCGTTGTAGACGCCCGTAACGGCCCGCACAAGTCGATGTGCACAACACCGAGGGCGTCGTCGGCGTCCGAGCCTTTGTCGGGGAAGGTGTGCCGCGCCAACTTCCCGCCGACGCACGAGACACACGGAGAGTCGGTGCCGGCCGACGGCTTGATGTCCAGGCCGGTGGCGACCTCATGTTGCGCCAAGCTCCGGATGGTGTCAATGCCGACGTGCGCGAGCCTCGCGTGCCACCTGTCCGGTGTCGACTTCGTCGCCAAGACGATCGCCCGAAGTGCCACCACCTCAGTCGGCGCCGATGCCGACTTCCTCGAGCTCGCCGAGATTTGCTGAAGGTTGGTAGAGAGGACCCGGCCGGAGTACTTGGCTCGGCCCAGCACATCCCCCCTCGTCGTGACTGTGAGAGTACGACGACTTTGCTGGACTTAACTTGCTTGATTTTGCTTTATACGCATTATATAGCTTAAAGTTATTTTATCTTGCATGTTTTTGCTTGATTTCCTAGGTTCGCTGCTTTTACTATATTTTTTATAGTTATATGCACCGAACTTGGTTGAGTTCACCGAATTCTAGGCATTTCGGTGGTCACCGAATTGCCTTCTACCGAGTTCGGGAAAGACCCATTCGGGACGCGCGCGACACGCGGAACCATCTAGTAACATCCGGGTAGAGGCAAGTGCAACGGCAAAGGGGAATGCATTGAAGAAGGTGTCCAAAGACAGCATGCGAGAGATCGCAGTGGGAGGCATAGCCAGGGTAAGTGGCGGTAACACCAACACGTTGAAGCTCACGATGGAAAATGAGGTTGTTGTGAAGGGTGGGAATGTGGAGGCCAATGATTGTACCAGAGGGGAAAAGGGTTCAAAGAAGAGTGGAGAGGTGAGTGCAGGGGATGGAGAAATTTATATTGATAGCAGAAGAAGAAAAGTCGAACTTGGAGCTACCTGCTACAATGCAGAAGGTGTTAGAGGAGCACACGAACATTATGCCGGACGATCTGCCTGCACGAGTGCCTCCAGCACGGATCCACGAACACACGATCATAAAAGAGCCAGGTGCGAAACCAGTCTCCCGTGCACCGTACTGCCTCAGCCCAACCAAACTAGCAGACATGAAAAAATAGATAGATTACCAGCTGGACCGGAAACTGCTCCGACCATCCACATCTCCCTACGGCGCACTGGTTTTCTACCATCCTGAGCCGGATGGTATTTTACGGATGTGCATCAACTGCCGGGTACTGAACAAACATACATTTTAAAAACAAATACCCCATACCGCACTTGACCCACTATGACCACAGTTGAGCACCACGGGCTGCAGCAGCAGCAAGCGGCACATCCCACATGAGAATTGGTGCTGCCAGTACGCCAGAAACATCCTCTCCTCCGCACTCAACCCCTCTGCCCTGCCCTCCCCCGCTTCCTCCCCTTCTCACCCCTCCCCCCTTCCCTCCGCAAGAGGCACGGGGGGCGTGGAGGGCAAGAGGGTCCCAGTGGCACGCTCTTCCTATGTAACATCCCTCGCGCGCGCGTGGTACTACACGGGGAAGATGGCGGGAGGAAGCGGTGCAGCAGCTAGCATACCCTGAGGAAGTGGGCAAAGGCGTGACGACACATGGGGCAGCGTCTCTAATTGTAAGGCGTCATGGCGCAATCCACACACCAGAAGCAGAACACATGGCCGCACGCTAGGAGGGGTGCAGCGAGAGGGGGAAGGGGAGTGGAGGAAGGGGGGGAAGGGGAGGGGGGAAACCGAAGGGGAAAGGTCAGCCAATAATATTTGTTATATTGTTACAATCTCACTTGGACGCAACCGTCAAAGTTGACAAACGGAGCCGGAAATGGCGGTGAATCTTAAGGAGAGCTCGAAGTGAACGAGAGTCCTGTGGCACCACTGTTGCAAGTGGAAACGTACCGTCAAGGATAGGTTTGACCACCAAATCACAACAGATGGGACAAATAAAGTCATCCATTGAGAGGTGCACGGTCATGGGTTGCACAGGCAGATGGGTCGATCGTGTGGTGCTCCTTCTGCCATTACATGCTAGTCCATTGTAAAAACCTTGCCCTTATAACAAATAGGCAGCAGGCATAAATTAACCGAGTTTATAAAATCACAATACACGATCTTGAAGATCTAAGATATTCCACGTAAATATTAACCACTATACAGATGGCATGGAGCTCTTAAGTAGAAGCTTGTAGTAGTAGGTGCAGGTTTAACTAGTAAAATCTTGCTTGAAGACCTTGTCACATGTGTGACCAATGTTTGCTAGAGTTGCGAGGAAAAGTGTGTTGACTTAGGTAGAATCCCGTTTCCAATATTGAATTGTTGGAAGTTGGAATGGGAAGAATGAGCTGTTTGCTCAGCCCCCCTCCAATACCTCCTTGGGGAGATTCTTTCCCTCCATGGCTACAAGGCGGAGGAGCTCCTAAGGTAGGGCTGCTTAGGTGGCATTATATGTTGTCAACCAATGAACATTGTGCACTTGTAAACATTGACAAGATAGGGCGTAACAAAGTCGCACAATTCTGGTTGGTTGGAATTCCAACCAATGTAAGGGTTGGAGCGTTCCCCAACCTGGTTTGTCCTAATGTGGTGGTTGGTCATAAATGCTACTCAACCCAACCACTCTGGCTTCCGTGCGCATATCTCCTCTCAACACTCGCTAATCAGCGTAGGTCGCGCTTAGTATAGTTAAGCGGGAGCTGCGGACTAGGTAATGCGTTACACTCCTCCCCCTCCAGTTGGCAACATCCTCAGTTGCTGTATAGTGCTTCTGGGAACGAGTATTTCCAGCACGTCGTACCACATGACAACCAGGGTCAACACCGTCTGCTGGGTGAGGGATTGCTCGCCGGTCCAGGTCTTCCATGGTTGATTGAACTGCTGTTTTGGCCAGATGCTCTTTTGGCTCGCATAAGTTGAGTCCAAGCCCATAGCCTTTCCACTGAATGAGGAACTCACGATTAGTCTTACTGCCACATTGTCGATCACGACGTGCGAACACCTTATCAACTTCATAGAATATTTCCTCCACTAGGACGATGGTTGGTGGTGTTAAGTAATTGTCTTTGACAACTTACTTATTAAGCAAAAACACGTGGAAGACATTGTAAATCTGCAATGTTGGAGGTAGCTTCTACTTATAAGCCACCTCACCGACCAGCGTGATCACCCCGAATGGCACAACCTATCAAGGGAATAACTTTCGTGTACCAGGGATATTGAGTCAAATGTTATTCGTACTCAATTCACTATTGTTTCCAATATCGAGTGAGACTTCCCGGCACTTCATGTCGGCATATGATTTTTATTGTTGTTGTTGTTGTTATCGGCACTTCAGCCAATGGCGAGCAGACTTCTGTCCCTCTTGCGGCTTACCAACAAAATAATTGGCAACGAGAATCCTCAACTTGTTGATCTCGTGCGTAGCAGGTGTTGTGGGATGCCGACCACAATTGAGGATGAATGGTTTCTCATGAGTGCTTTTATGCACTGAGTTGTTCCCAATTATCCTGTGTTGGGCCAATGAAGGAACGAAGCAATTGCTCAAGAGTGCAATTAGTTCGTACGGTCTGTCCATTTGTCTAGGGATGGAATACTGATGACAATTTGAGCTTCTCTTGAGTGTCCACAAAAATTCTTGCCAAAACCGGCTGGTGAAGTGCAGGTCCCGATTGGACACTAGGTTACGTGGTTACCCGTGTAAACGGAAAATGTGATCCACAAAAAACTTGGCCGTATCTTCCGCTGGCATGTCAGTTATGGCGTGCAAAAAGTGCACCATCTTGGTTAAACGATCTACAAAAACCAAGACCGCCGTATGATCGTTACGGGTCTTTAAGAGATTGGTGATTAAATCCATCGACACACTCTCCCATGGTTCGTCGGGAAACTAGGGTGGTGGAAGCAAACCACCGGGTCGTTGTATGCTAGGTTTGTTCCGTGCACAAGTGTCGCAGCGTGTTACAAATTGCTGGACTTCCACGCCCAATCCCGGCCACCAATATATGTCACTGAGTGCCTGCCGGGTTCTCTTTATACCCATGTGACCTCCGCATTTGGTGGCGTGCACTTCTTCCAAGATATCACTCCGTAGATTCCCTATGTGTGGCACTACGTGCCACCAGAGCTCATGCTCCCATTGAAGGCCCTTCATATTTTGTGGGTTCTGAAACCAGGATTGAATGGTATACCCTGTGCGGATGCGTTTTAGAAAACCACCGAAGGCGACTTCAGTCACTTACGCGGTTGCAAGGATGCTAAAGCACGCGGCAAAGAGGGTAGCGTGTTCAACGTCGTCGAGCCTTGTGGCTGCCCCGACTGGCTGTCTCCTGAGGGGGTCAGCCATATTTGTCGAGCCCACACGATATTTGTTATTGCACATGAACCCACTCAGGAGTTCGGCCCATCGAGCTTGATGTCGAGTGAGAGTGGCTTGTGATGTAAAATTGGTGTTCGAACAATGCTCTGTTGTGACTACAAAATCAACTCCTTCACGATAACAACGCTATGTTCCTTACGCGTGTACGCCATCAGTTGTCCTTCTTGCAACTCTTGCTTGGAAGTTGTATAGGGTTGCTATTCCAGGGAGAGCTTTCTATTCTTAAATGCCACCAGTTGTTCTTCTTGCAAAAGAACTGCAACAATTCATACTATAGAGATATTCGTGACAACCTCATACGGCTTGGACGGGCTAGCAAAACTAGCACCGGAGCGTTGGTCAATTTGTGTTTGACCTCGTAAAAAGTTTCTTCGCATTTTGTGGACCATTCTCAGGCACTACCCTTACGAGTGCGTGCTGTGAATGGGGCAAAAATCGAAGAAATTCACTAAATCAGTTGGCAAATCCGAGGAATGATCGGACTTGGCCCACGTCTGGTGGGGTTGGCCAACTTTTGACAGCTTCCACTTTCTTTGGATCCACCTTAAATCCATCACTACTCACAATATGCCCGAGTTACCCAATCTCTGTCTTGTAGACATAACATTTCTACAATCGCGCATAGAACCTGTGTTATCGTGACTTCCTTAATACCTACTTGAGGAGTTGCATGTACTAATCTTACATCTTTGAAAATACTGGATATCATCTAGGTAAACTAAGACAAACCGATCAATTGCCTCCTAAAACATATCGTTGATAGCCCTTGTAAAGAGGCTGCAGCATTGGTCAGACCGAAATGGCCAAACGGCATTCGGAAAGCCATCTTTGGTAAATCCTCCTTCGTGATGCGCAATTGGTGATAACTTTGTATGAGGTCTAACGCGCTTAACAATTGTGCATCTTAGAGTCGATCAAACAGGTCCTCGATGCGAGGGAGAGGATATCTATTTTTAATCGTGATCTTTTTCAAGGCACGGTAATCAACGCACGTGTGTAAACCCCTGCCCTTTTTATCCAGGAACAAGACTGGTGCTCGATACGGGGAAGCACTCGGCTTAATCCATCCTTTCTTCAGGTATTATTGAATCTGTTGCTTAGCCTCCTCGTATTTGGCTAGAGTAAGACGATATAAATGTCTAAATACTTGTTTTTCCGAAGTCCACTGGGAAGGTATACCATATTGCACGATCTAGAGGGAAACCGTTCGAAATTGATTTGAGCACTTCCTTAAATTCCTCCGCTATCACCTTCATTTGAGGTGGAAAATCTTCAATCTCGGGTAGCGGGCATTTTCAAGCTGCACAACAAAGAGTGTATCTGTTGTGTGGAAATGTGTTGGGTGCAAATGCACATTGCACGACATCCTGCCGTCTGTTTGTACGAGTATGCGTGTGCGAATGCATTTGCGTGTGAATGGTGTGTTCGTGTGTTTGTTTGCTTTCGCATTTTTCGCTTGATGCATTTGCAGGTACTCGCGCAATGTGCGCTTTGGCACAACATTGTATGCGCTATGAACAGTGCAAGCAGGAAGGACGAGCTCGCAAAGGAACCCAAGATGGAAGCTTTGCAGTTCGGTTGAGTTGATTGCGCAGATTCAGTTCTATCCAACTCGGAATTGTACTGTTTTGTTTGGTTAACTATAGTGTAGCAGGGAAGGCACTATAGGGGTACAATTTAGGTGAAGGTTGGATGTTGTTTGTCTGTATCTGCATGCTACAAGGCCAGGGGAAACCAGCGGAACCAGCATTTGGCTGGTTGGGCAAAGACAAAACAGGTTCTGTTTTTAGAACCTGAACCTGGTTGTTGTTTTCCCAGGTTGGAAAAACAGAACCAGAGGTTGTTTACCAACCTACCACCTGCTATTTTGTCCAGCCAGGTTGGTTCTGTTGCTTGGAATTATTTGGGATCATCCCTGGTTGTTCCCAGGTTGATTCCCAAGGTCCTTGCTAGCTAGAACTATTTAATCCTTCTCTGTTTGTACCTGAATATAGTCAAATTGATTCAAGCGAATTCCTTCCTCGCTGGAATTTCGTTTCTGCGCTATTCGACGGCGGAATGCTACCCGAGTCAACGCTAGTATGCTAGCACTCCAACGCTAGGCAAACGCTGTCCGAGCCATAACTTAGTAATGGCAGAACTTTTCGCGAGGCAACTTGGCTCATTTTAAAGCTCTTGGAGCGAGCTTCGATATAGCGAATTCTCAGCTTAATCCGATCGACGGTCTGCACGGCACGCTGCGCGACGTTCAAGGTACTCTTGCTGTTTTGACTAAGTCCTTCTTGATCCCTCTCTCTACAAACTCGGACCCGAGGATAGGGGCTGGTCTTGTACCAGGCACCCAGGGACCCTTGGAGGTGACCCCGAGGAGAGGTTTTAAGTTTGATTAAGTCCTAATAGCTTGAGTTTATTAGGCCCTTACACCAACAAGCTGGTATCAGAGCTGCGTTATAGTGATCCTCGTTATAGGTAGCTATGGCGGGCAACACCTCGGCGGGAGCTGGTGAATCTTCAGCCCAAGATCGTAGCGGCAGCCAAGATTCTGGTCTTTCAGCGCCAAGGGGAGCGCGAACAAACCAGGGCTCGCTTGTCAAGGAGGTGCTGAAGAATTTCACCGTCGAGAAGTTCAATGGTGAGGGCTATGATGATTGGGCCTGGAAAATGCAATTATATTTCCGTCAGATCGGTTTGCTGAAACTAATGATTGGGGAGGAGCCTAGACCGAGTGACCCCACGCTGCAGGAAGATTGGGACGAGCGCTCCTCGGCTGGCTACTATTTGATGTCGCAGAGTTTGGAGCTGAACCAGCGTCACCACGTCATGCACCTGCTGCCGGAGGTTGAATGCGGTCCGAAGGCGTGGACCGTGTTGAAGGAGCTGCACGCCCCGACCTCCGTTGTCGCAACGTTGATGCTGGAGAGGGAGCTGTCCGCGTTGCGCCTGAGCGAGGGAGAGCCGGTGCAACCAGTCCTGGACAAGATGCGCGACCTCTACGCGAAGTTGGCGACCGCGGGAATCACCTACCCGGAGCAGACCAAGTGCTTGAAGATGCTCTCGCTGCTGCCAGAATCGTGGCTTCAATTTACGAGCGGATTGAGCCTGCCGCAGAACCAGAGCTTGTGGACGCTCGAGTGGGTGCGGACGAAGATTCTGGAGGAGGACTTCCGTCGCCGCCAACTGAGGGGTGGAGACGACGGCAGCAGCGGCTACGGGATGCAAGGGAGCCGACGTGGCAGAGGACGTGGCTTCGGTGGTGCTGGACGCGGTGCAAAGAAAGACGACGACTCCAACGACCAACAAGGAGGTACCGGTTGGGGTCGCGGTGCGAAATCTGGACGTGGGGGCAAGTCGGGTGCTGGTGGCAAAATGAAAGGGAGTTGCTGGTATTGTGAGAAGGAAGGGCACCCCTGGTTTTTGTGCTATAAGAAACCCGATGGATGGACCCCCCAGAATCGTCACCAGGATGGCGGCGCGCGGAGGAACCAGAAAAACGGCGCCAACATGGTCGCTGATTCGTCCGACAACAACCCGAAGGGCAACGGCGGTGCGGAGAAGAAGAAGGAGCGCACCGCGGGCCAATTCTTCCATGTAGGAGACAAGGGGGAGCAAGGAGACGCCTCTGCCAAAGTTGGAGCAGAGCTGCACCCCCTAGACTATTGGGTGTTGGACACAGGCGCTGCTTGGACGATGACGCCGCGCAAGGACCTGCTGGACGAAGTACGAGCTGCACCGATCAATGAAGTGTGCTCCGCCTCTGGACACATGTTGAAGGTGGCTGGTGCGGGACGAGCTGCGTTTAAGGGAGCGGATGGCAAGCCGGTGGTGCTGCACGACGTTCTCTTCGTCCCCGACCTGAAGGCCAACCTTATCTCCCTCCGTAAGCTTGGCAAGGCTGGGGTGAACACCAACACGGATGGGGCACGCACTTATAAGGGGAAGCTGGGCAATCGGGTGCTTTGGGATCTGCACGAGAGCAAGGACGTGTACAGATCTATGTGGCAGCTGCCGGCCCTGGCGTGGCATGGTGGGGGGCAGGCTGGAGAGGGGTCTGCATCCCAGGGGAAGTGCAACGCCGTTGGAGGGGTTGGTGTGAAAGTGTCGGCCAGGTCTGGGGAGACAGATTGGGCAACGGCACACCGGCGCTTAGGGCATGTGGCAATGCCTTTGCTGAAGCAGCTGGAGAAGGATGGAGCCGTTAAGGGTCTGAAGCTGAACGGACAGCCACCCGATGACAACTGTGAAATCTGTTTGCTTTCAAAGTTCACCCGTTTCCCTTTCCATAGTGTGGCTGGCAGGAGCAAGAAGCCTTTGGAGCTGGTCCACATGGACTTGGTGGGGCCGCTGCCGGTGCAAGGGCACAAGGGGGAGCGGTATTTTCTTACAATTGTGGATAACTGGAGCAGGCTGATGTGGGCGTATCCGCTGAAGCAGAAGGACCACGCCGCCTCCACGATACGGGACGATTGGCTGCCATTCGTGGAGAAGCAGGCGGAGTGTGTAGTGAAGCGGATTAGGACAGACCGGGGTGGTGAGTTCCTTGGAGCTGAAATGACGGCCTGGCTCAAGAAGCAGGGCATCCAGAGAGAGCTGACCACGGCTTATACCCCACAGTCCAATGGTGTAGCAGAACGGGCAAACCGGACCATTCTGGAGACAGCTAGGGCGCTGCTCATAGAATCTGGGCTGAGCAATTCTATGTGGCCTCATGCTGTCCGGCACGCCACTGTCGCTAGGAACAGGGTGCTCACCAAGGTTGGGGATGACTCGTGGGTGCCGTTGGAGAGGTGGCTTGGGAGGAAGCCGCCGGTGGACATGCTGAGGGTGTTCGGTTGCATGGCAGTCGCCCACGTCCCCAAGACCTACCGCAGTAAGTTGGGGGCGAGTGCAATCTGGTGTGTGCATTTGGGGCTGGCTGCTGAGAGCAAGGGATGGCTGCTGTGGGAACCATCCAAGGGTGTGTTGTTTGACAGCAGGGATGTGAAATTCATTGAGGGCATGATGTATGGGAGCTGGGAGAAACAGCCGGAGGCAAGGGTGTCCCAGCAGATGGAGCAGATCACCATGCAGCTGGACCTGACTCCTAGTGTGTGGGAGGAGGGAGAGGAGGCAGCTGCTGGAAATGGTGATGGAGAGAAGGTACAGGAGGCATCTGCTGGTGGAGAAAATGGTGTGGAAACTGGCGGCAGCACTAATGGAGCTGCTGGACCCGAGGGAGGAGAAAAGCAGCAGGGAAAAACTAAGAAGCCGAAGGGTGTCGTTATGAAGGGATGGGAGACACCCGTCTCCAGGCCAGGACGTACCCGTATGGCTACTAAGAAGCTGACTGCAGGAACTGATGCAGCAGAGCAGCAGCTAGGGACCGAAGAGGCATTGCTGATTCTACCTCATGGCTATGACCCGGATGAGGAGGATGAGCCTGCGTACTGTTTTCTTGCCCCTGCACCAGAGGAACCAGCTAGCATGGAGGAGGCATTAGCTGGACCAGATAGGGACAAGTGGCTGGCTTCTAGGGATGCTGAGTACCAGAGTCTGCTGGAGAATAGGACATGGGATCTGGTGGTGCTGCCTGATGGGAAGAAAGCGATACAATGCAAGTGGGTGCTGAGGATCAAGACCGATGACAAGGGGCAGGTCACCATCTACAAGAGTAGGCTGGTGGCGAAGGGGTTTATGCAGAAGGAGAAGCAGGACTTCAACGAGATCTTTGCTCCCACTGCCAAACCCCCTACCCTCCGTGTCTTGTTGGCAGATGCAGCTGTTAGTGGGAAATTCATCATTCAGATGGATATTTCAACGGCATTCCTGAATGGGATTTTAGAGGAGGATGTGTACATGACGCAGCCGCCTGGGTATGAGGATGGTACGGGCAGGGTGTGCAAGCTCAACAAGTCCATCTACGGCTTGAAGCAGGCGCCACGCTGCTGGTACCAGAAGTTGGCAGCTGTTTTAGAGGAGATGGGATTCAGGACCAGCAGCTGTGATGAGAGCCTCTTTCTCAAGGGCGAGGGGGAGAAGCTGGTGCTGTTTCTGGTCTATGTGGACGACATTCTTCTCTTCAGCAGTAGCATGAAGGAGATCCAGAAAGTGCAGCAGCAACTGATGGAAAACTTCAAGTGCAAGAACCTTGGGGAGGTAAAGTACTACCTCGGGATGCACGTGGAGAGGGATCCAGATCACAGGTGGTTGAAGCTGCACCAGGAGAAGTTCATCAAGGAGCTGGGGGAGAAGTATGGGATTGAGAATGAGCGCAAGGTTGCAACTCCCCTGCCAGCAGAATTCAAGCTTGTGAAGGCTGCAGAGGATGAAGGGGTTGAAGCTGAAGAGCAGCAGCAATTTCAGTCCTTGGTGGGCAGCCTCTTGTACGCAGCAGTTCACACGAGGCCCGACATCTCTTTCTCGGTTGGGCAGCTGGCTAGGGTGGTGCAGAATCCATCAGAGGAGCAGGTGGATGCAGCTGAGCGTGTGGTGAAGTACCTGAACTCTCACCCAAGCATTGGAGTTCAATACTCCGCATCTGCACAGGTGAAGCAGAAAGGGGTGGAGGTGCTGAAAGAGAAGGGGGAGAGGCTTGGAGAAGGCAAGCTATTTCTCACTTGCTTTACCGATGCTACGTGGGCTTCTGAGAAGGAGGATTCCTCATCTGTGGGAGGATACATCTGCGTAGTTGGGGGAGGACCTGTTAGTTGGAGGTCCAAGAAGCAGACGGAGACGGCACTCTCTTCCGTAGAATCAGAGTACATGGCGATGTTCCATGGGGTGAAGGAGGTGATTTGGCTGAGGAGGCTGTTAGAGGAGATTGGCCAGGAGCAGAAAGTTGCTACGCCGCTGTTTTGTGATAGCAAGGGGGCTCTTGGGATGGCCAGAAACGCTGTGCTTCATGGGCTGAACAAGCACATGCGTATCAAGTGGCACTGGCTGCGTAAGGAGGTGAAGAGGGGGACGGTGCATCCGATCTACATCAAGACTCACCAGCAGCCAGCAGACTTTCTCACCAAGAGGCTTGCGGATGAGCCTCATTGGCGTTGTGTGCGCATGAGTGGAATGAGCATGAACTAGCATGGAATGACGGGGATGCAGCCGGCAGGCTGAGGGGGAGTGTGTTGGGTGCAAATGCACATTGCATGACATCCTGCCGTCTGTTTGTACGAGTATGCGTGTGCGAATGCATTTGCGTGTGAATGGTGTGTTCGTGTGTTTGTTTGCTTTCGCATTTTTCGCTTGATGCATTTGCAGGTACTCGCGCAATGTGCGCTTTGGCACAACATTGTATGCGCTATGAACAGTGCAAGCAGGAAGGACGAGCTCGCAAAGGAACCCAAGATGGAAGCTTTGCAGTTCGGTTGAGTTGATTGCGCAGATTCAGTTCTATCCAACTCGGAATTGTACTGTTTTGTTTGGTTAACTATAGTGTAGCAGGGAAGGCACTATAGGGGTACAATTTAGGTGAAGGTTGGATGTTGTTTGTCTGTATCTGCATGCTACAAGGCCAGGGGAAACCAGCGGAACCAGCATTTGGCTGGTTGGGCAAAGACAAAACAGGTTCTGTTTTTAGAACCTGAACCTGGTTGTTGTTTTCCCAGGTTGGAAAAACAGAACCAGAGGTTGTTTACCAACCTACCACCTGCTATTTTGTCCAGCCAGGTTGGTTCTGTTGCTTGGAATTATTTGGGATCATCCCTGGTTGTTCCCAGGTTGATTCCCAAGGTCCTTGCTAGCTAGAACTATTTAATCCTTCTCTGTTTGTACCTGAATATAGTAAAATTGATTCAAGCGAATTCCTTCCTCGCTGGAATTTCGTTTCTGCGCTATTCGACGGCGGAATGCTACCCGAGTCAACGCTAGTATGCTAGCACTCCAACGCTAGGCAAACGCTGTCCGAGCCATAACTTAGTAATGGCAGAACTTTTCGCGAGGCAACTTGGCTCATTTTAAAGCTCTTGGAGCGAGCTTCGATATAGCGAATTCTCAGCTTAATCCGATCGACGGTCTGCACGGCACGCTGCGCGACGTTCAAGGTACTCTTGCTGTTTTGACTAAGTCCTTCTTGATCCCTCTCTCTACAAACTCGGACCCGAGGATAGGGGCTGGTCTTGTACCAGGCACCCAGGGACCCTTGGAGGTGACCCCGAGGAGAGGTTTTAAGTTTGATTAAGTCCTAATAGCTTGAGTTTATTAGGCCCTTACACCAACAAAATGTTGTCCAAATCCGTTCACTAGAGCAATGCACACATCAGCATGCTGTGTTATTGGTTCAACCAGGCCGCGTTCATTCTCACAAACTTGCCACTAGAATGGTTCCCCGTTTCTAATGAACGAGAGTGTATTATGTTGGAAATCGAGGATCACGTCCTTCGATCGTAACCAATCTATTCCAAGAACAAGATATACACATGTCAGGAGTGGTAGAACCTAGACGCAAATGGTTTCGCAGTAACCTTATCTCCATGTTAATCTGTGTTTGGATGACTCTGTAATTGCCAAGACAAATGAACACGACGGTCTTTCAACGAAGATTTCATGCTCTGTTGCCAAAGTTTTGTCAAGTGCTGAAAACCACTCGAACCCGGAGGACCAGGACCTCCTGGCTTGCCACCCTGGTTAAGCTTGAAAGACTTCCTCCGGCAGCACTGCCAGGTTTCGTGGTTCGACTTGCCCCACTATTGCGATCAGAAGTTGATCGACCCTAGGATCACCTTGGGAAGGTTCTCACATAGTGGATTGGTAGTGGTGGGCCCTTGATCTCAGACAGAGTGAAGTAAAATGTTGAGATGATTAAAACATGCAAATACAACGATATAAATAGTAGTACAAGGAATATGAAACGATCTAGCTAGCCATGTACTATGAGGGGTACATTCCCTTATTCAAATTCAAACTCAACAGTGTGCCTCGATTCTACAGCTGCCCGATGCTGTTTGCTTCGACGGTCCAGATCCATTCTAACTGTCTGCGACGCTTCGAGTCAACTCTGACTCTTCGCGTTTGTGGCTCGATAATGTGAGCTTCGCTTTGCTGCGGTTAGGAGTGCACAATCATATTTCACTATTCGTAACACCCCCCTTCACTCCTGGCCGTAGCTCGACTTGACCTGCTTGACTACTCCGCTAATTTCAGAATAGTGCTGGTACTGCTGACGTGGCAAGCGCTTCGTAAGGAAATCAGCTGCCATGTCACCTGTCACGCAGTAATTCAGGTCCACCTTGCCTTTGTCTACTTCGTCCTTGACGAAGAAATACCGCAGCGCAATGTGCTTGGTGCGGTTGATGAATCCAGGCTTGTTCGCGATGAAGATTGCGCTTTGGTTGTCGCAGTGCAGGCAAAAAGTAGACGAAGTTGGAACCTTTGCATCTTGCAGGAGTTCCAGCAGATAGAGGCCCTCGCGAACTGATGCTCTGCGGCGATGAACTCTGCTTCGGCCGATGACAGGGCAACAAGTTCCGTGAGATTGGTCATGTCGGCTCGAGGCGAATAGGAAGCCGGTCCTGGACCATCGATTGTCAGGGTCTGCTGCGTGATCAGCGTCCACGTAGCCGATGAGGTTGAAGTTTAGGGTTGGCACTGTTGAGTAACAAAGCCCAACCTTAGGTGTCGAAACGAAGAACTGTAGAGCGCGCTGCAGATCCAGAAGGTTCTCAGCCGTTGGTTTGCGAGAGTACTGAGCCAGTTGGCTCGTGATATAGGAAAGGTCGGGCCTGCAGGTAACAAAGGAAAAAAGCGCTCATCCCAGCTGCTGCTGGAAAGTCTGGATTCCAGCAGGGGATAGGGCCTTGTTGTCAGGTTTGTGGTTCGGTCCGGGAGTGCGGTAAGGGGTGGAGAGCGGCACAGGTGAGATGTTGAAGTTCTAAGAACTGCTTCACTTCGTAGTTGCAGGTGATGTCGACCCGCCCCATCAGATTTTTCTTGAATCGCTCGAGCAGTTCGTTGCTTGACCCCGTGTAGAGCAAATCGTCGACGTAGACGGTGAGCAGGATGTAGTCTCTGTTGGTGTAAGGGCCTAATAAACTCAAGCTATTAGGACTTAATCAAACTTAAAACCTCTCCTCGGGGTCACCTCCAAGGGTCCCTGGGTGCCTGGTACAAGACCAGCCCCTATCCTCGGGTCCGAGTTTGTAGAGAGAGGGATCAAGAAGGACTTAGTCAAAACAGCAAGAGTACCTTGAACGTCGCGCAGCGTGCCGTGCAGACCGTCGATCGGATTAAGCTGAGAATTCGCTATATCGAAGCTCGCTCCAAGAGCTTTAAAATGAGCCAAGTTGCCTCGCGAAAAGTTCTGCCATTACTAAGTTATGGCTCGGACAGCGTTTGCCTAGCGTTGGAGTGCTAGCATACTAGCGTTGAAGTGCTAGCATACTAGCGTTGACTCGGGTAGCATTCCGCCGTCGAATAGCGCAGAAACGAAATTCCAGCGAGGAAGGAATTCGCTTGAATCAATTTGACTATATTCAGGTACAAACAGAGAAGGATTAAATAGTTCTAGCTAGCAAGGACCTTGGGAATCAACCTGGGAACAACCAGGGATGATCCCAAATAATTCCAAGCAACAGAACCAACCTGGCTGGACAAAATAGCAGGTGGTAGGTTGGTAAACAACCTCTGGTTCTGTTTTTTCCAACCTGGGAAAACAACAACCAGGTTCAGGTTCTAAAAACAGAACCTGTTTTGTCTTTGCCCAACCAGCCAAATGCTGGTTCCGCTGGTTTCCCCTGGCCTTGTAGCATGCAGATACAGACAAACAACATCCAACCTTCACCTAAATTGTACCCCTATAGTGCCTTCCCTGCTACACTATAGTTAACCAAACAAAACAGTACAATTCCGAGTTGGATAGAACTGAATCTGCGCAATCAACTCAACCGAACTGCAAAGCTTCCATCTTGGGTTCCTTTGCGAGCTCGTCCTTCCTGCTTGCACTGTTCATAGCGCATACAATGTTGTGCCAAAGCGCACATTGCGCGAGTACCTGCAAATGCATCAAGCGAAAAATGCGAAAGCAAACAAACACACGAACACACCATTCACACGCAAATGCATTCGCACACGCATACTCGTACAAACAGACGGTAGGATGTCGTGCAATGTGCATTTGCACCCAACACATAGTTGGGTGCAACTATGCGAATAGTCTCTGACGCGTAGGAGATGTTGAGTTCTAAGAACTGCCTCTGACGCGTAGGAGATGTTGAGTTCTAAGAACTGCTTCACTTCGTAGTTGCAGGTGATGTCGACCCGCCCCATCAGATTTTTCTTGAATCGCTCGAGCAGTTCATTGCTTGACCCTGTGTAGAGCAAATCGTCGACGTAGACGGTGAGCAGGATGTAGTCTCCGCGGAAATCGCGGCGGTACATCCCAGGGTCGTGAGGCATTTGCTTGAAGCCTATTTCAAGTAGAATGTTGTGCAGGTACTGCTGCCAGAGCCTTGGCGCCTGCTTGATCCCGTAAAGGGATCTACGTATCTGACACACTCGCGAGTCTCATTCTCCCTACGTGTGCGGTTGTTCCACGTAGATGACTGCATCTACTAACACGTGTTGGTGTAAGGGCCTAATAAACTCAAGCTATTAGGACTTAATCAAACTTAAAACCTCTCCTCGGGGTCACCTCCAAGGGTCCCTGGGTGCCTGGTACAAGACCAGCCCCTATCCTCGGGTCCGAGTTTGTAGAGAGAGGGATCAAGAAGGACTTAGTCAAAACAGCAAGAGCACCTTGAACGTCGTGCAGCGTGCCGTGCAGACCGTCGGTCGGATTAAGCTGAGAATTCGCTATATCGAAGCTCGCTCCAAGAGCTTTAAAATGAGCCAAGTTGCCTCGCGAAAAGTTCTGCCATTACGAAGTTATGGCTCGGACAGCGTTTGCCTAGCGATGGAGTGCTAGCGTACTAGCGTTGACTCGGGTAGCATTCCGCCAACGAATAGCGCAGAAACGAAATTCCAGCGAGGAAGGAATTCGCTTGAATCAATTTGACTATATTCAGGTACAAACAGAGAAGGATTAAATAGTTCTAGCTAGCAAGGACCTTGGGAATCAACCTGGGAACAACCAGGGATGATCCCAAATAATTCCAAGCAACAGAACCAACCTGGCTGGACAAAATAGCAGGTGGTAGGTTGGTAAACAACCTCTGGTTCTGTTTTTCCAACCTGGGAAAACAACAACCAGGTTCAGGTTCTAAAAACAGAACCTGTTTTGTCTTTGCCCAACCAGCCAAATGCTGGTTCCGCTGGTTTCCCCTGGCCTTGTAGCATGCAGATACAGACAAACAACATCCAACCTTCACCTAAATTGTACCCCTATAGTGCCTTCCCTGCTACACTATAGTTAACCAAACAAAACAGTACAATTTCGAGTTGGATAGAACTGAATCTGCGCAATCAACTCAACCGAACTGCAAAGCTTCCATCTTGGGTTCCTTTGCGAGCTCGTCCTTTCTGCTTGCACTGTTCATAGCGCGTACAATGTCGTGCCGAAGCGCACATTGCGCGAGTACCTGCAAATGCATCAAGCGAAAAATGCGAAAGCAAACAAACACACGAACACACCATTCACACGCAAATGCATTCGCACACGCATACTCGTACAAACAGACGGCAGGATGTCGTGCAATGTGCATTTGCACCCAACACACTCCCCCTCAGCCTGCCGGCTGCATCCCCATCATTCCATGCTAGTTCATGCTCATTCCACTCATGCGCACACAACGCCAATGAGGCTCATCCGCAAGCCTCTTGGTGAGAAAGTCTGCTGGCTGCTGGTGAGTCTTGATGTAGATCGGATGCACCGTCCCCCTCTTCACCTCCTTACGCAGCCAGTGCCACTTGATACGCATGTGCTTGTTCAGCCCATGAAGCACAGCGTTTCTGGCCATCCCAAGAGCCCCCTTGCTATCACAAAACAGCGGCGTAGCAACTTTCTGCTCCTGGCCAATCTCCTCTAACAGCCTCCTCAGCCAAATCACCTCCTTCACCCCATGGAACATCGCCATGTACTCTGATTCTACGGAAGAGAGTGCCGTCTCCGTCTGCTTCTTGGACCTCCAACTAACAGGTCCTCCCCCAACTACGCAGATGTATCCTCCCACAGATGAGGAATCCTCCTTCTCAGAAGCCCATGTAGCATCGGTAAAGCAAGTGAGAAATAGCTTGCCTTCTCCAAGCCTCTCCCCCTTCTCTTTCAGCACCTCCACCCCTTTCTGCTTCACCTGTGCAGATGCGGAGTATTGAACTCCAATGCTTGGGTGAGAGTTCAGGTACTTCACCACACGCTCAGCTGCATCCACCTGCTCCTCTGATGGATTCTGCACCACCCTAGCCAGCTGCCCAACCGAGAAAGAGATGTCGGGCCTCGTGTGAACTGCTGCGTACAAGAGGCTGCCCACCAAGGACTGAAATTGCTGCTGCTCTTCAGCTTCAACCCCTTCATCCTCTGCAGCCTTCACAAGCTTGAATTCTGCTGGCAGGGGAGTTGCAACCTTGCGCTCATTCTCAATCCCATACTTCTCCCCCAGCTCCTTGATGAACTTCTCCTGGTGCAGCTTCAACCACCTGTGATCTGGATCCCTCTCCACGTGCATCCCGAGGTAGTACTTTACCTCCCCAAGGTTCTTGCACTTGAAGTTCTCCATCAGTTGCTGCTGCACTTTCTGGATCTCCTTCATGCTGCTGCTGAAGAGAAGAATGTCGTCCACATAGACCAGAAACAGCACCAGCTTCTCCCCCTCGCCCTTGAGAAAGAGGCTCTCATCACAGCTGCTGGTCCTGAATCCCATCTCCTCTAAAACAGCTGCCAACTTCTGGTACCAGCAGCGTGGCGCCTGCTTCAAGCCGTAGATGGACTTGTTGAGCTTGCACACCCTGCCCGTACCATCCTCATACCCAGGCGGCTGCGTCATGTACACATCCTCCTCTAAAATCCCATTCAGGAATGCCGTTGAAATATCCATCTGAATGATGAATTTCCCACTAACAGCTGCATCTGCCAACAAGACACGGAGGGTAGGGGGTTTGGCAGTGGGAGCAAAGATCTCGTTGAAGTCCTGCTTCTCCTTCTGCATAAACCCCTTCGCCACCAGCCTACTCTTGTAGATGGTGACCTGCCCCTTGTCATCGGTCTTGATCCTCAGCACCCACTTGCATTGTATCGCTTTCTTCCCATCAGGCAGCATCACCAGATCCCATGTCCTATTCTCTAGCAGACTCTGGTACTCAGCATCCCTAGAAGCCAGCCACTTGTCCCTATCTGGTCCAGCTAATGCCTCCTCCATGCTAGCTGGTTCCTCTGGTGCAGGGGCAAGAAAACAGTACGCAGGCTCATCCTCCTCATCCGGGTCATAGCCATGAGGTAGAATCAGCAATGCCTCTTCGGTCCCTAGCTGCTGCTCTGCTGCATCAGTTCCTGCAGTCAGCTTCTTAGTAGCCATACGGGTACGTCCTGGCCTGGAGACGGGTGTCTCCCATCCCTTCATAACGACACCCTTCGGCTTCTTAGTTTTTCCCTGCTGCTTCTCTCCTCCCTCGGGTCCAGCAGCTCCACTAGTGCTGCCGCCAGTTTCCACACCATTTTCTCCACCAGCAGATGCCTCCTGTACCTTCTCTCCATCACCATTTCCAGCAGCTGCCTCCTCTCCCTCCTCCCACACACTAGGAGTCAGGTCCAGCTGCATGGTGATCTGCTCCATCTGCTGGGACACCCTTGCCTCCGGCTGTTTCTCCCAGCTCCCATACATCATGCCCTCAATGAATTTCACATCCCTGCTGTCAAACAACATACCCTTGGATGGTTCCCACAGCAGCCATCCCTTGCTCTCAGCAGCCAGCCCCAAATGCACACACCAGATTGCACTCGCCCCAACTTACTGCGGTAGGTCTTGGGGACGTGGGCGACTGCCATGCAACCGAACACCCTCAGCATGTCCACCGGCGGCTTCCTCCCAAGCCACCTCTCCAACGGCACCCACGAGTCATCCCCAACCTTGGTGAGCACCCTGTTCCTAGCGACAGTGGCGTGCCGGACAGCATGAGGCCACATAGAATTGCTCAGCCCAGATTCTATGAGCAGCGCCCTAGCTGTCTCCAGAATGGTCCGGTTTGCCCGTTCTGCTACACCATTGGACTGTGGGGTATAAGCCGTGGTCAGCTCTCTCTGGATGCCCTGCTTCTTGAGCCAGGCCGTCATTTCAGCTCCAAGGAACTCACCACCCCGGTCTGTCCTAATCCGCTTCACTACACACTCCGCCTGCTTCTCCACGAATGGCAGCCAATCGTCCCGTATCGTGGAGGCGGCGTGGTCCTTCTGTTTCAGCGGATACGCCCACATCAGCCTGCTCCAGTCATCCACAATTGTAAGAAAATACCGCTCCCCCTTGTGCCCTTGCACCGGCAGCGGCCCCACCAAGTCCATGTGGACCAGCTCCAAAGGCTTCTTGCTCCTGCCAGCCACACTATGGAAAGGGAAACGGGTGAACTTTGAAAGCAAACAGATTTCACAGTTGTCATCGGGTGGCTGTCCGTTCAGCTTCAGACCCTTAACGGCTCCATCCTTCTCCAGCTGCTTCAGCAAAGGCATTGCCACATGCCCTAAGCGCCGGTGTGCCGTTGCCCAATCTGTCTCCCCAGATCTGGCCGACACTTTCACACCAACCCCTCCAACGGCATTGCACTCCCCCTGGGATGCAGACCCCTCTCCAGCCTGCCCCCCACCATGCCACGCCAGGGCCGGCAGCTGCCACATAGATCTGTACACGTCCTTGCTCTCGTGCAGATCCCAAAGCACCCGATTGCCCAGCTTCCCCTTATAAGTGCGTGCCCCATCCGTGTTGGTGTTCACCCCAGCCTTGCCAAGCTTACGGAGGGAGATAAGGTTGGCCTTCAGGTCGGGGACGAAGAGAACGTCGTGCAGCACCACCGGCTTGCCATCCGCTCCCTTAAACGCAGCTCGTCCCGCACCAGCCACCTTCAACATGTGTCCAGAGGCGGAGCACACTTCATTGATCGGTGCAGCTCGTACTTCGTCCAGCAGGTCCTTGCGCGGCGTCATCGTCCAAGCAGCGCCTGTGTCCAACACCCAATAGTCTAGGGGGTGCAGCTCTGCTCCAACTTTGGCAGAGGCGTCTCCTTGCTCCCCCTTGTCTCCCACATGGAAGAATTGGCCCGCGGTGCGCTCCTTCTTCTTCTCCGCACCGCCGTTGCCCTTCGGGTTGTTGTCGGACGAATCAGCGACCATGTTGGCGCCGTTTTTCTGGTTCCTCCGCGCGCCGCCATCCTGGTGACGATTCTGGGGGGTCCATCCATCGGGTTTCTTATAGCACAAAAACCAGGGGTGCCCTTCCTTCTCACAATACCAGCAACTCCCTTTCATTTTGCCACCAGCACCCGACTTGCCCCCACGTCCAGATTTCGCACCGCGACCCCAACCGGTACCTCCTTGTTGGTCGTTGGAGTCGTCGTCTTTCTTTGCACCGCGTCCAGCACCACCGAAGCCACGTCCTCTGCCACGTCGGCTCCCTTGCATCCCGTAGCCGCTGCTGCCGTCGTCTCCACCCCTCAGTTGGCGGCGACGGAAGTCCTCCTCCAGAATCTTCGTCCGCACCCACTCGAGCGTCCACAAGCTCTGGTTCTGCGGCAGGCTCAATCCGCTCGTAAATTGAAGCCACGATTCTGGCAGCAGTGAGAGCATCTTCAAGCACTTGGTCTGCTCCGGGTAGGTGATTCCCGCGGTCGCCAACTTCGCGTAGAGGTCGCGCATCTTGTCCAGGACTGGTTGCACCGGCTCTCCCTCGCTCAGGCGCAACGCGGACAGCTCCCTCTCCAGCATCAACGTTGCGACAACGGAGGTCGGGGCGTGCAGCTCCTTCAACACGGTCCACGCCTTCGGACCGCATTCAACCTCCGGCAGCAGGTGCATGACGTGATGACGCTGGTTCAGCTCCAAACTCTGCGACATCAAATAGTAGCCAGCCGAGGAGCGCTCGTCCCAATCTTCCTGCAGCGTGGGGTCACTCGGTCTAGGCTCCTCCCCAATCATTAGTTTCAGCAAACCGATCTGACGGAAATATAATTGCATTTTCCAGGCCCAATCATCATAGCCCTCACCATTGAACTTCTCGACGGTGAAATTCTTCAGCACCTCCTTGACAAGCGAGCCCTGGTTTGTTCGCGCTCCCCTTGGCGCTGAAAGACCAGAATCTTGGCTGCCGCTACGATCTTGGGCTGAAGATTCACCAGCTCCCGCCGAGGTGTTGCCCGCCATAGCTACCTATAACGAGGATCACTATAACGCAGCTCTGATACCAGCTTGTTGGTGTAAGGGCCTAATAAACTCAAGCTATTAGGACTTAATCAAACTTAAAACCTCTCCTCGGGGTCACCTCCAAGGGTCCCTGGGTGCCTGGTACAAGACCAGCCCCTATCCTCGGGTCCGAGTTTGTAGAGAGAGGGATCAAGAAGGACTTAGTCAAAACAGCAAGAGCACCTTGAACGTCGCGCAGCGTGCCGTGCAGACCGTCGGTCGGATTAAGCTGAGAATTCGCTATATCGAAGCTCGCTCCAAGAGCTTAAAAATGAGCCAAGTTGCCTCGCGAAAAGTTCTGCCATTACGAAGTTATGGCTCGGACAGCGTTTGCCTAGCGATGGAGTGCTAGCGTACTAGCGTTGACTCGGGTAGCATTCCGCCAACGAATAGCGCAGAAACGAAATTCCAGCGAGGAAGGAATTCGCTTGAATCAATTTGACTATATTCAGGTACAAACAGAGAAGGATTAAATAGTTCTAGCTAGCAAGGACCTTGGGAATCAACCTGGGAACAACCAGGGATGATCCCAAATAATTCCAAGCAACAGAACCAACCTGGCTGGACAAAATAGCAGGTGGTAGGTTGGTAAACAACCTCTGGTTCTGTTTTTCCAACCTGGGAAAACAACAACCAGGTTCAGGTTCTAAAAACAGAACCTGTTTTGTCTTTGCCCAACCAGCCAAATGCTGGTTCCGCTGGTTTCCCCTGGCCTTATAGCATGCAGATACAGACAAACAACATCCAACCTTCACCTAAATTGTACCCCTATAGTGCCTTCCCTGCTACACTATAGTTAACCAAACAAAACAGTACAATTTCGAGTTGGATAGAACTGAATCTGCGCAATCAACTCAACCGAACTGCAAAGCTTCCATCTTGGGTTCCTTTGCGAGCTCGTCCTTTCTGCTTGCACTGTTCATAGCGCGTACAATGTTGTGCCGAAGCGCACATTGCGCGAGTACCTGCAAATGCATCAAGCGAAAAATGCGAAAGCAAACAAACACACGAACACACCATTCACACGCAAATGCATTCGCACACGCATACTCGTACAAACAGACGGCAGGATGTCGTGCAATGTGCATTTGCACCCAACAACACGTACAGGAACGCGTTCTTCACATAAATTCGGCGTAGTGGCAGGTGCCTTGCGGCGGCAATGGAGAGAATGATTCTGACGGAGATGTGGCAGCTGACTGGTGCAAACGTTTGATCGAAGTCGAGTGCCTCTGGTCGTATTTTCGCACCACCCAGCATGCCTTGAACCGTTCAATTGTGCCATCTGCTGCGGTCTTCACACGGATGACCCACTTCCCGGAAAGAACCCTTGCTCCATTGATTGCGGCACAATCGACGAGCACCCAGGTATTTCGTGATTCAAGTGCCTTGATTTATGCATCCATTGCCTCGTGCCATTCCTTGCTGTGTGGCTCAGTGAGGGCCGTGGAGCCCGAGAAGCTGCAGGTCCGAGGCGGTGCTGTCGTGGCGATGCTGCGGGACAACCTCCTGCACGCGGTCGTCGCTCTCTAGTTCAGATGGTGCTGGTGGTGCTGCGCCTCTGCCGCTTCCTCCTGTTCCGCCCATTCCTCCCCCAGAGGAGTCGTCGTCGTCATCGTCGCTGCTGTGGCGATCTCCTCTCGTAAATTTGCCTCTGGTGTCTTGCTCCAGGATAGCCGTAGCTGCTTCGTCCTCAGGTGTTGCATAGCTATGCCCGTCGTTGGCGTAGACGCTGTTCGCGTTCGTCTGCTCGTCTTCGCGGAATTGGTCGAAGAAGAGACGTTCGTACAATATCACGTCGCGCGCATGAGTGGTCTTCTGGCTGAGCAGGTCCAGAATGATCTGTGCCTTGTGCTTATGACTTATGCCGAGGTGGATTCCCCAGCGCGTGCGGCTCGTGAACTTCCCGATAGTTGACGTCGACGGTCGGTATTGCACCATGCAACCCCACACGCGGAGCATGGAGGTGTCTCCTTTCGTCCCTGTCCATTTCAGATGCGGGGACAAATTGCCGGTGATGACGGTTGTTGACAGCAGGTTGTGCACCCGCACGGCGTGGTGCATTGCGTAGGTCCAGTAGATGGGCAGGAGCTTGGAATGCTTCATCAGTGCCCGCACCTTCGTCATGAGCGTCCGACTCGTCCGCTCATCTACGCCCTGCTGCTGATGTGCGTATGGAAGGGAGATGTGATGCTCGATTCCCTTCAGCGCCCAGTAATCTTGCAACTTATTGCTTCTAAATTCTGCTGCGCCGTCCGATTGCCAGATCTTTAGCTTTTCCCCGGATTGCCGCAGCACGTGTGCCAGCTAGAGGCGGAACGACTCGTACGCTCTACTGTGCGCTTCTACGTTCACGACCCACACGTAGCGCGTCCCAGCGTCGATGAAGGTGAGCGTATACTGTTGGGTGCAAATGCACATTGCACGACATCCTGCCGTCTGTTTGTACGAGTATGCGTGTGCGAATGCGTGTGAATGGTGTGTTCGTGTGTTTGTTTGCTTTCGCATTTTTCGCTTGATGCATTTGCAGGTACTCGCGCAATGTGCGCTTCGGCACAACATTGTACGCGCTATGAACAATGCAAGCAGAAAGGACGAGCTCGCAAAGGAACCCAAGATGGAAGCTTTGCAGTTCGGTTGAGTTGATTGCGCAGATTCAGTTCTATCCAACTCGAAATTGTACTGTTTTGTTTGGTTAACTATAGTGTAGCAGGGAAGGCACTATAGGGGTACAATTTAGGTAAAGGTTGGATGTTGTTTGTCTGTATCTGCATGCTACAAGGCCAGGGGAAACCAGCGGAACCAGCATTTGGCTGGTTGGGCAAAGACAAAACAGGTTCTGTTTTTAGAACCTGAACCTGGTTGTTGTTTTCCCAGGTTGGAAAAACAGAACCAGAGGTTGTTTACCAACCTACCACCTGCTATTTTGTCCAGCCAGGTTGGTTCTGTTGCTTGGAATTATTTGGGATCATCCCTGGTTGTTCCCAGGTTGATTCCCAAGGTCCTTGCTAGCTAGAACTATTTAATCCTTCTTTGTTTGTACCTGAATATAGTCAAATTGATTCATGTGAATTCCTTCCTCGCTGGAATTTCGTTTCTGCGCTATTCGACGGCGGAATGCTACCCGAGTCAACGCTAGTATGCTAGCACTCCAACGCTAGGCAAACGCTGTCCGAGCCATAACTTAGTAATGGCAGAACTTTTCGCGAGGCAACTTGGCTCATTTTAAAGCTCTTGGAGCGAGCTTCGATATAGCGAATTCTCAGCTTAATCCGATCGACGGTCTGCACGGCACGCTGCGCGACGTTCAAGGTACTCTTGCTGTTTTGACTAAGTCCTTCTTGATCCCTCTCTCTACAAACTCGGACCCGAGGATAGGGGCTGGTCTTGTACCAGGCACCCAGGGACCCTTGGAGGTGACCCCGAGGAGAGGTTTTAAGTTTGATTAAGTCCTAATAGCTTGAGTTTATTAGGCCCTTACACCAACAAGCTGGTATCAGAGCTGCGTTATAGTGATCCTCGTTATAGGTAGCTATGGCGGGCAACACCTCGGCGGGAGCTGGTGAATCTTCAGCCCAAGATCGTAGCGGCAGCCAAGATTCTGGTCTTTCAGCGCCAAGGGGAGCGCGAACAAACCAGGGCTCGCTTGTCAAGGAGGTGCTGAAGAATTTCACCGTCAAGAAGTTCAATGGTGAGGGCTATGATGATTGGGCCTGGAAAATGCAATTATATTTCCGTCAGATCGGTTTGCTGAAACTAATGATTGGGGAGGAGCCTAGACCGAGTGACCCCACGCTGCAGGAAGATTGGGACGAGCGCTCCTCGGCTGGCTACTATTTGATGTCGCAGAGTTTGGAGCTGAACCAGCGTCACCACGTCATGCACCTGCTGCCGGAGGTTGAATGCGGTCCGAAGGCGTGGACCGTGTTGAAGGAGCTGCACGCCCCGACCTCCGTTGTCGCAACGTTGATGCTGGAGAGGGAGCTGTCCGCGTTGCGCCTGAGCGAGGGAGAGCCGGTGCAACCAGTCCTGGACAAGATGCGCGACCTCTACGCGAAGTTGGCGACCGCGGGAATCACCTACCCGGAGCAGACCAAGTGCTTGAAGATGCTCTCGCTGCTGCCGGAATCGTGGCTTCAATTTACGAGCGGATTGAGCCTGCCGCAGAACCAGAGCTTGTGGACGCTCGAGTGGGTGCGGACGAAGATTCTGGAGGAGGACTTCCGTCGCCGCCAACTGAGGGGTGGAGACGACGGCAGCAGCGGCTACGGGATGCAAGGGAGCCGACGTGGCAGAGGACGTGGCTTCGGTGGTGCTGGACGCGGTGCAAAGAAAGACGACGACTCCAACGACCAACAAGGAGGTACCGGTTGGGGTCGCGGTGCGAAATCTGGACGTGGGGGCAAGTCGGGTGCTGGTGGCAAAATGAAAGGGAGTTGCTGGTATTGTGAGAAGGAAGGGCACCCCTGGTTTTTGTGCTATAAGAAACCCGATGGATGGACCCCCCAGAATCGTCACCAGGATGGCGGCGCGCGGAGGAACCAGAAAAACGGCGCCAACATGGTCGCTGATTCGTCCGACAACAACCCGAAGGGCAACGGCGGTGCGGAGAAGAAGAAGGAGCGCACCGCGGGCCAATTCTTCCATGTGGGAGACAAGGGGGAGCAAGGAGACGCCTCTGCCAAAGTTGGAGCAGAGCTGCACCCCCTAGACTATTGGGTGTTGGACACAGGCGCTGCTTGGACGATGACGCCGCGCAAGGACCTGCTGGACGAAGTACGAGCTGCACCGATCAATGAAGTGTGCTCCGCCTCTGGACACATGTTGAAGGTGGCTGGTGCGGGACGAGCTGCGTTTAAGGGAGCGGATGGCAAGCCGGTGGTGCTGCACGACGTTCTCTTCGTCCCCGACCTGAAGGCCAACCTTATCTCCCTCCGTAAGCTTGGCAAGGCTGGGGTGAACACCAACACGGATGGGGCACGCACTTATAAGGGGAAGCTGGGCAATCGGGTGCTTTGGGATCTGCACGAGAGCAAGGACGTGTACAGATCTATGTGGCAGCTGCCGGCCCTGGCGTGGCATGGTGGGGGGCAGGCTGGAGAGGGGTCTGCATCCCAGGGGGAGTGCAATGCCGTTGGAGGGGTTGGTGTGAAAGTGTCGGCCAGATCTGGGGAGACAGATTGGGCAACGGCACACCGGTGCTTAGGGCATGTGGCAATGCCTTTGCTGAAGCAGCTGGAGAAGGATGGAGCCGTTAAGGGTCTGAAGCTGAACGGACAGCCACCCGATGACAACTGTGAAATCTGTTTGCTTTCAAAGTTCACCCGTTTCCCTTTCCATAGTGTGGCTGGCAGGAGCAAGAAGCCTTTGGAGCTGGTCCACATGGACTTGGTGGGGCCGCTGCCGGTGCAAGGGCACAAGGGGGAGCGGTATTTTCTTACAATTGTGGATGACTGGAGCAGGCTGATGTGGGCGTATCCGCTGAAGCAGAAGAACCACGCCGCCTCCACGATACGGGACGATTGGCTGCCATTCGTGGAGAAGCAGGCGGAGTGTGTAGTGAAGCGGATTAGGACAGACCGGGGTGGTGAGTTCCTTGGAGCTGAAATGACGGCCTGGCTCAAGAAGCAGGGCATCCAGAGAGAGCTGACCACGGCTTATACCCCACAGTCCAATGGTGTAGCAGAACGGGCAAACCGGACCATTCTGGAGACAGCTAGGGCGCTGCTCATAGAATCTGGGCTGAGCAATTCTATGTGGCCTCATGCTGTCCGGCACGCCACTGTCGCTAGGAACAGGGTGCTCACCAAGGTTGGGGATGACTCGTGGGTGCCGTTGGAGAGGTGGCTTGGGAGGAAGCCGCCGGTGGACATGCTGAGGGTGTTCGGTTGCATGGCAGTCGCCCACGTCCCCAAGACCTACCGCAGTAAGTTGGGGGCGAGTGCAATCTGGTGTGTGCATTTGGGGCTGGCTGCTGAGAGCAAGGGATGGCTGCTGTGGGAACCATCCAAGGGTGTGTTGTTTGACAGCAGGGATGTGAAATTCATTGAGGGCATGATGTATGGGAGCTGGGAGAAACAGCCGGAGGCAAGGGTGTCCCAGCAGATGGAGCAGATCACCATGCAGCTGGACCTGACTCCTAGTGTGTGGGAGGAGGGAGAGGAGGCAGCTGCTGGAAATGGTGATGGAGAGAAGGTACAGGAGGCATCTGCTGGTGGAGAAAATGGTGTGGAAACTGGCGGCAGCACTAGTGGAGCTGCTGGACCCGAGGGAGGAGAGAAGCAGCAGGGAAAAACTAAGAAGCCGAAGGGTGTCGTTATGAAGGGATGGGAGACACCCGTCTCCAGGCCAGGACGTACCCGTATGGCTACTAAGAAGCTGACTGCAGGAACTGATGCAGCAGAGCAGCAGCTAGGGACCGAAGAGGCATTGCTGATTCTACCTCATGGCTATGACCCGGATGAGGAGGATGAGCCTGCGTACTGTTTTCTTGCCCCTGCACCAGAGGAACCAGCTAGCATGGAGGAGGCATTAGCTGGACCAGATAGGGACAAGTGGCTGGCTTCTAGGGATGCTGAGTACCAGAGTCTGCTGGAGAATAGGACATGGGATCTGGTGGTGCTGCCTGATGGGAAGAAAGCGATACAATGCAAGTGGGTGCTGAGGATCAAGACCGATGACAAGGGGCAGGTCACCATCTACAAGAGTAGGCTGGTGGCGAAGGGGTTTATGCAGAAGGAGAAGCAGGACTTCAACGAGATCTTTGCTCCCACTGCCAAACCCCCTACCCTCCGTGTCTTGTTGGCAGATGCAGCTGTTAGTGGGAAATTCATCATTCAGATGGATATTTCAACGGCATTCCTGAATGGGATTTTAGAGGAGGATGTGTACATGACGCAGCCGCCTGGGTATGAGGATGGTACGGGCAGGGTGTGCAAGCTCAACAAGTCCATCTACGGCTTGAAGCAGGCGCCACGCTGCTGGTACCAGAAGTTGGCAGCTGTTTTAGAGGAGATGGGATTCAGGACCAGCAGCTGTGATGAGAGCCTCTTTCTCAAGGGCGAGGGGGAGAAGCTGGTGCTGTTTCTGGTCTATGTGGACGACATTCTTCTCTTCAGCAGCAGCATGAAGGAGATCCAGAAAGTGCAGCAGCAACTGATGGAAAACTTCAAGTGCAAGAACCTTGGGGAGGTAAAGTACTACCTCGGGATGCACGTGGAGAGGGATCCAGATCACAGGTGGTTGAAGCTGCACCAGGAGAAGTTCATCAAGGAGCTGGGGGAGAAGTATGGGATTGAGAATGAGCGCAAGGTTGCAACTCCCCTGCCAGCAGAATTCAAGCTTGTGAAGGCTGCAGAGGATGAAGGGGTTGAAGCTGAAGAGCAGCAGCAATTTCAGTCCTTGGTGGGCAGCCTCTTGTACGCAGCAGTTCACACGAGGCCCGACATCTCTTTCTCGGTTGGGCAGCTGGCTAGGGTGGTGCAGAATCCATCAGAGGAGCAGGTGGATGCAGCTGAGCGTGTGGTGAAGTACCTGAACTCTCACCCAAGCATTGGAGTTCAATACTCCGCATCTGCACAGGTGAAGCAGAAAGGGGTGGAGGTGCTGAAAGAGAAGGGGGAGAGGCTTGGAGAAGGCAAGCTATTTCTCACTTGCTTTACCGATGCTACGTGGGCTTCTGAGAAGGAGGATTCCTCATCTGTGGGAGGATACATCTACGTAGTTGGGGGAGGACCTGTTAGTTGGAGGTCCAAGAAGCAGACGGAGACGGCACTCTCTTCCGTAGAATCAGAGTACATGGCGATGTTCCATGGGGTGAAGGAGGTGATTTGGCTGAGGAGGCTGTTAGAGGAGATTGGCCAGGAGCAGAAAGTTGCTACGCCGCTGTTTTGTGATAGCAAGGGGGCTCTTGGGATGGCCAGAAACGCTGTGCTTCATGGGCTGAACAAGCACATGCGTATCAAGTGGCACTGGCTGCGTAAGGAGGTGAAGAGGGGGACGGTGAATCCGATCTACATCAAGACTCACCAGCAGCCAGCAGACTTTCTCACCAAGAGGCTTGCGGATGAGCCTCATTGGCGTTGTGTGCGCATGAGTGGAATGAGCATGAACTAGCATGGAATGACGGGGATGCAGCCGGCAGGCTGAGGGGGAGTGTGTTGGGTGCAAATGCACATTGCACGACATCCTGCCGTCTGTTTGTACGAGTATGCGTGTGCGAATGCGTGTGAATGGTGTGTTCGTGTGTTTGTTTGCTTTCGCATTTTTCGCTTGATGCATTTGCAGGTACTCGCGCAATGTGCGCTTCGGCACAACATTGTACGCGCTATGAACAATGCAAGCAGAAAGGACGAGCTCGCAAAGGAACCCAAGATGGAAGCTTTGCAGTTCGGTTGAGTTGATTGCGCAGATTCAGTTCTATCCAACTCGAAATTGTACTGTTTTGTTTGGTTAACTATAGTGTAGCAGGGAAGGCACTATAGGGGTACAATTTAGGTAAAGGTTGGATGTTGTTTGTCTGTATCTGCATGCTACAAGGCCAGGGGAAACCAGCGGAACCAGCATTTGGCTGGTTGGGCAAAGACAAAACAGGTTCTGTTTTTAGAACCTGAACCTGGTTGTTGTTTTCCCAGGTTGGAAAAACAGAACCAGAGGTTGTTTACCAACCTACCACCTGCTATTTTGTCCAGCCAGGTTGGTTCTGTTGCTTGGAATTATTTGGGATCATCCCTGGTTGTTCCCAGGTTGATTCCCAAGGTCCTTGCTAGCTAGAACTATTTAATCCTTCTCTGTTTGTACCTGAATATAGTCAAATTGATTCATGTGAATTCCTTCCTCGCTGGAATTTCGTTTCTGCGCTATTCGACGGCGGAATGCTACCCGAGTCAACGCTAGTATGCTAGCACTCCAACGCTAGGCAAACGCTGTCCGAGCCATAACTTAGTAATGGCAGAACTTTTCGCGAGGCAACTTGGCTCATTTTAAAGCTCTTGGAGCGAGCTTCGATATAGCGAATTCTCAGCTTAATCCGATCGACGGTCTGCACGGCACGCTGCGCGACGTTCAAGGTACTCTTGCTGTTTTGACTAAGTCCTTCTTGATCCCTCTCTCTACAAACTCGGACCCGGGGATAGGGGCTGGTCTTGTACCAGGCACCCAGGGACCCTTGGAGGTGACCCCGAGGAGAGGTTTTAAGTTTGATTAAGTCCTAATAGCTTGAGTTTATTAGGCCCTTACACCAACATATACAGCTCGTCATTCACTCCGCAGTGCCCCACGTTGAGAAAGTCACTATACTCTTTGTGCAGCTTGGGGTAGCGGTTCGTCCCTGGTTCAAGCAGCGGGAATGGCTGGTGACTTAGTGCGGCTTTAGGGCAAACAGTGCAGCTGCGCGGGTGTGTCACGCTTCTTACTTTGGTGCCGTCAGGGCGTAGGAGTGCGCCAGGGGCGAAGACGCCAGCTTCGATGCAATTTTTCAATGTCGCGCGAGAGGGATGTCCGAGGCGCTGGTGCCAGAGGTCATCGCTGGCGCGGAATACAGAGGTGTGCATATAACGTGCGCGCGCTGCTTCGGGGTCTTTGTTAGATACTGGGGCAGGTTCCGCTGCTGCTTAATCTTCTTCGTCGTTTTCTGTGGTTAGCATTAGCGCCAAGAATTCTCTGTCGAGAATTACGGAGAAGGGAATATTGGTCCCAGGGATAGTTCCAGGAACAAGGGTTGGTTCGGCGGCTCAAAGGCAGGTCCGTAGACGGTGCGACGCGGAGTTGAGGGTTCGTTGCCCAAGTCAATGGTATCCTAAGGGTCGTGGTGCGGCTGGAGATCTGGTGGAGGTAATGCAGGTGCAAGGGACGACCAAGGGGAACAATAGGAGGTTCTGCCTCTGCTTCTTCTCCCACCCTTTATTCTTCGCGAAGAGTTCCCCAGTTGCCGTCGGAAGTGCCCCATCCGCTGCCTTCTGCGGAGATAACTGCTACAATGGGAGCTAGACTACGGGCTAGGCACGGATGCTCATGAGATCTCTGCGTTCGTGGTTCCTTAGTCGTTTTCCTAGTGCACACACTGCTTGCTAGTTCATGGGGCAATTTGGCAAGAGTTTCACTAAGAAAGGTTGACAACAATGGTACAATGAAGTTGACCGTCAGAGCCAGCATGCAAGCAAGTCTACTGCCAGCGCAGCACGGTCGACCGCGTGCCAGCACGACTTGGTCGACCGTGCTCCAGCAGTGCAGAGGCGCGGCTTGCCAGTGCTGCAAGTCGACGGCGTGCCAGCATCGCAGGTTGACGGCGTGCCAACGCTGCTCCCGCAGGACAGCAGCGCACCCGCTTCGCAGGTGCTCGCAGATGATTGGCGTGTAGTGCCTCGTCACCTGCACAGCGCACACACCAAGTCAACTTCGTGTCGTCGACTGATTCTGATCAGCCACGTCGACCTCGGGATACCACCACCGAGGTCGTCCTCGCCAACGTCGCCTGGGCGACCGTCGCGTGCCTTCGCAGAACCTCGTCACCCAGGTAACCTGGTCGACCAGGCAACCACGTCGACCAGCTGCTCCTGCATGTGCCCGTCGACTTCCCAAGTCGACGACCCACCCAAGTCGACCTCACCAGGTCGACCACTACCCCTGGTCGACCAGCTCCAGGTTGACAGCACTCTTGGTCGACCAGCTCTACGTCGACCAGCACAGATGTCGGCCGACCCCAAAGTCGGCTATCCGAAGTCGGCGTCACCAAGTTGACGCCCTGCTACTCGATGACCATCTGCTCGGCGTCCTGAATCCTTCTGTCGAGGTTGATGTCGGCCCCTCCTTCGTCGACCACCATGTTCGGTCGACCACCAGGTCGACATCACACCTGGTCGACCAACCACCAAGTCGACCAGCAGGCCTGGTCGACCAACCACCAGGTCGACCAGCAGTCTTGTCAGCCGACCACCCAAGTCGGCTGCCCCAAGTTGGCGTCACTACGTCGACGCCCTCCGCAGGTTGACTTCCCAGGTCGACCTCCCTGAAGTCGGCGCCATCCTGAAGTCGGCGCCCATGCAGTGGCACCCGTGCAGGTCGACTTCCTCGTCGACCAGCTCGCCCACTGCTGCAGGTCGGCTGCACCCCTACACCCGACCACGAAGTCGGCTCCGCCCAAGCGAGGACGGGGCCAACACACAACTCCCGTTGACACCTTCGCCCCCAGATGCGGCACCCCGGCCGCCAATGTCGCTTGTTCTCCATCCGCCAGTGCTCCCCCACCCCCCTTCATTGGAGGCGCTTTCTTCCTCTTCGGCGCCCCATGCAGCACACGCGAATGTGCCGCGCGCGTCAGCAAGACTTTGCCGACGAAGCTCCTCTGCTTCGCGACACGCCAAATCTTCCTCTTCCTCCACGGTTAGTGGGGTCACGCAAGTGGGGGTAAACCTTCAGAAACTCCTCTCGTGTGTAGGGGCGCGTCACTCCGCGTGCGTCGAAGGTCCCGGTACTGGTGCCGCGCAGCATGCCTTGAAGATATTGAGATGCCGAGCCGGTGAGGGGATGTTCGATCGTTCCGAACATGCCGTGCGTCGCAATTTCGAGCTCCAAGTTTGACATCCCTAATTCTGATGGTGCAAGTTGCTCCGCTTCGGCGATGGCGGCGAGACCACGGCGTGTGGCAGTCCCTGCAGATGCCATCTGGGTCAGGCGCGTGCAGCGCCACCTCGCGTGGGTGAGGGTGGTGAGGCACCCACGGTCTTCCGTCAGGGTGCTTCCAGTCCCTGCGGTGAATGTGCTCGAAGCGCAGTGGCACGAGGTCGATGAGCTCGTTCGAATCGCCGCTGCATTTGGGAATATCAAAGTCGAGAACATACACTGCGTTTTCAGAGTGCGTTCTTCCTATCTGCCTGCATGGTGAGGTGAGGGATGAGTAGTGCAGCAGGATGTCGCGCGTGTCGCGATCCGTGCTGAGTTCGACGCCGCAATCCATGAGTTGAGTAGCGGAGAGCAGGTTCAAGCGCAGGTTGTGGACGATGAGCACATCGTTAAGAGTGATGTGCGTACGGCGAGTGTTGTTCACCACGGTGACATAGGTGACTGTTAGGGTTGCGACAGCGTTGAAGATGAAACGCTCGGAACCCACCATATGCTTGAGCACGACGATTCCTTGCGCACAATGTTGTTCTCTATGCCTTGAGCACGACGATTCCTTGCGCGCTTGCGCGCAGGCGAGTGTTGTTCGCCACGGTGACATAGGTGACTGTTAGGGTTGCGACAGCGTTGAAGATAAAACGTTCGGAACCCACCATATGCTGGCCGCAGCAGCTATCCAGGTACCAGGTATTGTAGCACTTGTGATCGTCACGTGTGAGCATCACCAGACGCGGCGTGACGATGTGCGGTGTGTTGAACTTCAGAAACTTCTCCCGCGAGAGCCAATCGAGTGGCGCCGTTGGCGTGTTAGGTATGTGTGGGGGACTTTCAAGCAGCTGGATTGGGAGGTTCCAATCTTGATTGTCATCGCCGCTGAAGTCGTGGCGCGTGCTGAATGGGTTGTTGATGAAGAACGCTCCGATTGGGTGAGGCGCTGGCTCAGGTGATGGTGAGTGTACGCAGCGACGACGAGATTCGCCAGTCATCGCCATAATCCCCATGACGTTGCGCTTTGAGGCAAGCGGTGACTGCTGCTGTTGCTGATGCTGATGCTGAACCGTTGGGTTCAGATTGCGTGATGGGAGTTGATGCCCCTGGGCTGGATGCGTGTCGTTTCGTGCGTCTTGTCGGCCGGACCAGTTGCTCGGATGGGTTTGGCCGAGGGCGAGATCGGAACTTGCATTGATCTGCGAGGTGCCCAAAGTTTCTGCAAATCTTGCAGTAGAGGCGCCGCGGCCGTCGCTCTTCAGTGTTGTCGGCGTAGAAGGCGAGGCGTTCCCGGTCTCGTCGCTGCTGATCCATGTCCCTTTGTTTGACGAGAAGGGCGACGCAAAAGGCGGCCTCCGAGATGACCCCTTGCTGTCGGAGAAGCGCCTTGCAGGGCCGCCATTCTGGGTCGAGCCTTTGAAGCACGATGTTCACGAAGATTTCCTCGGAAATACTGCTTCCCAATTTCGCGATTTGATCGCCTAAGCTCTGACGGTGATTTATGTAGCTGTTGGCCTTCTCCCCTGGGGCCATTTTCGTCTCCAGTAGCTGCTGGAGCAGACTGCTCGAAGAGACCGAGTCTTTCGGTTGGTACACGCCGTTCAGGTGGCGCCAGGCGTCGAGGGCTGGATTAGTGGATTCCGTGTATGAGCGAATGTTCAACTGCTCCGTCGGCGACATATTCCGCAGGAGAACGCCGTACGCCATCAGGGACTCGTTGTAGTACCTTGCCCTGGCGTCAGCGGTGTCTTCAGCAGGTCCCGTGTAGCTCCCGTTCAAATAGTGGAATATCTGCACGTTTTGCAGCAGCAACTCCAGCTCGAAGCTCCAGGTATAGAAATCTCTGCCGTCAAAGCATACACTTGTCTTTATTTTTTATATGCTGAGAAACCTTGATTGCGCAAAGCAAATTGCTTCTTCGCTGGGACAGGGAGTCTTGGGTGTTGAGCCATTTGTTTTGAGAGAGAAGGTGTGCGGGGTGGTATTCTGGCCGTTTGAGGCCGGTTGAGAGGGTTGGGAAGATGTTCCCGCGTCGCCATTCCGCAATGTTTGGAGTCCTTGCTCCAAGTTCGTGAGTCGCTGAAGCAGTTGTTCAAGGACCGCGGTGCCAAAGGTTGTCGTCGCGTCGTTTGTCGCAACCGGGCTGGGTTGCGCTTCAGCCGTCAGATTCGTCTGACCTCCGAATCCTCCGGCCATTCTTACGCGTCAGCATGTGCCAGATGCCACTTTAGTTCGCCGATGATTTCGGTGGTGGCGGTGCGAAGGATTCCCGAGTAGCTCTTATACCATGTTGCGGTCAGAAGTAGATCAACCCTAGGATCAGCTCGGGAAGGTTCACACACAGTGGATTGGTAGTGGTGGGCCCTTGATCTCAGACAAAGTGAATGTAAAATGTTGAGATGATTACAACATGCAAATACAACCATATAAATAGTAGTACAGGGGAATACGAAACGACCTAGCTAGCCATGTACTCTAAGAGGTACATTCCCTTATTCAAATTCAAACCCAACCGTGCGCTTCGAACAGTTACGAAACTGTTCCCGCCAATTCCCTTGCCCGACGCTGTCTGCTCCGACGGTCCAGATCCATTCCAACTGTCTACGACGCTTCGAGTCAACTCTGACTCTTCGCGTTCGTGGCTCGATACTGTAAGCTTTGCTTTGCTGTGATTAGGAGTGCACAGTCATATTTCACTATTCGTAACACCACACTTTTTGCAGAGTTTGCGAGAACCCTTTAATCTTTTAGGGGCTATGGTTCCTCCCCCATTAGGCCTTTTGGGCTGGGACCAGAAGGCTTGCCGCGGTGCTGGAAAGGAAGCCTGTTCCAAGTTGCCTTTGCCCTTGGGTGACTGAGGTCGAGAGCCATTGCCGCTAGCGCCGTTGGCCCTAGACTGCCACCGCTGTTGCTTAAAATTGTTGAGGTAAGCACGGAATTTCACATCTATTACTATGACATTCTTCTTGCACTCCTTATACGTTTTCCACTGATGCTGCCCCTAGTTGGTGTACGTAGTCCGGATGTGTTTGGGCAGCCCTTTGAAGAACATTTAAATGAGCTCACGCCAAGGCAGGGAGTCATTCAGCTGTAGTAGAGTGCTTTCAAACTCGTTGATGTACTCACGCACCAGCCTATTGCCGCATGAGGTGTCGTCCAAACGATTATGCACATCAAGCTCTGGGATTTGGCCTCGGCTTGGTGCTTGCTAGCATAGACTAGCTTGCCTGCCTTCTCATCCTGTACGACTGTGCGTCAACGCATACACAATGATGAGCCATTGTATCAGCCACAAGGGAGAGCCACCTACACATCTGTCTTGCTCTGAATGAACCAGGCAAGGCGGTAAGGAGGGAGCCAATGGCAGGTGGTGTGAACGCAAGAGGGTACTGTGATGATGCTACTGGGGTAGGCACTGCTGCTGAGGCAGGAGCTGCAGCAGTGGCGTAGCAGAAGCGACGGCGGGTGTGCTCGTCAATGATGCAGGACTTGCGACAATAGGAGGAGGGCGGTAGACATTTGCACGTCTCAAATCCTTGTACTGAGCTTGCATTTGCAAGTCTCCTGCAACTCATTTATCTAGTGGAACTTGAAAGCCATCATGCAAGTGTGGTCGCAAGCGTTGTGAGCCACATAGCTCAACTAGGTTTTCGTGAGCCTGCGCTTGCTGCACCGACAGTTCGGTCCTCAACCCATCAATGAGGCATTACTGCTTCTTAGCTGTGATATGTTAGTTAGAGACTTGAGACTGTAGCTTCTCAATCTCTACAGCAATAGAGTCCTCATATTCCTACTATGCCTCTGAGCCCTTATCTATAGCTGCTTCAGTAACTTGAAGTTTTTCAGCATCATCATGCAAGTTTTCAGCATCTTCTTGCAGATTTTCAGCAATATCCTTATCACTGATATTTATCTCCAAATCTTGCATTGCCTCATCAAGGTTAAGAATAATATGAGCAAGGATATGGGCAGTTTCAGTGGCAGCAGGGGGGTCATCCTCCCTAATAGCTTCCATATCTTTGGTAGTAGCCATAAACGAGTCAAGCATGTTGGAAAGTTTAAGGTTTTGTCTAACTCTTTACCAAATAATGATGAAGGAGGTGTCCCTTCAAAAAGTACGCTTAACAAAACTCTTAAGGTAGCTGCTCAACATAAGATACTTGTTAAGCTTTCTATCACCTATCTAACCTAGTAGGTATATTAAAAAACTATTTATCCCCAACATCATCTTAAGATCCAGAAGAGTCATCCATGAAAGCATAGTGGGCAAGAGAGATTTTACTCTCTTAAGACTGCTTGAAGATTTGTAGCTTGAAGGATAGGGAGTGTTCAACTCTTCAAGTCTTGGTGTATTTTCTTCAAGATGCTAAAAACACTATCTAGAGCCCTTGGCACAAAGAGAACAAATCTGAAAAGAAAAGAAAGGAAAAGAAATAAACAAGAGGCGAGGAAATCGTCTTAGGGTTGCGAAGCGTTTTGTATAACTATATTATTTATGTACAACTTCAAATTGTGTTAAACTAGGCTGTACATTATGGTATATGGTAAAAGTATAAAAGACCCTGCAAGTGGGAACCTGCAGGAATAGAACCTAAGAAAATTCAGGTTCTCTTTCAAGTTCTATCCAAATGCGCTACGTCAACTGATTGTAAATTGCAACCAAAGCTTCACTTTGTTAAAGTTGTTCTAAAAATTCAAAGCGAAGAACTTGGTTCTCGAGTATCAAGCTCGAGACTTTCTGATTCCAACCCAACTATCGAGCATGTGACATGCTCAAGTCGTATTTTCTAGATCATATTTGACGGCCGACTGCAATGCCACTCTCTAAGGGTTTGTTCATTATTTTCTCTCTCTTGTTTCCTCCCGCTAATGAAGCCTACTTCTTGATATGCTCTTGCCACCCACGCTCCACCTATCACTCAGAGATAAAAAACCTTCTTTAAACTAGGACTAAGTTAGGTGATGGCAAGTTAGACTAGCCTTTTTGTTATGTCGTAACCTATTAGGTTGTTTATGTGTTGGCCATTTTGAAAGGCTGAAAGTTTTTGAAGTGTTTGTTCCAGGCCTTTTGTAGATCCTTCAGGTTATCTCTTCGCATGCTATTCTTTAGAACGTTCATATGCCTCTCCGTATTTCATTTTGTATCTTGCTAATTACTTGATTCGTTTTTCCTACAGATATTCTAGTTAGGTTTTCAAGTTTCCATTTCTCTTTTCGCTGTCGTCTCTCTCTTCCTCTCATTTCCTCGCGCTACTCTCACCTTCCGTGATTCCCACTACTCAGCTACTCCCAGTAATCCAGTGCTCAAGTATGCAGTATATCTCCCTTTGCACTAGTAGATCTATGTCTAGCCACTTTCCTCTTTCGTTTCTCTCTTCTTTTTCTTCCGTTTTTTAACATTGTCTGGTTAGGTAACAAAGTAGTCCTCGAGAAATCTAGTGTGCTTGGTCAAATAAGGGCTTGCATACCTTTTCGACCTAACCTGTTGTTAGTTCGCTCTTTCCTTTGTTGATTCCGCCTGACATCTATGTTTATAATGACATCCGTATTGTTTACTCCCCTAACTGAATTTCCTATGTTATTTATGCATCTTCCATCATCTCTTTCTCTCTTAAGTTATTCTCTTCGTCTATCGTTCCATCATTTCACCCTGATTCTCTATTGTTTCGGATTCCCAATCCATTCGCATGATCTTCTTTAGATCTTCATTTGTTTGTTCTGTACGATCTTGCTTACTACGTGGTTTGTAAATCATTGTGAATCTCTTTTCTGTATCATGTTTTCAACTTTAATTCATACCCATCTTGCTCGCAGGTCATCATGTGAAGTGTGTATATAACTCTTGACTTGTTAATATTGTAAAATATATACTTTTGTACCTCTGATGATGCTCCTTGTTGTTTTCTTGTCATCTTGTCTTATTTTTTTTCCCTTCCCTCTGTATGCCCTTATTCTTTTCTTCCTTGTTTCTCTTCTATTCTTTTCTTCTGCTTATTATTTAATACAATAACAACAATTTTATTAGTTGGTCTTTCATATTACACTCATTCCCATGTACTCTGATAAATAATGTGTATTCCTTTACTTCATTCCATTATTAACATTCATTTAGGGGTTATCCATCATAAACCTTTGTCGTTCTTCCTTTCAGTCCTATATTCTAGGCCATTCTATTTCGTTACATATCACTACTTTCAAGAGTTTCTGCAATAGACTGTATCAGACATTTAATCATGTTAGAAAAATCGTTACATATCCATGTCACATCAATTCAGTTGTGAAATTTTCATAATTGGTTTCGTTTGCATCAAGATCCGTTTCTCTCCCCCTTTCCCCCTTATTTTTTAATTGATTCTATATTATTACAGAACTTGTTGTACCCTTTAGAAAATCAAGTTCATATTGATGGAAGATTTTAGTGGTCAGTTCTAAGAATTATTATTTTATGTAGCCTCATTATTTAGATTGCATCTATTATGTCAGTTTGTTTTTCCGTGTTTTTGCGTATGCGTGTGTACGTGTATGTGTGAATGGGTGTGTGGATGTAAGCATTTGTTTATATCCATTCAATTATTGCATTAATAATGCAAGTGTATGGGTTCAAAAAAAAAAAGATTCAGCCTATATCTTTCCAGAAGGTTCTTTGTCCACCCAGTGAGTCTGACACTTGAGTTGGATTTGATAGTGTTGACCCTTTTTTTAGAGTTCATATCATGTCTTGTTCCGAATGTTAGCTGATTAATCAAATGCTAAGCTATTGACCTTCCCCCACACATGCTAGGTAGGGTATGCGCAGTACCTTAGTGTTTGGGTATTACGCTTTCACACATTTCCATCATTAAATCATCATCTATAAATAATAACCATTAATTTTCATTTATATATATGCATTGGTGCATTTCATTCAATTGAGTAAGGGTAAGTAACACACTTAATCTTAGTACCATCCACATGGGAAAATATGTCTTTCTCTTAGTACCATACATATGAGTAACTAACACACTTAATCTTAGTACCATCTAGACGGGTAAAGAACCCTTTTACTCATAGTACCATAAACATGGGAAAGTCACGCATTTACTCTTAGTACCATCCACATGGGAAAGCAACGCCGCTTACTCTTAGTACCACCCACACGGGAAAGTATAGCACTTACTCTTAGTACCATCCACGTGGGTAAGTAACGCACTTACTCTTAGTACCATCCTCACGAGTAAGTAACCCACTTACTCTCAGTACCATCCATACGGTTACATAACTAACTGACTCTTAGTACCATACACATAGGTAAGTAACGAACTTATATATAGCACCATCGAGAGGGGTAAGTAACACACGTAGTCTTTGTACCATCCAAATGGGTAAGTTACGCATTTACTTAGTACCACCCACGAGGGTAAGTAACGCATTTACTCTTAGTACCATCCACATGGGTAAGAAACGCACTTACTCAGAGTATCATCTACATGGGTAAGAAGCGCTCTTACTCTAAGTGCCATCCATATGGGTAAGTAGCGCACTTACTCTTAGTACCATCCACATGGGTAAGTAATAAGCTTACTCTCAGTACCATCCACATGGGTAAGTAACAGACGTTCTCTTACAACTATACACATGGGTAAATAACGCATTTATCCTTAGTATCATCCAGACGGGTAAGTAATGCTTTTACTCTTAGTACCATCCACAAGGGTAACTAACGCATTTACTCATTGTACCATCCACATAGGTAAGTAACACACTTACACTTAGTACCATCCACACGGATACAAAATGCGCTTACTGTTAGTACCATCTACATTGGATATTGACGCACTTACTCGTAGTACCATCCACATGGGTAAGTAACGCGCTTACTCTCAATACCATCTGTACGGTGGTACGTAACGCACATACTCTTAGTACCATCCACATGGGTAAGTAATGCACTTACTCTTAGTACCATCCACTGTTAGAATCTTAGAATAGAACGAGAATGAATGAACTAGCAGGAAGTTGGGTACAAGTAGGAAACCCTAAGTTTGTGTACCCTCTAAGGCTAAACCCACTATAGCCTACACAATATAAACATACAATGTTTGACATCCACATGGGTAAAAAATGATTGCACTCTTAGTTTCTTCCACATGGGTAAATAATGCTCTTACTCTTTGTACCATCCACATGGGTAAGTAACGCACTTACTCTCAGTACCAACCATCCGTACGGTGGTACGTAACGCACATACTCTTAGTACAATCCACATGGGTAAGTAACGCACTTACTCTTAGCACGATCCACGTTGGTAAGTATCACACTTACTCTTGGTTCCATCCGCATGGGTAAATAACGCACTTACTCTTAGTACCATTCAGATGGGTAAGAAACACACTTACTCTTAGTACCATCTACATGGGTAAATTATGCATTTACTCTTACTACTATGCAGATGGGGAAGTAAGGCACTTACTCTTAGTACCATCCACATGGGAAAATTATGCTTTTAGTCTTAGTACCATCCACATGGAAAAGTAACGCACTTACTCTTAGTACCATCCACACTTGTAAATTGTACTTTCACTGTAAATACTATCCTAAATACTCTTTGTTGATTGACTAGGTGGTTGTGGGATTTTGCTCTAGCTGGTTGTGGGCTAAGGGCTTGGGCAAAATATATTTGCTAGACTTGTTGCGGGCTGGATTTGATCTCGCACCCAACAAGCACCAACAAATCTTTACTACCCACTACAACACCTTTGGTGTTGCTAGTTTGGCACTTTGGGTTGTTGGAGATTAATATAGGGCAAAGATTGGGTTGGTAGGGTTTGTCAAACTCGCCATTCCTAGATCTAATCCATTGCTCCCAAGTAATTCCGCCAGAATACCTCGTCGCACTTGCGAAAGCCATCAACCTAGATCTTGGTTGACGACGTGCGTACTGTTCTAGAAAGTAGAAATTAAGATGTTTCCAATGCGTACCTGCTCATATTTTTAGGTTACCTGAGCTATACGCAATGGTTCGCCGAATTCGGCGGACTTAACCTCTTGTTACGCTCTCCAGATTCGCGCGCTTTCCATCACTTTTAGTACCATACACAAGGGTAAATTATGCGTTTACTCTTAGTACCATTCAAATTATATAAGCAACGTACTTACTCTTTATACTATCCACATAGGTAAGTAATGCACATACTCTTAGTACCATCCACATAGTTAACACGCTTACTCTTAGTACCATCCACATGAGTCAGTTACGCACTTACACTTACTGTAGTATTATCTACATGGGTAAATATAATTTTACTCTTAGTTTCATCCACATGGGTAAATTATGTTTTTACTCTTAGTACCATTCACATGGGGAAATTATGCATATACTCTTACTACCATCCAAATGGGAAAATAACGCACTTACTCTTAGTGCCATCCACATGGGTAAGTAACGCACTTACTCTTAGTACCTTCTACATGGGTAAGTAACGCAGCTACTGTTAGTACGATCCACATGGTTAAGTAACGGACATACTCTTAGTACCATCTATATGGGTAAGTAACACACTTACTCTTAGTATTATCTGCATGGGTAAATATGCCTTTACTCTTAGAACCATTGACATGGGTAAAATATGTTTTTACTCTTAGTACCATTCAAATGGGCAAGTAATGCCCTTACTTTTAGTACCATCCACATGGGTAAGAAACGCATTTACTGCTAGAACCACCCACGTCGTTAAGAAACGCACTTACTTTTAGTACCATCCACATGGGTAGAATATGTTTGTACTCTTACTTCCATCCACATGAGTAAGTAACGCGCTTACTCTTGGTACCATCCACACCAGATTATTATGCTTTTACTCTTTTTACCATCCATATGGGGAAGTAACACACCTACTCCTAGTACCATCCAAATGGTACAATATGCATTCACTATTAGTTCCATCCATATGGAGAAGTAACGCGCTTACTCTTAGTACCGTCCATAAGGGTAAATAACGTTCTTAATCTTTGTACCATCCAGATGGGAAAATTATGTTTTTACTCCTAGTACCATTCACATGGATAAGTAACACACTTACGCTGAGTACCATCTACCTAGGTTAGTAACGCAGTTACCCTAGTACCATCGACATGGGGTAATTAACGCACTTACCCTTAGTATCATCTAGATGGGTACGTAACGCACTTACTCTTAGTACCATCCACATGGAAAAATATCCCACCTATTCATAGTACCATCCACACGGGTAAGTAACACACTTTATCTTAGTAGTATCCACATAGGAAATTATGCTTTTATTCTTATTACCATTCACATAAGTAAAATATGCTTTTAGTTTTAGTACCATCCACATGGGTAAGTAACGCACTGATTCAAAATACGATGTACATAGGAAAGTAACATACTTACTCTTAGTACCATCAGCGGAAATAACTACTACAATGGGAGCTAGACTACGGGCTAGGCACGGGTGCTCGTGTGATCTCTGCGTTCACTTGTTCCTTAGTCGTTTCCAAGTGCTCACACTACTTGCTAGTTCACAGGGAGAATTGGCAAGAGTTTCACTAGAGAAAAAGGTTTACAACAATGGTACATTGAAGTTGGCAAGGTAGGACTACATCAGAGCTAGCATGCAAGCAAGTCTACTGCCAGCACAGCACGGTCGACCGCGTGCCAGCACGACTTGGTCGACCGCGCTCCAGCAGTGCAGAGGCGCGGCTTGCCAGTGCTGTTAGTCGAGGGCGTGCCAACGTCGCAGGTTGACGGCATGCCAACGTTGCTCCCGCAGGACAGCAGCGCACCTGCTTCGCAGGTGCTCGCAGATGATTGGCGTGCCGTACTTCGTCACCTGCACAGCGCACACACCACGTCAACTTTGTGCTGACGACTGCTTCTGATCAGCCATGTCGACCTCGGGATACCACCACCAAGGTCGGTCTCGCCAACATGGCCTGGGCGACCGTCGCGTGCCTCCACAGGACTTCGTCACCCAGGTAACCTGGTCGACCGGGCAACCACGTCGACCAGCTGCTCCTGTATGTGCCCGTCGACCTCCCAAGTCGACGGCCACCTCCAGTCGACCTCACCAGGTCGACCACTGCCTCTGGTCGACCAACTCCAGGTCGACATCACTCCTGCTCGACCAGCTCCTCGTCGACCAGCTCCTCGTCGACCAGCACAGTTGTCAGCCGACCCCAAAGTCGGCTACCCGAAGTCGGCGTCACCAAGTTGACGCGCTGTTACTCGACGCCCCAGCTGCTCGGCGTCCTGAATCCCTCTGTCGAGGTCGACGTCGGCCCCTCCTTCGTCGACCACCATGTTCGGTCGACCACCAGGTCGACCTCACGCCTGGTCGACCAGCCACCAAGTCGACCAGCAGGCCTGGTCGACCAACCAAGTCGACCAGAAGCTCTGTTAGCCGACCACCCAAGTCGGCTGCCCCAAGATGGCGTCACCAGGTCGACGCCCTCTGCAGGTCGACTTCCCAGGTCGACCACCCGAAGTTAGCGCCCTCCCGAGGTCGACGCCCATGCAGTGGCTCCCCTTGCAGGTCGACCAACCCCGTTGACCAGCTCGCCCACTGCTGCAGGTCGGCTGCACCCCTACACCCGACCACGAAGTCGGCTCCGCCCAAGCGAGGACGGGGCCAACACACAACTCCCGTTGACACTCCCCTGCCGCGTTCACGCTTGGGCCCCAGCCCACACGACAGCACTACTCGATGACTAGCTCGTCGACGTGCACCCAACATACAGCACGTCGTCCACCGCACCAGCCATGCAAGAGGGCATGGCACCTACTGCTGCACGTCGTCGTCGCCGTCGCCCACGTCGGCCAGACGCACTTGGCCGATTGCAACGGAGCACCGGTTGAAGGCCGGATAGTGCAGCGCCTTTGTCAGGAAGTCGGCCGGCTGCTCAGCGGTCGGGATGTACTGCAGCGAAAACTTCCCCCGCTTCACCATGTGCTGCAGCCAGGCCTGTCGCTGCTCCATGTGCTTGAGGTTGCCCGTCAACCCCATGCCCTCGGCGACCGTGATGGCCGACTTGTTGTCCACCCGGAGGACAGTCGGCTTCCCGGCGTCCAGCTGCCGGAACTCTGCCAGGAGGAAGCGAAGTCGGCGTCTCTCCTTTCCGGCTTCGACGGCCGCCACGTACTCCGACTCGGTCGACGACAGCGTCGCGCACTTGATGCGCTGGCTCGACCAGGAGACCGCGGCCCCTCCGTAGACGAACACGTAGCCGCCCGTGCTCGTTTGACTCTGCTTGTCACCGGCGTCGTCGGCGTCTACGTAGCCGACCAGCTCCAGCGACTCTGGTCCACCGCCGAACTCCAGGGCGGTATCCCGCGTGTTGGCGAGGTTGGCGAGGCAGCGGTCGACCTCACGCCAATGCTGGTCGCTCCTCACCGTGAGGCCGCTCCCCAGCTTGCTACAGGCGAAGGCGACGTCCGGTCTTGTCGTCGTCACTGCAAACTGTAGTGAGCCGACCTTCTGCCGGTACTCCTCCTCCTGGCGCTCCTGCGCCTCCTCGTCGTCGAAGGTGAGCTCAGCGTAGGCGTCGACCGAGACCGGCGTCTTCGGGGTCCGACCGCCCTGCTCCTCATCGATGAAGCGCCTACGCAGCTTGGCCGCGTAGCCTTGCTGGTGCAGCCACAGCTTCCTCGCCGACCTGTCGCGGACAATCTCCAATCCAAGGTACTTCAGCACCGGCGAGATCTCCCGCAGCTCGAAGGCGGACTCCAGCAGCTCCTTCAGCATCTCGGGGCTGCTGCTGGCGGCGAGCAAGTCGTCGACGTAGACCAGCACCCAGCAGGTCACCTTGTCGTCTTCGACCTTGAAGTAGAGGGCCTCGTCGACCTGGCTCTTCTTCCACCCGGCGCCGACCAGCACGTCGTTGAGCGCCAAGTACCACAGCAGCGGCGACTGCTTCAGCCCGTACAGGCTCTTCAGCAGCTTGCATACCCGGCCGGTTCCGTCGTTGAAGTAGTCCGGCTGGGACATGTACAGCACCCGGTCGAGCTTGCTCTGCAGGAAGGCGTTCTTCATGTCGAGCTGCATCAGGTTGAGGTTGAGGACGGCGACGATGCTGAGGAAGATCCTCAGCGTGACGTAGCTGCCCACCGGTGCGAACATCTCGTCGTAGTCAGCGCCATACACCTGGGTGAAGCCCTTCACGACCAGCCTCGCCTTCTCGCGCTCGACGGTGTCGTCGATGTGGTACTTCGTTGTCAACACCCACCGGTTCTTCATGATGTTCACTCCCGGCGGGCGTTCGACCAGCTCCCACGTCCCCATGGCGATGAGACTGCGGATCTCCTCCTCCATGGCGGCCTTCACTGCCGGACCCTTCCAGCTCGCCAGCGCCTCCTTCACCGTCATCATTGAGATGTCCCAGCGGTGCTCGGGGTCGGCCAGCATGTCGGGGTCGAGCTCCAGCAGCTCCAGAACCTCCAGCGCCAGCACCCTCAGCAGCTCCAGAACCTCCAGCTCCAGCGCCACCAGCGCCAGCACCTCCAGTAGCTCCAGAACCTCCAGCGCCAGCACCCTCAGCAGCTCCAGAACCTCCAGCTCCAGCGCCACCAGCGCCAGCACCGGCGCCGCCGTCCTTGTCGTCCTGCTGCACCTCATTCGGCGTCCCAGCCGACTTCTCCCCTGCGGTCAGCCCCCTGCCGACTGCCAGGTCGCCGACTGCTCCTGGGTCGGCCGCGCTGCTGCCTGCTCCCCTGTGGGCTTCACCCAAGTCGGCTGCACCTCCTCGACCTGCACTCGCATGTCGACTTGCTGCTCGTCCCGTCGGCCACCGGCGATGCCCTTGGTCGGCGCCACAGGCGACGCCCCACTGCTCCCCTCATCGCCGGAGGCCGACGACGGAGTCAGCCCACGCGGGTCGGCGACGAGGGGAGGGGCAGGGGAAGGAATGGAAGGGTGGACGACCTCGGCGTCCTCATCAGCAAGCTCATCGACCTTGTTGGGTGCAAATGCACATTGCACGACATCCTGCCGTCTGTTTGTACGAGTATGCGTGTGCGAATGCATTTGCGTGTGAATGGTGTGTTCGTGTGTTTGTTTGCTTTCGCATTTTTCGCTTGATGCATTTGCAGGTACTCGCGCAATGTGCGCTTTGGCACAACATTGTATGCGCTATGAACAGTGCAAGCAGGAAGGACGAGCTCGCAAAGGAACCCAAGATGGAAGCTTTGCAGTTCGGTTAAGTTGATTGCGCAGATTCAGTTCTATCCAACTCGGAATTGTACTGTTTTGTTTGGTTAACTATAGTGTAGCAGGGAAGGCACTATAGGGGTACAATTTAGGTGAAGGTTGGATGTTGTTTGTCTGTATCTGCATGCTACAAGGCCAGGGGAAACCAGCGGAACCAGCATTTGGCTGGTTGGGCAAAGACAAAACAGGTTCTGTTTTTAGAACCTGAACCTGGTTGTTGTTTTCCCAGGTTGGAAAAACAGAACCAGAGGTTGTTTACCAACCTACCACCTGCTATTTTGTCCAGCCAGGTTGGTTCTGTTGCTTGGAATTATTTGGGATCATCCCTGGTTGTTCCCAGGTTGATTCCCAAGGTCCTTGCTAGCTATAACTATTTAATCCTTCTCTGTTTGTACCTGAATATAGTCAAATTGATTCAAGCGAATTCCTTCCTCGCTGGAATTTCGTTTCTGCGCTATTCGACGGCGGAATGCTACCCGAGTCAACGCTAGTATGCTAGCACTCCAACGCTAGGCAAACGCTGTCCGAGCCATAACTTAGTAATGGCAGAACTTTTCGCGAGGCAACTTGGCTCATTTTAAAGCTCTTGGAGCGAGCTTCGATATAGTGAATTCTCAGCTTAATCCGACCGACGGTCTGCACGGCACGCTGCGCGACGTTCAAGGTACTCTTGCTGTTTTGACTAAGTCCTTCTTGATCCCTCTCTCTACAAACTCGGACCCGAGGATAGGGCTGGTCTTGTACCAGGCACCCAGGGACCCTTGGAGGTGACCCCGAGGAGAGGTTTTAAGTTTGATTAAGTCCTAATAGCTTGAGTTTATTAGGCCCTTACACCAACAAGCTGGTATCAGAGCTGCGTTATAGTGATCCTCGTTATAGGTAGCTATGGCGGGCAACACCTCGGCGGGAGCTGGTGAATCTTCAGCCCAAGATCGTAGCGACAGCCAAGATTCTGGTCTTTCAGCGCCAAGGGGAGCGCGAACAAACCAGGGCTCGCTTGTCAAGGAGGTGCTGAAGAATTTCACCGTCGAGAAGTTCAATGGTGAGGGCTATGATGATTGGGCCTGGAAAATGCAATTATATTTCCGTCAGATCGGTTTGCTGAAACTAATGATTGGGGAGGAGCCTAGACCGAGTGACCCCACGCTGCAGGAAGATTGGGACGAGCGCTCCTCGGCTGGCTACTATTTGATGTCGCAGAGTTTGGAGCTGAACCAGCGTCACCACGTCATGCACCTGCTGCCGGAGGTTGAATGCGGTCCGAAGGCGTGGACCGTGTTGAAGGAGCTGCACGCCCCGACCTCCGTTGTCGCAACGTTGATGCTGGAGAGGGAGCTGTCCGCGTTGCGCCTGAGCGAGGGAGAGCCGGTGCAACCAGTCCTGGACAAGATGCGCGACCTCTACGCGAAGTTGGCGACCGCGGGAATCACCTACCCGGAGCAGACCAAGTGCTTGAAGATGCTCTCGCTGCTGCCAGAATCGTGGCTTCAATTTACGAGCGGATTGAGCCTGCCGCAGAACCAGAGCTTGTGGACGCTCGAGTGGGTGCGGACGAAGATTCTGGAGGAGGACTTTCGTCGCCGCCAACTGAGGGGTGGAGACGATGGCAGCAGCGGCTACGGGATGCAAGGGAGCCGACGTGGCAGAGGACGTGGCTTCGGTGGTGCTGGACGCGGTGCAAAGAAAGACGACGACTCCAACGACCAACAAGGAGGTACCGGTTGGGGTCGCGGTGCGAAATCTGGACGTGGGGGCAAGTCGGGTGCTGGTGGCAAAATGAAAGGGAGTTGCTGGTATTGTGAGAAGGAAGGGCACCCCTGGTTTTTGTGCTATAAGAAACCCGATGGATGGACCCCCCAGAATCGTCACCAGGATGGCGGCGCGCGGAGGAACCAGAAAAACGGCGCCAACATGGTCGCTGATTCGTCCGACAACAACCCGAAGGGCAACGGCGGTGCGGAGAAGAAGAAGGAGCGCACCGCGGGCCAATTCTTCCATGTAGGAGACAAGGGGGAGCAAGGAGACGCCTCTGCCAAAGTTGGAGCAGAGCTGCACCCCCTAGACTATTGGGTGTTGGACACAGGCGCTGCTTGGACGATGACGCCGCGCAAGGACCTGCTGGACGAAGTACGAGCTGCACCGATCAATGAAGTGTGCTCCGCCTCTGGACACATGTTGAAGGTGGCTGGTGCGGGACGAGCTGCGTTTAAGGGAGCGGATGGCAAGCCGGTGGTGCTGCACGACGTTCTCTTCGTCCCCGACCTGAAGGCCAACCTTATCTCCCTCCGTAAGCTTGGCAAGGCTGGGGTGAGCACTAGCACGGATGGGGCACGCACTTATAAGGGGAAGCTGGGCAATCGGGTGCTTTGGGATCTGCACGAGAGCAAGGACGTGTACAGATCTATGTGGCAGCTGCCGGCCCTGGCGTGGCATGGTGGGGGGCAGGCTGGAGAGGGGTCTGCATCCCAGGGGGAGTGCAATGCCGTTGGAGGGGTTGGTGTGAAAGTGTCGGCCAGATCTGGGGAGACAGATTGGGCAACGGCACACCGGCGCTTAGGGCATGTGGCAATGCCTTTGCTGAAGCAGCTGGAGAAGGATGGAGCCGTTAAGGGTCTGAAGCTGAACGGACAGCCACCCGATGACAACTGTGAAATCTGTTTGCTTTCAAAGTTCACCCGTTTCCCTTTCCATAGTGTGGCTGGCAGGAGCAAGAAGCCTTTGGAGCTGGTCCACATGGACTTGGTGGGGCCGCTGCCGGTGCAAGGGCACAAGGGGGAGCGGTATTTTCTTACAATTGTGGATGACTGGAGCAGGCTGATGTGGGCGTATCCGCTGAAGCAGAAGGACCACGCCGCCTCCACGATACGGGACGATTGGCTGCCATTCGTGGAGAAGCAGGCGGAGTGTGTAGTGAAGCGGATTAGGACAGACCGGGGTGGTGAGTTCCTTGGAGCTGAAATGGCGGCCTGGCTCAAGAAGCAGGGCATCCAGAGAGAGCTGACCACGGCTTATACCCCACAGTCCAATGGTGTAGCAGAACGGGCAAACCGGACCATTCTGGAGACAGCTAGGGCGCTGCTCATAGAATCTGGGCTGAGCAATTCTATGTGGCCTCATGCTGTCCGGCACGCCACTGTCGCTAGGAACAGGGTGCTCACCAAGGTTGGGGATGACTCGTGGGTGCCGTTGGAGAGGTGGCTTGGGAGGAAGCCGCCGGTGGACATGCTGAGGGTGTTCGGTTGCATGGCAGTCGCCCACGTCCCCAAGACCTACCGCAGTAAGTTGGGGGCGAGTGCAATCTGGTGTGTGCATTTGGGGCTGGCTGCTGAGAGCAAGGGATGGCTGCTGTGGGAACCATCCAAGGGTGTGTTGTTTGACAGCAGGGATGTGAAATTCATTGAGGGCATGATGTATGGGAGCTGGGAGAAACAGCCGGAGGCAAGGGTGTCCCAGCAGATGGAGCAGATCACCATGCAGCTGGACCTGACTCCTAGTGTGTGGGAGGAGGGAGAGGAGGCAGCTGCTGGAAATGGTGATGGAGAGAAGGTACAGGAGGCATCTGCTGGTGGAGAAAATGGTGTGGAAACTGGCGGCAGCACTAGTGGAGCTGCTGGACCCGAGGGAGGAGAGAAGCAGCAGGGAAAAACTAAGAAGCCGAAGGGTGTCGTTATGAAGGGATGGGAGACACCCGTCTCCAGGCCAGGACGTACCCGTATGGCTACTAAGAAGCTGACTGCAGGAACTGATGCAGCAGAGCAGCAGCTAGGGACCGAAGAGGCATTGCTGATTCTACCTCATGGCTATGACCCGGATGAGGAGGATGAGCCTGCGTACTGTTTTCTTGCCCCTGCACCAGAGGAACCAGCTAGCATGGAGGAGGCATTAGCTGGACCAGATAGGGACAAGTGGCTGGCTTCTAGGGATGCTGAGTACCAGAGTCTGCTGGAGAATAGGACATGGGATCTGGTGGTGCTGCCTGATGGGAAGAAAGCGATACAATGCAAGTGGGTGCTGAGGATCAAGACCGATGACAAGGGGCAGGTCACCATCTACAAGAGTAGGCTGGTGGCGAAGGGGTTTATGCAGAAGGAGAAGCAGGACTTCAACGAGATCTTTGCTCCCACTGCCAAACCCCCTACCCTCCGTGTCTTGTTGGCAGATGCAGCTGTTAGTGGGAAATTCATCATTCAGATGGATATTTCAACGGCATTCCTGAATGGGATTTTAGAGGAGGATGTGTACATGACGCAGCCGCCTGGGTATGAGGATGGTACGGGCAGGGTGTGCAAGCTCAACAAGTCCATCTACGGCTTGAAGCAGGCGCCACGCTGCTGGTACCAGAAGTTGGCAGCTGTTTTAGAGGAGATGGGATTCAGGACCAGCAGCTGTGATGAGAGCCTCTTTCTCAAGGGCGAGGGGGAGAAGCTGGTGCTGTTTCTGGTCTATGTGGACGACATTCTTCTCTTCAGCAGCAGCATGAAGGAGATCCAGAAAGTGCAGCAGCAACTGATGGAAAACTTCAAGTGCAAGAACCTTGGGGAGGTAAAGTACTACCTCGGGATGCACGTGGAGAGGGATCCAGATCACAGGTGGTTGAAGCTGCACCAGGAGAAGTTCATCAAGGAGCTGGGGGAGAAGTATGGGATTGAGAATGAGCGCAAGGTTGCAACTCCCCTGCCAGCAGAATTCAAGCTTGTGAAGGCTGCAGAGGATGAAGGGGTTGAAGCTGAAGAGCAGCAGCAATTTCAGTCCTTGGTGGGCAGCCTCTTGTACGCAGCAGTTCACACGAGGCCCGACATCTCTTTCTCGGTTGGGCAGCTGGCTAGGGTGGTGCAGAATCCATCAAAGGAGCAGGTGGATGCAGCTGAGCGTGTGGTGAAGTACCTGAACTCTCACCCAAGCATTGGAGTTCAATACTCCGCATCTGCACAGGTGAAGCAGAAAGGGGTGGAGGTGCTGAAAGAGAAGGGGGAGAGGCTTGGAGAAGGCAAGCTATTTCTCACTTGCTTTACCGATGCTACGTGGGCTTCTGAGAAGGAGGATTCCTCATCTGTGGGAGGATACATCTGCGTAGTTGGGGGAGGACCTGTTAGTTGGAGGTCCAAGAAGCAGATGGAGACGGCACTCTCTTCCGTAGAATCAGAGTACATGGCGATGTTCCATGGGGTGAAGGAGGTGATTTGGCTGAGGAGGCTGTTAGAGGAGATTGGCCAGGAGCAGAAAGTTGCTACGCCGCTGTTTTGTGATAGCAAGGGGGCTCTTGGGATGGCCAGAAACGCTGTGCTTCATGGGCTGAACAAGCACATGCGTATCAAGTGGCACTGGCTGCGTAAGGAGGTGAAGAGGGGGACGGTGCATCCGATCTACATCAAGACTCACCAGCAGCCAGCAGACTTTCTCACCAAGAGGCTTGCGGATGAGCCTCATTGGCGTTGTATGCGCATGAGTGGAATGAGCATGAACTAGCATGGAATGACGGGGATGCAGCCGGCAGGCTGAGGGGGAGTGTGTTGGGTGCAAATGCACATTGCACGACATCCTGCCGTCTGTTTGTACGAGTATTCGTGTGCGAATGCATTTGCGTGTGAATTGTGTGTTCGTGTGTTTGTTTGCTTTCGCATTTTTCGCTTGATGCATTTGCAGGTACTCGCGCAATGTGCGCTTTGGCACAACATTGTATGCGCTATGAACAGTGCAAGCAGGAAGGACGAGCTCGCAAAGGAACCCAAGATGGAAGCTTTGCAGTTCGGTTGAGTTGATTGCGCAGATTCAGTTCTATCCAACTCGGAATTGTACTGTTTTGTTTGGTTAACTATAGTGTAGCAGGGAAGGCACTATAGGGGTACAATTTAGGTGAAGGTTGGATGTTGTTTGTCTGTATCTGCATGCTACAAGGCCAGGGGAAACCAGCGGAACCAGCATTTGGCTGGTTGGGCAAAGACAAAACAGGTTCTGTTTTTAGAACCTGAACCTGGTTGTTGTTTTCCCAGGTTGGAAAAACAGAACCAGAGGTTGTTTACCAACCTACCACCTGCTATTTTGTCCAGCCAGGTTGGTTCTGTTGCTTTGAATTATTTGGGATCATCCCTGGTTGTTCCCAGGTTGATTCCCAAGGTCATTGCTAGCTAGAACTATTTAATCCTTCTCTGTTTGTACCTGAATATAGTCAAATTGATTCAAGCGAATTCCTTCCTCGCTGGAATTTCGTTTCTGCGCTATTCGACGGCGGAATGCTATCCGAGTCAACGCTAGTATGCTAGCACTCCAACGCTAGGCAAACGCTGTCCGAGCCATAACTTAGTAATGGCAGAACTTTTCGCGAGGCAACTTGGCTCATTTTAAAGCTCTTGGAGCGAGCTTCGATATAGCGAATTCTCAGCTTAATCCGACCGACGGTCTGCACGGCACGCTGCGCGACGTTCAAGGTACTCTTGCTGTTTTGACTAAGTCATTCTTGATCCCTCTCTCTACAAACTCGGACCCGAGGATAGGGGCTGGTCTTGTACCAGGCACCCAGGGACCCTTGGAGGTGACCCCGAGGAGAGGTTTTAAGTTTGATTAAGTCCTAATAGCTTGAGTTTATTAGGCCCTTACACCAACAAGCTGGTATCAGAGCTGCGTTATAGTGATCCTCGTTATAGGTAGCTATGGCGGGCAACACCTCGGCGGGAGCTGGTGAATCTTCAGCCCAAGATCGTAGCGGCAGCCAAGATTCTGGTCTTTCAGCGCCAAGGGGAGCGCGAACAAACCAGGGCTCGCTTGTCAAGGAGGTGCTGAAGAATTTCACCGTCGAGAAGTTCAATGGTGAGGGCTATGATGATTGGGCCTGGAAAATGCAATTATATTTCCGTCAGATCGGTTTGCTGAAACTAATGATTGGGGAGGAGCCTAGACCGAGTGACCCCACGCTGCAGGAAGATTGGGACGAGCGCTCCTCGGCTGGCTACTATTTGATGTCGCAGAGTTTGGAGCTGAACCAGCGTCACCACGTTATGCACCTGCTGCCGGAGGTTGAATGCGGTCCGAAGGCGTGGACCGTGTTGAAGGAGCTGCACGCCCCGACCTCCGTTGTCGCAACGTTGATGCTGGAGAGGGAGCTGTCCGCGTTGCGCCTGAGCGAGGGAGAGCCGGTGCAACCAGTCCTGGACAAGATGCGCGACCTCTACGCGAAGTTGGCGACCGCGGGAATCACCTACCCGGAGCAGACCAAGTGCTTGAAGATGCTCTCACTGCTGCCAGAATCGTGGCTTCAATTTACGAGCGGATTGAGCCTGCCGCAGAACCAGAGCTTGTGGACGCTCGAGTGGGTGCGGACGAAGATTCTGGAGGAGGACTTCCGTCGCCGCCAACTGAGGGGTGGAGACGACGGCAGCAGCGGCTACGGGATGCAAGGGAGCCGACGTGGCAGAGGACGTGGCTTCGGTGGTGCTGGACGCGGTGCAAAGAAAGACGACGACTCCAACGACCAACAAGGAGGTACCGGTTGGGGTCGCGGTGCGAAATCTGGACGTGGGGGCAAGTCGGGTGCTGGTGGCAAAATGAAAGGGAGTTGCTGGTATTGTGAGAAGGAGGGGCACCCCTGGTTTTTGTGCTATAAGAAACCCGATGGATGGACCCCCCAGAATCGTCACCAGGATGGCGGCGCGCGAAGGAACCAGAAAAACGGCGCCAACATGGTCGCTGATTCGTCCGACAACAACCCGAAGGGCAACGGCGGTGCGGAGAAGAAGAAGGAGCGCACCGCGGGCCAATTCTTCCATGTGGGAGACAAGGGGGAGCAAGGAGACGCCTCTGCCAAAGTTGGAGCAGAGCTGCACCCCCTAGACTATTGGGTGTTGGACACAGGCGCTGCTTGGACGATGACGCCGCGCAAGGACCTGCTGGACGAAGTACGAGCTGCACCGATCAATGAAGTGTGCTCCGCCTCTGGACACATGTTGAAGGTGGCTGGTGCGGGACGAGCTGCGTTTAAGGGAGCGGATGGCAAGCCGGTGGTGCTGCACGACGTTCTCTTCGTCCCCGACCTGAAGGCCAACCTTATCTCCCTCCGTAAGCTTGGCAAGGCTGGGGTGAACACCAACACGGATGGGGCACGCACTTATAAGGGGCAGCTGGGCAATCGGGTGCTTTGGGATCTGCACGAGAGCAAGGACGTGTACAGATCTATGTGGCAGCTGCCGGCCCTGGCGTGGCATGGTGGGGGGCAGGCTGGAGAGGGGTCTGCATCCCAGGGGGAGTGCAATGCCGTTGGAGGGGTTGGTGTGAAAGTGTCGGCCAGATCTGGGGAGACAGATTGGGCAACGGCACACCGGCGCTTAGGGCATGTGGCAATGCCTTTGCTGAAGCAGCTGGAGAAGGACGGAGCCGTTAAGGGTCTGAAGCTGAACGGACAGCCACCCGATGACAACTGTGAAATCTGTTTGCTTTCAAAGTTCACCCGTTTCCCTTTCCATAGTGTGGCTGGCAGGAGCAAGAAGCCTTTGGAGCTGGTCCACATGGACTTGGTTGGGCCGCTGCCGGTGCAAGGGCACAAGGGGGAGCGGTATTTTCTTACAATTGTGGATGACTGGAGCAGCTGATGGAGGCGAGCCGCTGAAGCAGAAGGACCACGCCGCCTCTACGATACGGATTTAAGAAGCAGGCGGAGTGTGTAGTGAAGCGGATTAGGACAGACCGGGGTGGTGAGTTCCTTGGAGCTGAAATGATGGCCTGGCTCAAGAAGCAGGGCATCCAGAGAGAGCTGACCACGGCTTATACCCCACAGTCCAATGGTGTAGCAGAACGGGCAAACCGGACCATTCTGGAGACAGCTAGGGCGCTGCTCATAGAATCTGGGCTGAGCAATTCTATGTGGCCTCATGCTGTCCGGCACGCTACTGTCGCTAGGAACAGGGTGCTCACCAAGGTTGGGGATGACTCGTGGGTGCCGTTGGAGAGGTGGCTTGGGAGGAAGCCGCCGGTGGATATGCTGAGGGTGTTTGGCTGCATGGCAGTCGCCCACGTCCCCAAGACCTACCGCAGTAAGTTGGGGGCGAGTGCAATCTGGTGTGTGCATTTGGGGCTGGCTGCTGAGAGCAAGGGATGGCTGCTGTGGGAACCATCCAAGGGTGTGTTGTTTGACAGCAGGGATGTGAAATTCATTGAGGGCATGATGTATGGAAGCTGGGAGAAACAGCCGGAGGCAAGGGTGTCCCAGCAGATGGAGCAGATCACCATGCAGCTGGACCTGACTCCTAGTGTGTGGGAGGAGGGAGAGGAGGCAGCTGCTGGAAATGGTGATGGAGAGAAGGTACAGGAGGCATCTGCTGGTGGAGAAAATGGTGTAGAAAATGGTTGTGGAAACTGGCGGCCAGCACTAGTGGAGCTGCTGGACCCGAGGGAGGAGAGAAGCAGCAGCAGGCAAAAACTAAGAAGCCGAAGGGGTTGTCGTTATGAAGGGATGGGAGACACCCGTCTCCAGGCCAGGTGCGTGACGTACCCGTATGGCTACTAAAGAAGCTGACTGCAGGAACTGATGCAGCAGAGCAGCAGCTAGGGACCGAAGAGGCATTGCTGATTCTACCTCATGGCTATGATCCGGATGAGGAGGATGAGCCTGCGTACTGTTTTCTTGCCCCTGCACCAGAGGAACCAGCTAGCATGGAGGAGGCATTAGCTGGACCAGATAGGGACAAGTGGCTGGCTTCTAGGGATGCTGAGTACCAGAGTCTGCTGGAGAATAGGACATGGGATCTGGTGGTGCTGCCTGATGGGAAGAAAGCGATACAATGCAAGTGGGTGCTGAGGATCAAGACCGATGACAAGGGGCAGGTCACT